>OY728148.1:1815522223-1815864723 GCA_963277665.1 Viscum album
TTTACTAGCACTGATAAATGGTGTATTTACAAAAACATTATTAAAAATAATATATTAATATAAAAATATATAAATATATTTATACTGATATATATATATATATATATGAATATATTTATACTGATATATATATATATATATATATATATATATATATATATATATATTTCCCCACCATTGGTGGTGGGGTGGCAATGGTTTGGGGGGGTGTGGGGCAGGTCGCGGGGTCAAGTCCCCGGGCTTGTGATTTACTGTAAGTTCTTCCTTGCGTCGTGTGCCACTTTCGCGGTTGTACCCAATTATATATATATATATATATTAAATTTGATTTAGATAATTATAAATAGACATTTACATATAATATATAAGATATTTAGTGAAAATAACTTATAAAATATTTAAAAAAATATTCATTATTAATAATTTGTTAATTATTATTGAATAATAATCATTTAATAACAATCAGAAGACACAAAAAGTCAAAAAATTAATAAAAGATCAAAAATAAGTTGAAAACGTAACTCAAATTTCAAATGACTATAACTTTCGATCCGGATATCCATTTTAGATCTACCATATATCAAATTGAGGCCTACGACGAGCTCTGCATACTATTAATAGAGGGAAACCCTATGGTACATTTGTTAAGCCAAAATGGTCTAAAAAGCCTCCAAAACTGAGTTTTTAGTTGAGATTCCCAAATTTTTAACATTCGATGGAATTATATCCTCATTTAAAGGGGTCATTTTACCATTTTTCAGTGGGGACTGAATTTATTCATAAATACTACATTTATATTGATATCATGGTATTAAAATTTTATCATTTTTCACAATGTACTATTATTTATAATCAAATATATAACAATATATACATATTTTTTATATATTCCCACATAAAAATTTAATTTTATAAATAAATAGTTAAACATATTTACATAAAAATATATATTTCTAAATGCTGGGGAGAATACCGATTCCAAACCAAAAATTGCTTGCCAAAAATATTGTAATAAACCCGTCAAAATATGGATGCAATATAAGTAGAATATATAAATCAGAACACAAGATTTTTTAACGTAGAAAACCCACCCATAGAGAGGATTAAAAAAATCATAGAGAAATTCCCAAAAAATCCACTATGAATCAGAGAATACAAAGTATCCAAGTAATGCCCGAACATGAATCACAAATGAGAGATCATAGAAAACCTATGTGAAAACCAAACCCCGATATGCATCTGCCTTCTCTCTAACTGTTCATCCCGCCAATGCCATGTATCGAAAGATCAATCTTTGAAAAAATGCCACCCTTCTGTCAACAAAACGTCACTATCTCAGAGATATTCACCCTAACATGTGTTTGGCTCGCACCATCTTGTGACACCTAAATGATCTCGCCATCATGATGTACCACCAATAATGAATTGGGAAATGCCACCTGATCATCACTATCTAGAAGGCTTTTGATACGTGGCCCGGATCATCAATTGTGTCGTCGTTTCTCTGCACCTATTAAATGTTGATGTGTCACACATGTTATCGCTGATGTAGTATCCCCCTTCTTACTCCTGGTGGACAACATCTTCAACATATCTATAAAAACCTCTCCACACATACAAGATAATCATATCGTCGTCGTCGTGTCACACAGGCCACCGAAAACACAAAAACCCCTTCCCAGGTCTCCCTTTCCAGCTACATCTTGTTGACACAACCATTGAAATATGTTAATACATCCTCTTATATAGACACCAAGTACATAATCACTAATTAATGTGATCAACATCCCCTATTCCATCCATTAATACTGAGAATTAAATCTCTGTTAATGTTGGGAGAAAATCTTCAATTAATGTTTCCATAAATATCTTCATTAATATAATTTTCTCTCTCATCAATAAATGTGATGAATCCAACACTCAATATATAAGCCTTGTCTAAATAAAAACTAATATCTATTTTATTTAAAATACAAATATATGAATATTTATATACTTATATAATGTGTGTGTGTGTCTGTATTAACAAACTGATATATATTATCTATATATTCTAACATTTGAATATACATATGAATATATAATATATGTAAATATATATAAATATGTATAGTTATACTTACAGTTGAAAACACATATATATAATATATACATGTGTATGTATGTTGTATATATTTATTTATTTATTTATAAATACACAAAAAATAACATATTTTATAAATGTATTTAAAACTAATCTTATATATATATATTAATATATGAATAAATGTACGAATAACAAAATATAACAAAATATATATATATATATATAAATCGATATAAATATATATTAATATACGAATAAAAAAAATATATATATTAATATAAATCTATATTGATATACAAATAAATATAACTGTATATATATAAATAAATATATCATTAAATGGGGAAGAAAACAAGATAGACGAGTGGTAAAGGTATAGGGGCGCGAAGGAGAGATCTTGGGTTCGAATCCAAACGGAGGCAAGGGTGCACGAGTGGGTGTAGGGGGCTAGCACTATTAAAGAGTGGGGGTGCCACTAGTGTTGTTAAAGGGGTGGTGGGGGCACACGCGGGTGGGAATTCCTAGCACTGTTAAAAGGGAGTGGGGTCTACCCTTCTATTTACAGTTTTTTTTAATTTATATCTGCGCTTTTTTTAGTGTTGATTAAAGGGGGCCCTTTTAATAGTGTCTCAATTATCAACATTTTTTTAGCGCTGATAAAAGATTTTTAGCACTGATAAAACCCTATTTCATAGTAGTTATTATCTTCTATACAAGATAATTGGTCACCAGTACCTATTATTCATAGTGAAATGATTCATCTTCTGGTAGCCCACACAAAGATGAAGAGTATCGTATACCTTCTTTGCGAAAAACACCAGACCACCCTAAGTGGAAGTGATCCATCTAATGAAGCCTTTAGCCTAAAGATCATCCAGCCAGGCCTTAAATTCTTTCAACTCAGCTGATTCCATGCAATATAGTGATGTTGATATGGGTCATGTACCAAGAACAAGATAAATCTAAAACTCTAGTCCCATATGTGGATGCACCTTGAGAAATAATCTAGAAAAACATCTCGTTATAGGTGTACCACTAGAGGGAATGAGGAGGGAGTCATCACATGGTCCATTACAAGGATAATACTAGCCACCTGTGCTAGAAAGACCTCTCTGGTGAGGGATTTGTCTCATTCCACCTGCCTTGATGTTTCACTCATCGGTTAACATGAACTTTCCGCCCTTAGGAGATGAAAAGGTCACCTATATCCAATAAATATTGATGTGGGAACAATATCTAGTCAACATATCCATGCCAAATATCACATTGAAACCTTGTTGTGCATATTTGCAAAGCCCTATAATTGAACCACTTAAGAATCCATGTATTTATACACCGGTGACAAGTCTTGAGAGAATATTTATAGTCCATTAGAATGTCTCACTTTCTACCATTATTCTGAAACATACTAGATTTGTATCTTACAGATTGATTTGAGGAATCTATGCTCTGCTCTAACTGATGACTATCACTATGGAATCCATCTTCTAACTTCTACCTTTTATTTCCAAAATAAAAAACTAGAACTACACTAGAGAAAGTAAATGTTGATCCGCTGATAGTTAGAAGAAAACCTACAACTCTGTCCTCCTCAGAGCCCTTCTCGATCATCAGTGCTTTACTAAGAACTGCAACATAGGTCATCATATTGATGCTCCTAAATTGTCACTTAAACTCTGGGTGAACTCCAATATAAACCTTTCTAGCGTTCTACGTCTCATTCCCTACTAAAAGTGGAGAAAAGAGAATCAGCTCATTAAAGCATGATGAATAGGAAAATACTGTCATCATCCCCTACTAGATCTCCATGAACTCATGTTCTTGGTTTAAGTTCAGTGAATCTAGTTATAACTTCTCAAATAAAGAGGTCCTTCAAGGCCACCCAAGTAATCCCTTCACATCTACCCGCTAGTAGAATGAGTCCTGCTGCACCATAAAGCATAAAGGTTGTAATCTTAAACTTTTAATCCTATGGGGTATCTAATAAGTTGAAATTACTCTCAATGACCCATATCCAGTCCTCCATTTCTTAAGGTCCTCTAGTTATAGAACCTAAAACCATCCTTCTATGATTGTATTCTTTTCTCATAAGATGGGAATGCATGACTTCATGCATGGAAAACCCACCAATCATCATATTTATATCTTTTAAAAAAACTCAATTTTATTGGAGAGGATCGATGTATCTATGTAACTTATTACTATTAAGGTTAGTTATAATAATAATATTTAATTATTTTTTTTTATTCCATGTGTGATGCGAGGGAAAGAGAGAAACTGCGGTGTGAACTCGAAGCCTTCATCCTGAGGGACTTGTCATGGTTCATCATAAGTGACCTTAACACCATCATGGATATATCAAAGAAAAAGGGTATAAGGATTTATCCCACAAGGATAGGAAGGATTTCTATTCCTTTGTATCTCGGAGAGGTATCTTGGATATGGGGTTCTTTGGTGAAAAATACACTTGATGCAATAATCAAAAATGTATATTGTTGCACCTAGTGTTCTCTAGATCATTGTATCGTCAACCTTCAAGCCATTTCTTCTTTCTTTAATGCATGATTATTGCACCTGGTTCGAGCTCTATTGTACCATTCCATCATCCTTGTTATCCTAGAGACCAGAGTTGTGGGCAGTGGCAGTTTTTTCTCCTCCAGGCAGTGGTCCTCCGATCCAGTTTATCACTCTATGTTGTGCTCATCCTGGTGAAAACCCATGAAAAAATGATCATGGGTACACTTACCCAAAAATCTAGGACAGTTGAAGGGGGACCTTCTAGAATGGATCAAACATTAACCTCCATGCTTCCTTGAGTTATAATCTGTCAAAAAAAATAGGGAATGTCAAATTATGACTAGAAGAAAATTAGGATGATAAGTTATTTAATGATATATTCCGTATGAATAGAATGTTATTAGACATGATTCCTGACGAAGAGCACATTTCACATAAAAAATATAAGTAGACACGGTTGAAGGAAGGTCATAGGAACGTTATATTTTTTGAAGAATGTTTCAAATAGAAGAAACATGTGGCACTTCGAACATCCTCATGAAATATGTCACTTAGAGAAACAACCCTGATGTGGTGGGAGGTATGGTTGAGGAACACTTAAAATCCCTTCTCACTAGTGATAACTCTTTTATGCAGGAGGGATACTCAAGCGGCCATGCTGGTTTGTTTGATTACATTCCTCATGTGGTGTTTGATTCCACCAACTCTTGTTTCGAGTGCATTCTAGAAAAGAGAGAGATTTGGGATGTTATGATCTACCTCATCCATGATAGATCCCATAGAATATATGGATTCTCAAGATCTTTTTATGGAGTATCATAGGATCTTGTTAAGGGAGAGCTCATGGAAGCAATCTAGGATTATTTTCTAGGGGAGGCTTACCTCAGCTGGTTTGTGTAGCTATGTTGATTCTCATTCTAAAGCTGAAATATCCATCATATTTTAAGAATTATAGACCTATAAGCATGTGTAACATACTATATAAGATCCTTTATAGTGTAATTAACTTGAGACTCTCAATTTATTTTCATAAATGGACATATAAGTATAAATAAAATGTTATTAGAGGAAGGTTCACCTAGGCTGCCATTGCCTTAGCATAGGAAATTATTAGTGAAATAAAGAGGAAGACCCCTAGATCCAATATTACTATTAAAATTAATATGGTAAGGCGCATGATAAATTAGAGTGGGGTTTCCTTCTTAAGGTTTTTCCTTTCATCGTATTTTATGATTATTTGATTGATTTTTTCTTGGGATGTTCCATCTCCCATTGGTTATCAGTCAAGTTTATGGGTAAGAGTTGCAGCTTCTTCAAGTATATTTGAGGTTTAAGGTAGGCTGATCCTCTATCATACAGTGTGTTTATTATGGACCAGGACTCCATTAACAAGTTCTTGGCTAGAGACATTCACAGCGATACCATATTACCCTTTTGATGCAGGTGTCATTTAATATTGTCTCTCATCTCCTATTCGCATACAACATTGTTCTTTTTATTAATAGAAGATGTAGATCAATTTATTAAATTATGAAAATCATGGAGGAATACTACAAATCGAGTGGAAACATATCAATTGAAAGAAAAGAAGTGCATACTTATCAAACTCTTCTTTGGATAGTCATGGAAAAATAATTAAGGAATTTATATGTATTAACAGAAGACACTTTTATATGGGATACCTAAGAGTTCTCATATCTACTAGCAGGTTATGTATTCATCACTATGAGGGGGTGATTGAAAATATTTTTGCATTCATCAACAATTAGAAGAATTTTTTCTTGTCTTTTGAGGGTCGGATCACCATTGCCAATTCCATCCTTACTTCCATCCTCCTGCCCATGTTTTCTGTTATCAGGGTCCCAAAATAGTTTTGAGGAACATCAATAAAATTATATAATCTTTTATTTGGGATGCACACATGGAAGGAATGTTCCATTGGGCATCTTAGACAAACATGGCTAAACCAGTGAATGTAGGAGGCATCGACCTTCACTGTGTGGTAGGAACCATGCACTGCCTTCAAGCTAAATTGGATTGGGATGTTTTGGAAGGGACATCTCTCTAGAGAAAATCATCATAAAGAAGTATGATGAAGACTTGGAATCATCAATGGGTAAAATCACTTACTTACGGAAGATATTGCAGGGCCACTTACTAGAGCTTCAGCGTCAATCATGGTAGATCACGAGATATGGGGAGATCAAATTCTAGAAACATAATTGGGTGGGTTCACCTCTTGGATTCTCCATGTTGTCTAACCCCCAACATCATGTTTTCTCAGACATGTATGTATTCTGTATTCATTTAGGCTATCCTAGATCAACAACAATGATAGACCTTCAACAACATCTAGTTGACTTTTGATAAGGATAGATTAATCTACATCAGAGCCATTTTAGGATCCTTCTCAACCAAAGAGTATCGCAATTCAATTCATGCAAACCTCAAGAATGATTAATGGGGAGGGGATCTATGATGTAAAGAAATACTGGATAAATACAACTATTTTTTTGGTGTATCCCAAACCTTGTTGTCTCGATGGATGAGGAAGTCAGAAAAAAGGGGTTTAGATTACATCTAAATGTATTTTTTGTTCGTGTTCCAAGGAGGAAATGTCAAAGAATCTGTTTTTAAAGGGGAGTGGGTTTCTGTTGTGTAGAGAGGATTTGGTGACCTCATAAGAATCAGGAGTGATCACCAGGTAAGATTTTTTATAATCCTAGTTCCATGGAATGGGGAGTAACATACATAAGCGGAAGGTGAGGGCGATCTTGTTTTCTACTGGCTGCTGGTATATATGGAAGGCCAGGAATAAATCTCACCTTGAAGGCACCCCCATCTCAAATTTGGTCTTGGAGATCTGATCAAGAGGCCTCATAGTGAACCTGGGTGCACTCTTGAAATGATGGAAGAATTCCCTCATTGGAGATGGTTTTGACTAGATGGGAGTTCTTAACATCAATGAAGAGGGTGCCTCCCACTACCACAAAACGGGGAAAGGGAAGCACCTCATTTTATCAGCACTAAATAGAAAGCGCTGATAGGGGGCTTTATCAATAGTAGTTAAAAGCACTAATAAATGCATCATTTATCAGCACTAAAAAAATCCCTGATAAAGAGTACACATTTATTAGCGATGATAAATGATACATTTATCAGCACTATTTTTAGCACTAATAAATCTTTTTAATAATAATTTATATAGAATTATTATATTTATATTTAATTTTTTTTGTATACATTAAATAAAAAATGCATATTGATAATTAATAAATATTTTTTAATAATTAAAATATATATATATATATTGTTTTAAAAAAAGTATTTATATGATTATAATTAAATATATATGTGTTTCTAATGAATTTTATCAATAAATATATTGATCATGCATGCATATATGTTATGTATCATCATGAATGTTCATTTACACATTACACTCTTATTATTATTCATGTTGTCCATTGATGACTGATTTTTTATTATGTATATTTTACTAGGTGTATATGATTAATTCATGCATGTTACTATATATTTACTATATTATGTTCTCAATACTTATTAAATTAAATTAAATATATTTAATGAAAAAATATATTTATTATATTTATAATTATTAAATTTTAATTATATATAAATACATTTTAAATATATTTATTTTTAATTATAATTATAACCATGTATATATTTAAATAATTATAAAATTACAATAAATATATACATATATTATAATTTCATAAATAAATTAATAAATAAATATATTTATAATTATATACAAATATTTATAAATATATTTATTTACTGTTATAATTATATATATAAATATATATATATATGTAAATAATTATAAAATTATAATAAATATATTTAATATACTACTTATAAAGTTATAAATATATAATTAAATAAATATATGCAAATACTTATAAATGAATACAAATATTTATAGTTATAATTCCTAAATAAACATAGATATATTTAAATAGTTAAAAAATTATAATAAATATAACAATTATATATATATTTATATAAAAATATCTATACATAAATACAAATAGTTATAAATATAATTCTAAATAAATGTAGATATATTAAAATAATTAAAAATTTATAATAAATATTTTAATTATATATATTTATAAAATTATAAATATATTTGTTATAATTTTATAATTATATATATATATATATAATTACAACTATAAATAATTTATTTATTATAATTTTTAATTACAAATAAATAAATAAATATATATTAGTTATAAATATAAATAAATATATATTTAATTAATTAATTATTAATTCATAAAATATATATTATTTTGATATATAATGTTATATAAAATTAAATAAATATATTTATAAATATATTTACAAATATATAGAAATATTGAGAAATAAATAAAAATATTTATATTTAAAGTTATAAATAAATAGATATATATTAAAATAATTATAAAATTTTAATAAATATATTAAATATACATATTAATAAAATTTTAAATATTAGAAATATTAATTTGTTATAATTTTATAATTATTTAAATATATATATATATATTAATTTATAATTATAATTATAAATATATGTATATATATTCATATAAATAATTATAAAATTAGAATAAATATAGTTATATTCATCTATAATCTTATAAATATATATAATTAAATATATCAGTGCGATTTTAGCACTGATAAAGACCTATCTTTATCACTGCTAAAAAAATGACAATAACATGTGTCTTTATCAGCGTTATATTATTAACACTAATAAAGACATCCTTTATCAGTGCTTTCCATTCTAATGTTAATAAAACATACCTTTATCTGATCTTTTTTATCTAGTAGTGATACAAGTTTCACCAGGTTTTATAAAGAAACCATAACTTTCCCCTGCTTCCTCGCACCCCTCAAGCTCCCATGGATGTCGATCGCCACCGTCGCTGGCTCCTCCTCCTCCCCCTCCAACTCCTCCACAGTGAACCCACCTTCCCCCGCAAACCTCTCCTCCTCCTCCGTGTGACTCTCCTCCACTGTGCGACTCTCCTTCGCCGTGTGCCTATCCTTCATCGGAGGACACCTCTGTCGCGCACCTCTCCTCTACCACTGACTCCTCCCCCTCTGAGATTCACTCCGCCACGAACCCAGCTTCCCAGCATGCCTCTCCTCTATCGTTCACCTCTCCTCTTCCGCGCGCCTCTCTTCCACTGGAGGACTCCTCCATCGCGCGCCTCTCCTCCACCGTGAACGCACCTCCGCCGCACGCTGAACCACACCTCTGCAGTGAGTTTTTTCCTCTTTCTCATCTGTTTTGCATGTTATTACAATTTGATATTAATGGTGTTGTTTTGAATTTTATGGGCTAAACTCCCCACTAAAAATCATGTCTTTTGGTGGTCCTTTTTTGCGCACTAAATTAATTAAATGTTGGTTTTACTTGTTTTCACTTTTACTACACTATGATCTAATGATGTTTTACATTGGAATTACCATTTTCTTGCGAATTATATATATTTTTCAATGGGGAGTGTTATATCTGGTAATCCTGATAGAGCCTATGTGATGGATTAGTTTTTCTTCATAGAAGCTTTTTAAAATAGGATTTTTCAGAATTTCTTGATGAAACTTATTAATTTGGTTTGAAGCTTGGTGTTTTAATAAAATTTATGGAATGAGTTTCCCAAAAATGAAATGGTTTTACAGAAATTGAATGAAATTAGTTGCATTGAAATTATAAAGTTCTAGATTTGTTTTATCCATAAATAAAAAATTTATGTTCTTTATCATCTGTAATGGATTGTAAAAATGTGGAATTTTATACACATGTAGATATGAAATTTGTTTTGGAAAGTGTGATTTTTAGAGAATTTGGAATCTTATGTGGAGGCCTTAGGAATAATAGTGAATTATTGATTTTAAAATATGAAACGTTTGAGAGATATAGTATTGGAATTGATTCAAAGGTATTTATATTGTGATTACTATGTCATTGTTTGTGACCTTATCTTCTTGGGAGAGTGATGAGAGTTAAGAATGTTTGGATCACACGTGTAGTGAACTGTTTTGAATCTCAAAAGGTTTACTAAATAATATTGGGTGTGATTAAATGAATTTAGGAACTTAGGGTTTGGGTATAATAAATTTTTATTGATGTTAAATGTGTCTATGGAAAGGGATTAGATGTCAATATTGCACTGCTATTTTTGGTGTTGTTAAAGGGATAATAGTGTGGTTAGGCATTCTTAAGGATTTTAGAAAAGATTCATATATATAAGATTATTTTAAATGTTTTTGTAGTAGATTGTAAAATAGTTGGATTATATGTGGTGGTTATATGATCAATGGAATTTAGTTCATTTTTATGTTTTCAGTATGAAGACAGGTCTCGTCCAAATTTACCCAAGTTTTTAGGGTTAAGAGGTCAAATGTAGAGTATCTTGGGTTATTGATTCCTCAGAGACCTAAGAAGAAACCTATAGACACACAAATTTTATGGATTGATTTTTTCTATTAAGTGGCCAACTTTGGGTAGGTTTTAGATAGGTTTAAGAAAACACTATGTGACTTAAGTGAATTCAAATTATGAGAAGGGTTGATCCTAAACTATTATAATGGGTAGATTGAATGAAATTCCCCTTTAGCAATTTCAATTTCTTGTATTTGAGATGAGTTCATTCAAGGAGATCAAACAACTTCATCAATTACTGGTTTGTACCAACACACACTAATACTAATCACTTATAAACATTGAGGATCATGTTTATGAGAAATCCAAGGTAATGTTTCTTATTACCACTTGAAATGTGTGGCATTAAAATTCAATAAGGATGAACAAGTTATAAAATCATAAAATAAAAATATAATTTAAAAGAAGTGATTAGAGATTAATGGAGTGATAAATAAAATCCAATCTATCCTATTTATACTCCCATGGATCAACCCATAAGTGGGTTATCCCTCCATTGATCATATGATCTTAATGGAAGCGGGAAGTAGAATCATGAGGGTGGAATTGAAGAAGAAAAAAACAAAAACAAAGCAACAAACACTCCACCATTGTGGGATAAATCTCACTAGGTTTGGTGTGAATAAATTCACACCATGAAGAAATGGTATCAACTTGTTAATAATAAGAACATAAAATGAGAAGAATAATATGTTTTATGAGAAAACTATGGTTATTCGAATAACTTATAATTGAGGAAGAATATTACAAAGGAAAAGTGGCAGCATAACATTACAATGAAATAAAGCACCAAAGATCCTAAACTCCTTCACCACAATTGAATTAAATATAAATTTTGGAAGCCTTGGGTAGATAATCTAATATTTAAATTCATCCTACTTGTGTATGGTAGACTTAGGGTGGTGGAAAAATTGTGGAACTTAGAATTTTCCACTGTTGACCTGAAGTGGAATCCAGCTTGAATCCACCGAAAAGAGGTGTAGAAATGACCTTTTATAAGGAAAAATTAGAGTGGTACATAGAATAATAAAAAGAATATCTAGATGTTTCCTAAACTCCTATAAAATGTCATCCCAAATATATTTTTGGTTTGCGAGATATGATTAAATTTGTGGGCTGTTTTTCTATGATATAGAATCTTTCCAGAATTTTATCTCCAACTTGGGCCGCATGGAAATCCATTTAACACTAAAAATTAGCCCTTTTCACTGTTTAAATAAATATTCCCCATGATGTACTATATATTTAGTTAAATATTTAGAATTATGGGGAATGGATCTTGGTCGTTATAGTTGTGTTATTGGGATGCTCTCTAGTTCACTTCACCGAGAATGTTGTTTATTTAAGGCCAACTTTGGTGGTCTTCCAATATGAATCTTCAAGTACTCCAAAAGTGTGAATTGTTCCGAATGTAATGTGGAACCTGAAAATTAAATATTAAAATAAAATCATGATCATTGGGTATTTTATATGTTGTTTAAAAATGAACCATGTAATAGTTCATTTTAATAAGGAATTACAATTATAATATGAAATAATGTTCAAAGTGTAAAATTCACTAAAATTTTTGTTTATGATTAATAAATCACAAGAATATTATAAAATAAAAAATTAATATTAACCTTTTTCAGTGGGTAATCACACCACCCAACTTGTGTTTTTCTATTCCTGAGAAAAATATATCTCAACAATATTAAATTCAAATTCCCTTTTCCAAAAAATTATTAATACACAATGATCACAAAAAACCCTTATACCAAAAAATCATAAAACCCATCAAAATATTTTAATACAGTATATTTTCATAATAATATCTCAATCTCAATCCCATTCCTTTGTTCAAATTCATCACCATATTTCATCCAATATCAATTAAGCATGATGATGTGTTGTGCATCCCAATAGACATGGGGGTTCATCCTTATTCAAGGGGGAAATGATGGAAGTGGTAGGTGGAATCACTTTTCAATATTAAGATGACTAATCAATTTTTTTATTGTATCTTTTTTTATTGATTTTTTTTTGAAATTTTCCATGGTAATTGAAATTGCACTCAATAGAGTCAACCCATGTAGCAAGACTTTGTTGATGACTCTTAGGCTCAATGACCATAGGGCACCAAGTGAATCCCACATACTCAGGCATCATCTCAATTAAGCTCAATCCATAAGAAAGTAAAATTACAAAAAATAGAGATAAAATTACTAAATTCTGACCAAACAACTATAATTTCATGATCCCCATGTGATGAAAGCCACTCATTAGGTCATTTCATTTCTCTACGTGCAAATTTATTGATTATTTTTTATTGATTATTTTTTTATTTTTTATTGAATACTCATATTAAAACAAAAATGATCACCAAACCTATGATATTAATTTGGGTCACCCCATGAACTCAAACTAATACCCCATTATCCAAATGATGTGTGTTGTGAATTTATTTTTTGGATGAAAATATAAAGGAAGAAATATCACATCAGATAGCCAAACTTTCCAAAATCTATGCACATGAAATTATACATGTACTAAAATCATAATTAAGGCTTTCTAAATTATTTTATATTCAATTTCAAAATGTGTAATGCATATTATCATGTTCACGGTTAAAAGAAATTTTCCTTCCATTAAAGAACACTTTTTTTCAAATCATTTTTTTACACAAAAGACTTTTGTTTACAAAAAATAAATTTTTTTAATTTCATCTCCCCCCATCATAAAATAACATTGTCCCTAGAGTTTGAAAAAAAGAAAATTTAGAAGGGGGTAGAGGCACAGAAAGGGAGTTCAAAAAGGAAATTGAAAATGAGGATCATGGAATGAAGTCACCTGGTGATTGAAGTTTAAGTTCGTGCTACTCCAATTTATTTCTTTTATATCCATATCACTCGCATAGTTCCCTAGTGGAAAAAGAAAAAACAAACAGACAAACAAAACAAAACAATATATTTATATTTATTTATTTTTGTAATAAAAAAGAACAATATAAGTGTATATACAAAAATTATAGAATAAGGATGCACAATAAGCCATAGGTCTATGGTAAGCGTGTGTCCCTATATCCTATCAGTCCCGAGATCGAGTCCCCACTGCATCGCCAATTGTGATGAGGATTTCCCCACAACCTGTGACGTGTCCTTTTAATTTAAATTATTTTTTTGTATTTTTCTTTTAACCTTCAAACAGATAAAATAAAATAAATTGATGATACATTATTTTCTTTTTAAATTTCTAGTTAAGGTATTACTCAAGGATCACACCATGTGACACAGATGAATATAGTGCTCCCCTTTCATACCCATCCATACTTATAATAGAAGAACATGTCAATATTATATGGTACGATCATATTCAAAGTTGATTAATTAAGTAATTTTTTAAAAATATCAAAATGATTCATCAATCCAATTTGAAAAATAAATATGATTCAAAAAGATTAGAAACATGAAAACCCTTAGTTTCCTCCCGTACATCGCTTTTGTTTAACATCATTAGCCTGACATGGATCCTAAATCTATCAATTTTTTCTGGTTCATAGATTGGCTCTGCTAACTAAACCTCTATTCCTTGTTTATTGAATGATTCAATGAATGGTTTTAAAATATGACCATTTAATTTGAAAATTTAATGACTTGTGGGATCCTGGATCTCTACTTCCCCATGGGGGTACACATGATGCACTATGAATGGACCTGACCATCTTGACCTTAACTTTCCCGAATGTAAATGAAGTTTTAAATTATACAAGGGAACTAATTTTCCTTCAAATTTTTTAACTTTGAGATTCCTATATTGGATGGATTGAACTCTATATTTATGTATCCTTGAATTTTCATAAGCCTCCATCCTAAGTTCCTCATGTTCATTAAGATCTAATTTCCTCTTTTCTTCAACCAAAGAAATGTCGAAAATCATTTTTTTGATTGCTCAAAATTCTTTATGCTCAATTTCAATAGGTAAATGGCATGATTTTCCATAAACCAACCTATATAGTGACATGCCTAGGATGGTTTTGAATGTTGTACGATATTCCCAAAGAGCATCCAATAGTTTCTCGGAGCAATATTTCCAAGAGGGTTTGACATTTTTTAAAGAATTTTCTTAATCTCCTAATTCGCTAACTGGCTTGACCATTAGTTTGGGGATGGTACATAGTAGAAACTTTATGAGAAATCCCATACTTAGACATGAGTGAAGAGAATGGCCAGTTTTAGAAATGGGTTCCTCGATCAGTGATTATAGAACCAGGAATTCCAAATTGAGAAAATATATTATCTTTCAGAAATCAGATCACAACATGATGGTCATTAAACTTTGTGGGAATGACCTCAACCCATTTAGAGATATAATCAACAACTAAGAGGATGTATAGGTATCCTCTAGTATTTAAAAAGGGTCCCATGAAATCAATTCCCCAACAATCAAATATTTTGATGACCAGAATGGGAGTGAGGGAATTTGATTCATTTTGGTAATGGATCCTAATTGTGGACATTGAAGAAAAATTTAAAAAAATTAGAAGGAATACCTAGTGAGGTTAGGCTAGTATAAACCAATTTGGAGGACTTTTTTAGTGGGTTTATTTGTTAAAAAGTGTCTTCCACATGCATCTCCATGAAAAATTTTAGAATGGACTCTTGCTAAGACTCGGGAAAACATCTCCTAATGATTTGATTAGGATAGAACTTGAAGATGTAAGGATCATCAAACACATAGTTTTTTATATCATAAATTAATTTCCTCTTAACTTATGTCCCTAGGAATTTTGGAATGTCATCCATCACCAATTGGTTTGTTATGTTAGCATACCATGGGAAATCACTCACAGAATAGAGGTGCTTATCAGGAAATGAATTAAACACAAAAAGGTGATGTGAGTTGTCTTTGAATCATATCCTAGAAAGGTAATCAGCTATAACATTTTCAAAACCCTTTTTTATCCTTAATGGTTAAATCAAACTATTGAATAAGAATGGCCCACCTAATCAATCTATCATTGGCATCTTGTTTTTGGAAAAGGTATTTTTGGACTGAATGGTCGGTGAATACAATTATGGGTGATCCAAAGAGATATGACCTGAATTTATCTAAGGAAATGAAAATAGTAAAAAACTCTTTCACAGTGGTGGTGTAGTTGATTTTTTCATCA
Source organism: Viscum album (assembly GCA_963277665.1). Lineage (NCBI taxonomy): Eukaryota > Viridiplantae > Streptophyta > Magnoliopsida > Santalales > Viscaceae > Viscum > Viscum album. Next base: position 1,815,538,448 of record OY728148.1, read on the forward strand.
TTTAAATATTTTATTTCATAAGGTATGATACATCGCGTTTTCTCACACCGTTGTCCTAATACTGCTCTTACAATGAAGTCACTAGCATCACAAATGAGCTCAAAAGGAAGTTTCCAATTTGGAGATTGCATGATATGTGGAGAGATAAGAGATGACTTCAGTGTATAGAATGATTCCTCACAGCTTTATGTCCATAAAAATGGATCATCTTTCACCAATAGAGCACAAAGTGGTTGATAAATAGAGTTGAAATTTTTAATGAACCTTCTATAGAAACCAGCATGTCCTAAGAAAGAACTCACCTACATAACAGTTTTAGGAGATAGAAGGTGATGAATGATGTCGGCCATTTCTTTATAAAATTCAATACCTCTACCAGAGACTAGATGGCCCATAAAAAGCCCTTCCTTTACCAAAAAATGGAATTTTTCCCAATTTAGGATGAGGTTCTTATCCTCACATCTTGACAAAAACCATTCAATATCCAGAATGCATCCCTAAAAAGTATCCCTAAATATGGATAAGTCATCTATAAAGTCATCTAAACAGCCCCCACCATGTTCGATAATATTCCCATCATGCACCGCTTGATGGTACGAGGGGCATTACATAACACAAATGGGAATGCGCTTGAGGAAAAAAGTGACAAATGGACAGGTGAATGTTGTTTTTCCTTGATCCTCTAAGGAGACCTCGATTTGTTTATACCCTGAGAATCCATCTAGGAAGCAATAGAATTGATGAACCTCCACTTTCTTGAGCACTTGATCAATAAAGGAAAAAGGGAAATGGTCTTTCTTGGTACAAGAGTTGTGCTTGCCAGGGTCAATACAAACTCTCCATACACTACTGACCCTTGTGGGGAGAAGGTCACTATCCTCATTTGTTATCACAGTGATTCCATCTTTCTTTGTGAAAACATGAATTTCCCTAACCCAATCACTCTCTTAATTGGGGTAGATGATACCCACTTTAATCAACTTAAGAATTTATTTCCTAACTCAACATTGATGTATGGATACCCTAGGTCTTTCAACTTTGGAGGAATGGTCCCTTGAATGGTGGTACTCACATTAGCAAACAAAAGGACCTGGTTTTTATCTGAAAATTTCCTTTTAAAAGTGAACAAGTCCTTTAGGTAAATTGAGTAGGATGGAATGGTATGTATTGTATCTAGAAGGGTAATGTTCAACCTAACCTGAGAACATATTTCCCTCAAAGTCTCATTTAGTTATGGTTTAGTTTTTCCTCTCATGTATTGAAGGAAGAGAGTAGGTTGTTTGATTGTTTGGTGTGGTTGTAGTTCCATCACATACTCGTTGGGGTTTTCAGAATCTCTTGGTTATTCTTCATCATTTTTATGCGTTTTGAAGCTTTTAACGGTTCTGGAATGGTTTGTTTAGGTTTCTCAATGGATTTACCACTTCTTAAAATAGTCACTGCTTTGAGTTGTTCATGAGAGGTTTTTGTGTAACTGGATTATCTCCTTAAAGTTGATGATGGTACTGCCTGAGTAGGCATGGATGTCTTCCCAATTTTAATGGTTTGTATTTCATTTTTAATGGATGATTAATTTTCTCCATTTTTTTACACAACTTCTCAAGGATTGGAAGAGAGATAGATTTAGTAGGGGATTGTGCCAGTTGGTTTATACCAAGAGGATACTTTGGTTGTTTTATTGGTTATTTCATGGGTTGTTGGAGGGGTTTTTGGTATTGGATTGGAGGATTTTGGTATTGGGTTGGTTTTGGTTGGAATTGGTTATGGTTTTGGAAATTTTGTGTAGGGTTGGGTTTTGGTCCTTGTGGTTTGCTAGGTTGTTGGTTATCTTTCCAACGGAAGCCTGGGTAGTCATTATACCTTGGGTAAGATGTGTTTTGGTATTGGGGATTTTGGAAGTTTCAGTCATTGACTTCAGTAGGTGGTCCTCCTATAAGAACATTCTTGATGGATGGAATGGTTGGGAATTTGTCTATTTTTTGGTCATGTTTGTCACAAATTCTGCAAATAGGGTCTACAATTTGGATTTCATGGATTTTCCTAAGGTCTATATTTTCAACCTTCCTATTGAGTGTTGTGAGTTTAGACATAAGGATTTCCTCTTATCTATGTGTATTCATTCTAGTTGTTTATTATGGCTTTTAAAAATAAGGTGATTTTACCCATGCTTGGTTTTGTTCAGAAAGGCTTTCTAGATAATCATAAGCATCATTTGGGGCTGTGTTTTTAAAGGTCCCATTACACATCATGTCAATGAATTGTTTGTTCCCCAGGCCCAACCCTTCATAGAAATTTTTTAATTGTTTAGGAATATAATAACCATGGCATGGAACCATGTTTAGGGTGTCTTTTAACCTCTCCCATGATTCATAGAATGACCCTCCCTCTTTTTCAAAAAACTTTTGGATGGTCTTTTTAAGTGCAATTGTTTTGTGGTGAGAAAATTATTTTTTGTAGAAATCTATGTAATTTGTCCCAAGAGTTGATGTATGATGGTCTCAAATTTTTTAGCCAATTTTTAACGCGATCCTTCAAATAAAAATGAAATAGCCTCATCTTATCTGATTTTAGTTGATGTGGGGGGCACATGATTCTATAATGTCATTGAACTCCATAACATGAAGGTAGGGCATATCGGACTCCATTCCATGGAATGTGGGAAGGTAGTTTATGACATGGGGATTAAATTTGTAGTTGTAATATCCTAGGTAATTTTTTCTAATGCATGAGGGGTCGTTGGTCTCGGTATGTGTGATTTTGTCATTCATGGTTTGATTGACTACATTTCACAAGTTTGGGGCTGCCACATTTGGATTTCCATTTTGGTTCCCACCTGGGATTATTAGTTGGTTTCTTTGAATACCTTCAATTGAAATAGAATAAATTTTTGAATATATATTATTAGGAATATTAGTATCTAATTGACATATTTCCCTTGGTGTACTTGACTTCCCAACCCCAGGACTATCCACCCTAACTAGACGGTTTGATTGGTCGTGAGTGTAGGCAGACATGCCCCAAAAGAAAAAAAATGAGAAAGGGAAAAGATAAGATAATTTTGATGAGAATAGAAGAAATGGGGGAGAATATAAGGGGTGTTGAGATGACTTAATTGGGTCCCTAGATACATTTAAAAAAATTTGGTCTCCCCCAAATCTACCCATGTTTTTAGGGTTAATCGGTCAAATGTAGAGTAGCTTGGGTTGTTGATTCCTCAGAGACCTAAGGAGAAACCTATAGAAACACACATTATATAGACTGATTTTGGCAATTAAGTATCCAAAATTGGGTATATTTTAGATAGGGATAAGAAAAATCTATTTGAATTAAGTGAATTAAAATTATTAGAAGGGTTGATCCTAGGTTATTATAAGGGGTGGGTTGGATGAAATTCCTCTGTAGTGATTTCAATTTTATATATTTGAGATGAGTTCATTCAAGGAGATCAAACAAATTAATCACTTACTAGTTCATACCAACACACTCTAATACTAATCACCAATACACTAGGAGGATCATGTTTATGAGCACTCCAAGGTAAAGTATCATATTGACACTTGAAGTTTGTGGCCTTAAAATTTAATAAGGATGGAGAATTTTAAAAATCATCAAATAAAAATATCATTTAAACAAAGTGATTATAGATTAATGGAGTGATAAATAACAACCAATCCAGAAATTTTCTACTCCCTTGGATCAAACCATAAGTGTGTTTGCCCTCCATTGATCATATGATATTAATGGAAGTGGGAAGTAGACTCAAGAGGGAGGAATTTGAGGGAAAAACAAAAAGAAAGTAACAAACATTCCACCATTGTGTGATAAATCTCACTAGGTTTGGTGTGAATAAATCCACACCATGAAGAAGTGGTATCAATGAGTTTATAATACGAACATAAAATGAAAAGAAGAAGAAGTTTAATAAGAAAACTAAGGGGTTTAGAATAACTTTCAATTGAGGAAGAACATTACAAAGGAAAAGTGTCAGCATAACATTACAATGAATGAAAGCACCCAAGATCCTAAAATCCTTCACCAAAAATACCTTAAATACGAATTTTGGAAGACTTGGGTCTAGGATCCAATAATGAATGTCATACCACTTGATTATGGTAGGATTATGGTGGTGGAAGGCTTGTGGAACTTAGCCTTTTCCACTCCTGACCTGAAGTGGATGCCACCTTGCATCCACCGAATAGAGGCTTTAAAATGGTCTTCAACATTGTCGAATTAGAGTGGTCCATAGAAGAATAAAATAGATCACTGGATGTATCCTAACCTCGTGTAAACTTTCTTACCAAGTTGAATTGTTTTGTTAGATATGATTAAAGTTTTTGGCTATTTTTCTGGGCCACAGAATCTGGAACAGAATTTTATCTCCAACTTGGGACACATGGAACTCCCTTTAAAACTCAGAATTAGCTCTTGTAAATTTTGGAATAAATGTTACCTATGATGTCCTATATCTTCAGTTAAATTTTACGAATTATTTATCTTTGATCATGGCCAATACAATACTTTTATTGGGCTATTTTCCAGTTCACTTCACCCAGAATGTTGTTTGTTCAAGGCCAACTTTGGCGGTGTTCCAATATGGATCATCAAGTACTCCAAAATAATGAATTGTTCACAATGTAATGAGGAACCTAAAAATTAAAATGAAAATAAAATCAAGATTATTGGGTATTTTATATGGTGTTAAAAATGTACCATGGAATAATGCATTTTAATAAGGAATTACTATTATAATATGACATAATGTTCAAAGCGTAAAATGCACTAAAAGTGGTGTTTATGATTAATAAATCACATGAATATTATAATATAAACAATTAATATTAGCCTATTTCAATGCCTAATCAAATACTTACTATGATGGGAATAGTGGCCATTAGGTCCCTGGGATTCATTTGAGGCATGAAATAGGTTTTTTGGATCATCTAGTAAAGGGGCATTGTTTTTTTAAAATGGTTGGATGGTCAATTGGATGGATATTTTATCACTTTTGATAAGTGTATAACTTAGTTTAGAGGGAATTTCGGTTTTAATTACAAGACCCGAGACTCTACTATAATAAGTAAGAACTCCATTTCTATAACTATTTCACAATGAACATTCTATATAGTATTAAATAGGGACCTCCATATTCCATCGTTCATTTTGAGGTCTTTTTTATATAATTTTTTATTTGATTGAACCCTCATAAGCCTAGGTAATATTTCTTTCATATAAATTTCTATGTTGGGGTGACCATTCTTGAGTTTTTTAACACTTTTATATTATAAATATGTCACATAGTTTTGTTTGTTATTAATAATTGGATGAAATTGAAACAATAAGTTGTCCAATTGTGTCAACCCACCTTGATTAATACTTATAAGATAGAAAATGTATCTTATATTAAACATTATATGTTTTTTATATTATATATAATGTAAATATTATTGAGTCATATTATTATTCTATAAAGGAAATCATTACATTCCACTTAAACCTGAATGAATTATATATCAACAAAACCAATTTAACCTTCAATTAAGAGGATGATTTGGTTTTGATGTAATGGATGAGTTGACTAAGTGGGAATGAGTAAGATGAAATTAAAATCACGATTGTTACAATATAACTTAAGGAATAATTTATATTATGTAAATTGGTTTTTCTAAAGATTCAATGGTGTAAATAATTTTTATATAAAACACATTGTATTTAAATGGTTCATTTTAAGATGATCACTTATGTGGAATTTAATATTAATTAAAATCATTTATTTACACATAAATATGATTATGAAAACACTAAAATCTCTTTAGAATTATTATTTCATAAATATAAAATTGTAAATTTTTAATGAATTGGAATGTGTGGGGATTATTTTGAATTCACTGGGCCAATAGAGTTCTTTTATCACCAAGAGAGAATTCTATAAAAATACACCTTTATGGGTAGGCATGTGGATGCATTGGACTTGAGAAGTGGAGTGTTGGGAACACTCTTGATCTATTAGTTAGTTTCATGCTTCTAGATTTTATTATGTGTATATATAAAGGAAGGAACCAATAATACTTCATGTGAGATATTTATACATTGTTCTTGGGGTGTACAACCAATTGATTTGTTGTAAGATAATGATAATTGTGATAATGCAGTGTTTGTAGTAAACTGGAACATTAGCGTTTCATGGTTGTGAGTGTGATCACTAACTATGGAACATGTTCATTGGGAATCTGGTGTTGTGGTGAAGGATAATTGATATAAATGTAGAATGGGAGCATGGATAAGGGATATCTAGTGGTAAGGATCACAATATCAAATTCTTATGAAAATTATTATTATTACACCAAACTTTGGAATAATGTGATGGAATCATAAAACACTGATTGATTTGTGATGAATCGAGGTATTTTATATGTATAATTTATAAAGTTCCTTTCTTGGGATCTACTTATTTGTGAAAATGTCTAAGTGGATCTTTTAAAATGATATTCTGAAATGATTCTTAAAGGTTTATCACTCATTTTAAATGATTAAGATTGTTTGGTCATGAAGTTGCCTTGAATGTTTTTTAGAAAAGGAATTGTGGTTTTGTGAAAGAGTTTTTGGAAATGAATAATTTATTTTAAAAAGGGTGTGTTATTTTAAAGTGAAATTTGTGTAAATTTTTGGTTTTTAATGGGATTTCAAGTGTGATTTTTTAAATAGTTTTCAAAGGAAATTTGAACTGTAGTTTTTCCAAAATATTTTAAGTTTCGATTTTTATTGAATTAGGGAAAACATTAAATTATATCAATATTTTGTGTATTTATTTTGTTTAATACTAATATCACAAATCCAATAGGATGAATAAGAATAAATAATGGATGGATGCCTATCATTTGACAAAAGAGTATGGAGATGGAGTGAAAGAGTTCATCAAGTTTCTAAAATATCATGCATATGAATCATCTATAATTATTTTTATGTGTTTAAACTATTATTATTCCAGATAAGTTAGTCTAGAGAATTTTGAAGAACACTTAATTAGTCACAAAAATAGATCGAAGTTATAAATGTTGGAATAAAAATGGGGAAAAAGAGAATATAGCTAGTATTTGGGATAACAGTGTGTTTTATGGATCATCTGATATGATTACACGTGTGGAAAATAAAGAATACTGCATCGATGACTTGATAATAGATGTGAATAATGATGAAGATTGTATTGAGGAAATGAAAAAGGTAGTTAAATATGAACTTTGTGATTGCCCAAAATTATTTGAGCAATTAAAGAGTCGTGCAAAGGAACATTTGTATAGCAGTTGCACTAACTATATAACAATTTTAGCCATACTGAAGCTGTATAATTTGAAAGTAGGAAACAGATGGAGTGAATCGAGTTTTATATAATTACTTTCTCTCTTGAATTACATGATCCTAGAAGATAATGTGCTCCCAATCCAAACATACGACACCAAATGAATGCTACGCTCGACGAGTATGATCTATGAAAGAATACACACCATCCCGAATGACTGTATACTATTTTGTAAGGACCAAAAATCACTTAGAGAATGACCAGATTGTGGTGCTTATCGATACAAGAAAGATGAATCTGGTACTAATAAAGTTGTATGTTACATTACAATAATTCCAATGTTTAGGAACCTATATGTATGTGAGGAGACTGTAGGGAAATTCATGTGGCATACAGAAAGAAGAAATAAAAATGGGAAACTATCTCACCTACAAGACTCTCCTCAATTGAAGATAATTGATCATGAGTATCTTGATTTTGGAATTGATCCAAGAAACCTTAATATTGTGTTATCTATAGATGGAGTGAATACTTTTGGTTTTCAAAGCAACACTCACAATACATGGCCAATTATGTTGTTAAATTATAAATTTCCACTGTGGTTATGCCTAATATGAAAACACATCAGGCTATATATGCTTATATCAGGACCAAAACAATTGGGTAATGATATTGATGTTTATTTGGTTCCATTAATCGATGATTTAAAATTATTATCAGATTCGGGTGTTACATTGTATGAGGCTTACAAAAATGAAGATTTCATGCTGAGAGCCATGTTGTATAGGATGATAAATAACATTCATGATTATGGAAATTTGTCAGGATATATCATTAAAGGAACTCATGGGGTTCCCATCTGTGAACAAGGTACACACTCAATCAGGTTGAAATATTCATAAAAAACTGTGCTTCTAGGACATCACTAATTTCTACCCGACAACATAAGTACCGATTTTGGATGACATCATTCGATGAAAGTTTAGAAGAATGTACAACTCCATCTCCACTAATAGGTGATAAACAATTTGAGAAAGTAAAACATGTGGACACTACTTTTGGTAAACCATTTTCAAAAAACCTTACTAAAACCAATTATAATAAAAGAATACTTTTTTTTGAATTGTCATACTGGAATTTTTTGTATATCAGAAACTTTCTTGATGTTATGCATGATGAAAAAAATGTATGTGATGGTGTCATAAAAACATTTCTAAATACACCTAATAAAACAAAGGATAAAATTAAGACTTGGTTGGACATGGTTGACATGGGAATACGAGAAGAGTTAGCGCCAGTGAAGGGTCAAAAATGATCTTTTCATTCTCCAATTGCATACACTCTTTCTAGGAAAGAGAGATATTATTTTTTCAACTTCTTGAATGATGTAAAAATTCTATAGGGGTATTCATTGAATATCATGAACATCATGTCAATGAAAGATTTAAATTTAAAGGGTTTGAAATGACATGATTGCCAAATTTTAATTCAAGATCTTATTCTTTTAGCTTTGCGTTGAATTTTTTCCAAGAAAGTACATCATACATTGACAAAGATATGTTTCTTCTTTAAAATATATATGAAGAAAAGTTATAGACCTAAACAAATTTCTGAGTATAGAAAGAGAAATTGTTGTTATATTATGTGGATTCGAAATGTTCTTCCCTCCAACATTATTTGATATGATGGTTCATTTGGTGGTTTACTTGGTGAGAGATATTTGACTATGTGGTCCTATACACTATAGATGGATATAACCCATTGAAATATATATGATGATTTTGAAAGTGTATGTCAAAAATATAATTCGTCCAGAGAGTTATATTATAGAGCGCTATATTACTAAGGAAGTCATTGAATCTTATACCGAATAACTTTCTGGTGGGAAAATAATTGGTCTACTAAAATCATGTTTCACTGGGGGGTTTGTGAGTGAAGGAATTTATGGAATAGAGGTTTTCATAATCAATATTATATATTGGGAGTAAGCCCAAATATTTGTTTTTTATAACAGTTTTGAGGTTGAATCATATGTCGAAATACATAAATAAATTCTTAAGCATTTTAATAAATAAAGGGATGAAAAATGGATATCAAATACACATAATCGACAATTTATAGTATGGTTTCAGGACCATGTATTTAAGGATTTAGATGAAATTATGGACTCAATTTCAGAATGACTTCGATGGATAGACAGAGGACCATGAATTTGTGTATTATCTTATAATTATTATGTAATTAAAGGTTACACATTCTATAATAATGAACATGATGAAGACAATACTATACAGAATAGTGAAGTTACACTTATGGATGAAGCGATGCATGTTTCTAGTGCTAAGGATAGAAATCCAATATATAAAAATACATCGTACTTTGGAATCATCAAATTATTATGGGAGTTAGATTATAAAAATTCCAAGTGCTGATTTTTAAATGCAAGTGGGTTGATAACAAGAGTGCTATTAAAATAGATGAGTTGGGATTAATGAAAGTTTATTTAATTAAGTAAGGGTGCAAATACAAACCCTTTATAATGGAATCACAGGATAACATGTGTTTTATGCTTTTGATCCCACAACCCAATACTAGTATATTGTTATATTATCGACCAAAAACACTGAAAGGTCAGATGAAAATTCAATGGAGGATGAGCCTTTCATTGGGACATCGCTGTCATTTTTCAGTTTTCCCAAGATATATGGATTTTTGTATGTCATATGATAGTACAATGAAGGGATTTGGATAGCCTATAGAGGGGTCAAATCCCTTCAACCTTTAAAAAGAGTTAAATAATCAAGTTATATTTTTATTGTAATATACATCATTTTACCTTATATTATTATCTATTCACTACTGATTTTATGTAATCTAAATTAAAAAATAAACCACTTATGAAGATAATGACTTGTTCAAATGATGATGCTCCCAATAATAAGGTACAATAGGTCTCTCAACCTACTAATACTCGCAGTGCAGAGGCACAACAGATTTCTCAACCTGCAGCAGCTCATAGTGTAGAGGAACAACAAGTCTCTCAACCTATTTTTTCTCATAATGCATAGGACCAATTGCTTTCTCAACCTTCTGCTACTACTCATAATACAAAGGTACAACCACCATATGCACATGCAGATGCTAGTGCTCTGGAAAAACATATTCATGATGTTCAAACAGATGAAATAATATGCAACGAAACACCAGCAGCACAGAAAAAATAGGAGCATGGTAGTTTGATGGTGTTAGAAAAAATCCTTAAGGCAAAAGTGAAAGGCATCAAATACAAGGTCAGATGGAATAATAAAGGACAACATGTTAACCCCAATAAGTCCATGTTTAGAAGTTACATTCGAATTTTCACTAATCAACACATGTCAATTGATGTCTAATCATGGAACCATGTTGTCAGAGGTCTTAAGAAACAAATTTGGGAATATATTATGGTAAAATTATGATATCATTTCTTTAATTTACTAAAAAATAAAATAATGAGACATTTAATTACTCTTTATTATCCCTTTCAGAGTGCATTTATAGCAGACGACTGACACAAGGGATATTTATTAAGGGTAGCTGGATGGATTCATAGAGGCTTTCGCACAATTTTAATGAGATATTATCAAAAAGATGTTGAAGGAAAAATAAACCCACACACACCTCCTCTTTATGAACACCTAATAACCCATGGAGCGTAGGGTGTATTAACTAGTCATCGTGTAGTGTAGTATTTTCAGGTACAATGTGTTTGGTAATACATTATTTGACGATACGTGTATTCATCACTTTGATTGAATTTTTTTTATTTATGAAACAACAACTAAGTGTTAAAAATAAGGAATTACAAGCAAAACTAGCATACCCCTACCGTAAAGCAAGGATGGAGTATACTTCACTTGAAAAAAATGGTACAAATTTTGAATCTTCCGTAATAATTTTATGTGACATAAAACAACACCATAACTATGTTTCTCTACTTATATGAATATTGATGAATCCAAATACAAATTCACTTCCATCCCATTAAATTTTCTATGGAAGGAGGAACATGTAAATAAAGATGGTATACTAATAGATTAAAACACACAAAAAGTGTGGTAAACATGTATAAGTATAACATAATAAATATTTGTTTTTCTTTAAATTGATATTACATAACAATAAATAATTATTTTTCTATATTTTCTATCTGAAATAGTCACATGAATCAACAAAATCTAAAACGGATGTAGACATACTTTCGGTGGCCTTAAATTAGCTAAAAAATTATGACTGCATCAGAGATGCAGGTTTTGGGGTGACACCACAAACATATTTTGAGAAAAAAAACAAGAGGAGGATCAAAGAGTAGAAATGAAAAAGATGAGAGAAATAGTATCTATCCTTGAAGAAAAAATGAAATTTCATAGAGATATCATAACAAAATTTATGGTGGGGGGGAGAAGAAGCAACTCAAGAACAACCAGCGTATAAAGATCCCGCCCCACCCCCACTAAGTTTTTGGTGAGCCATTACCCTCAAAAACTTATCTTTGCTGAGGTAATCAATATTCTAATAATTATTTCTATAAAATTTGAATCAGATAGACACTGATACCTTTCTTATACTAATATTATATAGGGTGAAAATTAATTTAATTTATATTTATTAACACCCGCCCATCACCTTGTAGAGAGGGATATAGTTTTCAATATCCAGAACGTCATGCTACACAACAATACACTTCTAATAGGTCATGTCAATGTGTTGATTAACGTATCCCATGAGATGGATACTGAGCTACATTTTCCAATTTATGATTTATATATTCACAAGGTTAGACAAGCTCTTAGAACATTTATCGCATGGCCATCAAAACTTGTAAAACACATGTCAACAAGGAGGTATTAATTTCTAATTTATTTTTCAAGATAATCCATCAACATTTAATGAAAAAAGGTCTGAACCAATGAATTTTATTATAGATGCACATAGGGAAGGGGTGAAAATAAATAACAAATGAAAACCATCTCAAAGATCAACCAACTAATCAAAATGATCTATTAAAATCACCTTAAAACCACCCATCCTATGTCCGCAATTATTATCATTGTAGGATAATGTGAATACGAAGTTGAAAGATGGTGGTACTCACATAATTTTTTTAATGAAAATATTTACAGTAGGGAAGACCCAAATTTCATTAGTGTTGACAATATAAGTGAAATCCTATAGTATTATTAGCTAGGCAGCTCAGTTTTAAATGTATACATGAGGTATTTTTTCATGATTTGATTTTCCAAAAGATGATATACTATGATAATTATAACTAAATAAATTTTATATTTTTTCTAGGTGTATATATGAAAAACAATTGAAGGGATTCCCCCATGAACACAAATTCGGACTCATCAGACCTCACGTCACCTCTATAGAACAAACAAAAAATAGAATCCAATAAAGAGGGTGAAATAGTGGTAGGCCTGCTCAAATCGTTTAACAGAAAATTAAGGATGGCATACACTTATTAATATGAACGATGTAGGTGTAAAACTATAAAATTTAATCATATAAAATATATTTTAATTTATTTCATTACTTATTCTTATTTGTTTTCTTAGACAGTATTGGATGCTCATTGCGGTCAATTTGGATACTCTAAGGATTTATTTCCTAGATTCAATGCATGGATATCCAACAAACTGACCACACATGATGTTGTTTGTCAATTTGTAACACACTACATTCATGATTTTAGAACTAAGAATATAGTTATATAATTTATATTATCTTTTAATGAGTATTCTTTTATGATATGGTGGTGCATGAATATCATCTATATCATGGAATGAGCCCTGGGAAAAAGGACAAGAAACATCACAAGTACTACAACTAGATAAAAATCAGGTTATACATAATAATATTTCACTATTCAAACACATATAAAAAATTACTTATTTTTATCAATTTTTTTGCAGTGTCTGAAACGAACAAATGGAAAATATTGTAGTTATTATGTTTTTAAATTTCTGAAAAATATCATATTACATGAACAAACCAGCATCCTTGAAGATGAATTTTCAAAAATAATTACTATTTAATTTAAAATATTTATTAATACTTTGTGTATTTATATTTTTTAGTACTACCATGATTTTCAAGAAGACTCATATTCACAAGATGATATTAATTTAGAAACTAATGGTAAAAATACCTAATGAAATAATGTGCACAAATAGAATGAATATGTGACTGGTATGACTCGAAGTGTCTATTTTTTTATAAAATTGACAGCATTTTAAGTAAAAAAACAAGTGACATACTGAAAATTGAGAAAACACATTAGGATTGATTTTATAATTTAGGTAAATAATTCATAATTAATTTGTGATGTATAGGAATAAACCGTACCTAAATATGATACACAGTGTCAACGTTATGACTTTAAGTGTGTATTTTTATATTAAATTAACAATAAACTAAGAAAAAAGAACAAGTAAGATATTGAACATTGAGAAAACGCATTTAGATTTCTTTGATACCTTAGGAAAAATATCCATCAATCATTTGTGATGTGTATGAATCAACCACACCTCAATCAGATGAACGGTGTGACCAATATGACTAAAATTGTCCGTTATCAATTTAAAATTGACATTTTAGTTCAAAACATGTCATTCAATGAAAACTAATAAAATTTTCTCCAATTGTCTCTATAATTTAGGAAAATGATTCATAAGTTCTTTTTGATGTGTATGAATTATTATCATGTCAAACTGATGCACGATGCGGCCGGTATAACTCAAAATGTGTGTTTCAAGTTTGAAATGATATTTTAGTAAAAAAACACAACTGACATACTAAAAACCAATAAAATTCATTCACATTGTTTTGATACATTATTAAAATGATCTATAAGTTATTTGTAATGTGTAGGAATCAAACACACCTCAATCTGATGCACAGTGCGACCGGTATGACTCAAAGTGCCTCTTTTTATTTAAAATTGACATTAGTTTTAATAAAAAACACAATTGGAATACTAAAAACTGAGCAAACGCATTCATATTGTTTTTATAATTTATAAAAATTATACATGAGTCATTTTTGATGTGTAGTAATCATCCGCACCTCAATACAACTCATTATGTGACCGATATAAATCCAAATGTCTCTTTTTATTTAAAATTGACATTAATTTAAGTAAAAAAGAACAAGTGACATACTGAAAACTGATCAAACACATTAAAATTGTTTTGATACTTTAGAAAAATGATCCATGAGTCATTTTTGATGTGTAGGAATCAACTATACCTCAATCTGATACACAGTGTGACTGATATGACTAAAAGTGTCTGTTATCAGTTTAAAATTTACATTTTACCTTAAAATGTGTCACTCAATAAAAACCATGAAAATGCATTAGGATTGATTTTATACATTAGTAAAATGATCCATAATATATTTTTGATGTTTATGAAGTAGTATAACATCAAACTGATGGATGATGTGGCCGATATGACTCAAAAGCATTTTTTCAGTTTGAAATGATATTTTAGTAAAAAAACACAGTTGACATACTAAAAACTGAGTAAACACATTTGGATTTTTTTGACACTATAGAAAAGCAATACATGAGTCATTTCTGATGTGTATGAATAAAAAACATCTCAATTTGATGAACAATGTGATAGGTTTAAATCCAAATGTGTTTTTATTTAAAATTGACATTAACTTAAGTAAAAAGAACAAGTGACATACTGAAAACCGATCAAACACATTTTCATTATTTTGATACTTTAATATAATGATCCATGAGTCAGTTGTGATGTTTAAGAATAAAAAAACATCAATAAGATGCATGATGTGACTAGTATGACTAAAAGTGTCCGTTATTAGTTTAAAATAGATGTTTTAGCTCAAAAAATTTCACTCACAAAAAAAATCAAGAAAACAAACATAGAATGTCTTCATAATTTAGGAGATTGATTCATAGGAACTTTTTGACGTGTATAAAGAAGTCTCACCTAAAACCGACACATGATACAATCAGTATGACTCAAAATGCATGTTTCAATTTTGAAATGACATTTTAGCAAGAAAACACAACTAACATATTGAAAACTGAGCAAAGGCGTTAAGATTGTTTTGATACTTTAGAACAATAATGCATGAGTCATTTGTGACATGTAGGAATCACCACACCTCAATCAGATGAATGATGTGACCAGTATAAATCCAAATTTTTCATTTAAATTTGATATTAATTTTAGTAAAAGAATAAGCGACTTACTCAAAACCAAGAAAACTGATTCAGATTGTTTTGATATTTTAGAACAACAACACATAACTCATTTGTGACGTGTAGGAATCAACCTCAACTCAATATGAAACACTTTGTAACTTGTACAACTCAAAATGTGGATTTTTTATTAAAAATTGACATTTTACTAATGTATTCTTTCATATTAATGTTTAATTTATTCCTTTATATTATTACTAACATAATATTTGTTTTATTATATAGCTGGAACCTCTGGTTTGAGTTGGGATGATTTGTTCGACATCAAATACCATGGGCAGAAATTTTTGAGAGGGGATAACGAATGTAAAAGGATGAAACATTAATGTTTTAAATGTTTGTTGGATAATAATAAATTTAATTATATAAAATATTGTTTGAAATGTATATATCATTGTTTTCCAAACCTTTGTGTGCACTGATTGGTTCTTCTGTGCGTTGTGCAGGTGTTGTTTTGTGCACGTGGTGTGGGTGTGTTATACATGTGCTGGTGGGTGTGTTGTTATATAAACACGACATCATAGGTAGCTAGGCCTTTATCAACACTACTTTTAGCACTGATAAAGTTATCCTTCATCAGCACTAAAAATAGTGTTAATAGGGGGATTTTATTAGTCGTTTTTTTAGTGTGGATAAAGGAAACCCTTTATCGGTGATTTTTTAGCACTTGTAAAGGGGACCCATTTATCTTCCCTGAGATTAACAATACTTTTCTAGTGCTGATAAAAGTGGTTTCTAGCACTTTTAAAAGCACAATATGTAGTAGTGTACCCATGGGAGATGGATTTTTTAGAACCTTTCCAATAGCGGGTTCAAGCTCAACACTGATGGGTACTATAATTATCACACCCCGACCAAGAATCTTGCAGTCACAATTTGTTTAATTATATTTGGGTCTTTTGGTTTCTAAAAGTTTAAAAAATATATTATATTAAAATCTTAATTTAATAAAATAAAATAAATGGAAAGAAATTTATTATTAATAATATTTTTATTATGGTTAATAATATTATTATTATTAAGTTTATTATTATTATTTATTAAAGTTTTATTTATTTTATTTTTTATTTTATTCTTTCCGCCCACATTTCCCCCATCACCATCCCCTTAATGCGTCACCCCCTCCCCATCACTCTCTTCACTCCCGCACGATCCACCGGCGGTCCTCCCCATCTTCGATACATCTACCCTCCTCATGGGTTTCCTCGGACGGACCTCCCTTTGGGTGAACTTACTCCTCACGAACTCATGTACATTGGACCCCCCTATCTATTCCCTTTCTGCTCATGTCTCCACCTCCCGAGCTCCCTCTCCAGCTCGGATTTCAACCAGTTTTCTATCGGATTCTTGGTCTGGTCCTTTAAGGTATGGTTTTCTCTCCTCTTATCCCTCCTTTTCTAGTTTATTTAAGGTCACCCCATCACCCAACTAAAATTTGGCTGATCCCTAATGTGTTAGGGGTTCTTCTTTTGGTTGATTCTTGTTATTTAGGGTTTATCTTTGGCCCCTTATGGTGCAAATATGGTGAAATTGAAGTTTCACACCGAATTTTTGGGGGTTTCAACATCAAAGTTTGGTGTTTTCATGTATAATCAATATTTTTCTAATTATTTTTCATACGTGGTTAATTTAAGGTGTTACCTGTTTAATAGGTGGGGTGAGAATTTTATTTTTAAAAAGGTTTCATACGAGTTTAAATTTAAAGTATCATTTTGAGATGAAATTGAGTACTTTTCATGTTTAACTCTTATTGTGTTATTTGATGTCAATTAATAAATCGTGAAAATGGTTATTTAAATTATGTATGTGATGCAAATGATGTTTGGAAAAGTTTTTAATGTGAATTTGATTTAGAAAAAAGGATATTGGGTGTGTTTTGATGTAAGTCCATGCAATGCTTCTTTGGTCTATTTTTATAAATTGTTAAATGTTTATTGAATGATATTGGTGGTGAAAATAATGTTCTTATGAGTCGATGTTGTTTGGTTGGTTCTGAAATAGAATTTTAAATGAAACTGGGTGTATTTTTAGCAAAAATATTTTTTGTTTCATTTGTTAACATTTTACAAACTACTCAAAGGATTTATTATATTATTTTTGTGATGAAAAAACTTTTTTTTGGTAGCATAGATAAAGGGATAAAATTTTAAAGTTGTAGTTTGACATGAAATTGATTGTTTTTGAGGTCTGTCCCATGTTTCATCATTCTCTGTTTTTTTATGACTTCTGGAAATGATTTATTAAAGTCCATTAAGGTTTTGAAATCAGGTTTCATGTGGTATTGTTGGGAATTTTTCCTTAAAAGGGGATTTTGAATGTTTTTTTTTGGTGAAAACCCTTGATGAGTTATTTTGAAATGTTTTTTAAATTGTTTAAGTGTTTAAATTGTTTTATTAAATTATATATGTAGTGTGTGGTCCCAGCTTCGTGGTTTGGAGTTGTCAGGTCTAAGGTGACTCACTTGCTTGTGCATAGGTAAGTGTGTGTATATATATGTGTGTGTGTGTGTGTGTGTGCGGGTTCCCCCATTACATGTATAATCATCCATGGTAGTGAATATACATATATGGGGCTAGGTGCTCCCATGTATATATATATGAAAATTCATACGTAGGTGAGTGGCGACTATTTTATGCATATAAGCATATGTGTAAGGATCCCCTTGCACATGTTCATGGACATGTGGGTGTGTGTATAGGGGCTAGGTGTCTTTACATGTATGTGAAGGTGTATATACTTAGTGGGGGAGCATCAGCTTTTAGTTAGAATGTGCCAAGAGCCGAAGTGGATGACTTGGTTCCACCTTGAGGTTGGTCCCCTATGCCTATGCCTTTAGTTTGAATTACATAATTGCTTGTTTGTATTAAAAACATGTTATATATATATGCTACATACACATTCTATGAAATATTGGTGCGGTTTCTAGTAGTGGTTATACCTTTGTTTTGGAAAATGTAATGCATTACTAATTCCCATTTGGACTTAAGTTATTTTTCTTGAAAAGTGCTTTCCTATGTGGTTTTAAATTGGTAATGAATATTTTCAAAGATGAGTTTTTGTAACGACCCAATGTTTTTCACTGGAAATTCCCTTCTGATATTTATGTCATAAAATAACATGAAAACACAACATAATGAACTACTATGTGATAAGTTACCTTTAAACATAAGTTTGTCACTTCTGTGTTTGGATTTTAAAAATCCGACATACATGATTGTGCTCAAGATGATTTTTGGAGTCTAATGAAACAAAAATAATTTTCAATGAATAGTAACACACCCTTGGGAATAGTAACATACCCTTATAAATAGTAATTCGACATTTATGAATAGTAAATCATCCACCATAAGAGTAACCTTACCGATGAATAATTAAATAAAATTTAGACATCTTAGAAAGTGAAAATTTGACATTAGTAAACGTTTTGGTATTTTGTAAGTCATAAATAAATAATTATAATTAATTAATTAATTTAAAAGAAAATTTATTTCCCTAAAATGTATTCATAAATTAATGAATCAATGTATTATAGTTTTTAGATAATTTTATAAGAACCTACATAATTTTTGAAAGCGCTATAAAATCAGTTTTAATCATAAAAACTGTTTTTTAAAGTAAATTATGATATTAATTAAATATTAAATTAAAAATATTTAGAAAATTATTTTTAAAAATTGACTTAATTTTTGGATTCTACACGTCAAAAAATGTTTGGGGTAAATTTTTGGGATTTTTCTGAGATACATGAATTTCTGATGAATAGTAGAATTCAATAATTTACAATAAATGATAAATAATGAATTAATCGAGTCATAGATGATGATCTACTGATGTAATCCCACTTGGTTTGGGATCAAATGATAAAATTACTATTTTCAGTCATCCAAGACTCACTATTTCTTTTCTTAGTGGAAATTAATAAAATAATGAATTTTATATTAAGGAAACCCCTCTCCCCTCCACTATAAAAGCCACCCTTCACACCCTCATTTCCTCACACCTCTCAAGCTCCAAGACTTCTCTAAACTCTATCAAAACAGCTTCCCTATCCCCTCCCCCACATACAAGAGATTCTGGTCTCATCAAAATACCAAGATTAGGCCCTTAATGAGGTTCTCAAGAGAAGGATTCAAGAGGTAATTTCTCTCCCCCTTCTCCTTTAATTTCCTTTCAAGTTCAAGTTCATTTCTTGATCTCTCCCCACCTATCTTCATCTGAATTGTATTATAACTCTAGTATTGTAAATCTACTGTAATTTTATTATGATAATGAGATATTATATCATCAAACCCCCTTTCCCTCATCCTTTTATTTTATTAAAGAGAACGTTGTTCATGAGGTGTTAATTTTTCACCTTCAATAATGACATGCTTTCTTCTTCCATGTCTACCTTCAGATATGGTAATGAAACCATTTTTATGGTTGAACCAGAACATGTTATATGTATTATATCCTATTTAACGATCTGTAACTAACTTATGATCATATATCTAAGTGATTAAATAAAACAAGTTCATTATGATCGAAAAACCGCCCAAATTAACCCAAACAATCTTCATTTAATTCTTATCTAATGATTCACCTACATAGATCTAATTTGATTCATTATAAGATCATACAAACTCCAGGAATATCATTAATAACATGTAATATCAGTTCTGGATGTTTACCCATGTTCTACCCAAACATCAATTTATGAATACAAGTGAACCACCCAAGAAAAACCATAAAAACGAACATCCCCGAACAATGTTTTTAAACACTATAAGTAAACCAAAGGAACATAAAATGACATATTGAAACCATAATGAACCCTATTAATGTATAAAAGGTTCTATAATGTCTAATTAACGAATATAATGTCATTATATATGACATTAAGGAGAAGGATGCATTCAGATACAAGGTAAGGGGAAATCATGAACCCAATTTTCTTCCTTCAGGTTCTTCCTCTTTCACTCCATTTTTGATATGGTTACACCATAAATATCATTTGTTCATTATTGTCTTTAATTTCCTGGTATATACATGTTTGTCACTGTTTTTTATGTCAATCAAAATATTTTCCAAAAGAACTCTTCTTTTAAGAACACCCCTTTTTTCTTCTCACTAAAAGTGGACGGTTCTTGTAACATGTATGTTATTCACTATTTCTTTTAGGAACCCAAAGATTATGAATGTATTATTATATGATGAAACCCATTCCTTTACATGGGTTAGTTATATTCATTTTTGATATGTGTTCTATGTGGAAATCATGATAATGATTATGTTATGACGTGAAGGGTGCACCAAGAATTATATAGCTCAATATGAATGTTTCAATGTGACGGGTGCGCCTGAAATTATACAGCGCTCCAATGAATTGGGTAAAGTGATGAATCTCATGATTAAATGTGAAATGATGTGAAAAAAATATTATATCGTGGTTCACAAGTATTTGTGGTAGTTAACCACTAAGACATGATCTATCATTTTTATGCATTGCCACATTTCATGTCTTATATTTATGTTCCTCTCATGTTCATGATCTTTTGCCTATGTTATGATTATGCTCACCCCATGATATATTATTCTTATCTATACTCTTACTGGGCTTCTAGCTCACCCCTTTTTTTTATATCCTCAGGTGGCTATATGTACTAAGGAGTGTACAAGTGCCAATAAGAAGCTAGAGAAGAATAAATTAAATAAATGTTTATGCTTGGTGTTGTATTTGTTATGTATGGTCCAAGTTTTCCCAAGACACTAAACCTTTGGATCCTCTATGTTTAATACTATTATTTTGTTTATCTTTAAAATGATGTAATAGTAATGTAAGAAAAGTCGTGGGTCGCTATAATTGGTATCAGAGGCAAGGTTTATTTAATTTGGGAATTAGGATTAATGAACCCTAGAGAAAACCTCTAGTATGAGATTAAGTAAAAATATGCACACAAGAGTATTTATATATAAATTCCATATGTTATTATTTTAGTATAAATTGTTCAAATGAATAATTTATGTATTCATGTCTTGTTTACTTATGTTTTGTTCTATCCTTTTCTATTTTAGAAAATGGTGGGAACCAGTAGAAATCAGGCCAACAACTCTTGCGAGGGCCAATGCAACGATTTCTCGAACGACATCCCCAATGATTTGGGAGGTGGATTTCAAAACTTGATGGATATGCTTACCCAATTATCTCAAGTTATGAACAATAACCATAATAATGGGGAACGTCCTCATTCACAAAAGATGGAGCAACTGGCTATCGAATGTTTTATGTGGCAATGACCACTGACATTTAGTGGATCTTCTGATCCACTAGTTGCAGAATAGTGGGTCAACTCCATGGAGAAGATATTTTCTTTACATAACTATTATGAGATGTAGAAGGTGACCCTAGCCATTTATCTTCAAGATGGAGAAGCCTATAAATGGTGGTCTTTGATTAAGAACACCAAGCCAAGGGACGAAATTGAAGAGATGGAATGGGAAGACTTTAAGGTAACGTTTCTTAATAAGTAATTCCCGCAAACTCTTCACACAAAGATGTAGAGAGAATTTATAGATCTCAAGCAAAAATAAGGAGAATCTTTCACAACCTATTAATCAAATTTCACAAGAATCACAAGGTACACTTCGGGTTTTGTTATCAACAATGACAGAAAAATTGATAGATTCTTTAGTGGAATAAAACCACACCTTCGAAAGGATCATGAAATTTGAGACATTGGGAGTTATGAAGAAGTTTTTCGGTGTTCTATCAAAGTGGATATGGAGTTTGGAGAATGGTCCCATGACTATAGTGATAAGAAAATAAAGATGGAGTTTCAAGCTGGTGGATCTAATGACAAAGGTGGGAAGACAAATCAACGACCCACATTCAAAAAAAGTGGGAAGTTTCACCATGGGAACTGCCTCAAAGGGACGGGGAAATGCTTCAAGTGTGGGAAAGAATGACACCATGCTCAAGAGTGTCGAAAAGATAAAAAAAGGAAGGAGAATGTAGCTGATGAACAGAGAGAACCACTCATGGTTCAATGCTACAACTATAGGGAGCTAGGGCACTATGGAAACTAGTGCACTAAACCTCGAGCTCTCAAGGGTAATTAGAATTAGTAGCCACCAAATCCAAAGTAACAAGGGTAGGCTTATTCCATCACTACTATGGAGGTGGAGCATGATAATGAATTCGTACAAGTTACACTTACGATTTACTCAAAAATGGCAAAAGTCTTATTTGATTCTCGTTCTACACATTCTTTTATATCTTGAATGTTTTCTAGAACTATAGAATTGAAGCCCTGAAACCTTGAAGTAGAGATATCTGTAAAAACACCAAGTGGTGCAATCATTTTAACCCAAGTGTTCGAATCTTCTCCTGTTGGCGTATGTGGGAATATTCTTCCGGAAAATCTCGCAATAATTCCCTTGGTAAAATTCAATGCTATAATGGGAATGGATTGACTCTCATTATATAAAGCACATATCAACTTTCGGGAAAAGGAAATATATTTTCATATTATGAACCATCCCATGCTCCTATATAAATGCTAGTAAAGTCATGAATCTCATTTGAAAAACACTTTAATGGTGTGGGTGTTTATTCCCTATGAAGAAGCATACCTCGCCCAAATGGTTGATTCGATGGAAAGTGCCAACCTTGAGGAAACGCCCATCGTGATGGAATACGGTGATGTATTTCTCGAAGAGTTACCGGAATTCCCCCAGATTGTGAGGAAGAGTTCTCAATTGAACTCATGACCAGAGCTACTCCAATCTCAAAGTGTCCCTATAGGATGGCTCCTATCGAACTAGAGGAGTTAAAGAAGCAGCTACAAGAGAATCTAGAAAAAGGGTTCGTATTCCCTAGTGCATCACCTTGGTGTTCCCCTGTGCTCTTTGTTACGAAGAAGGATGGAGCAATGCAGCTGTGTATCGATTATCGGGAACTCAACAAGATCACCATAAAGAACAAGTATCCTCTCACAAGGATTGATGACATGATCGATCATTTAAGAGGATCTTAATACTTCTCAAAGGTAGATCTTTGTTATGGATATCATCAGGTAATGGTGAAGAAGGAAGAAATTCTGAAGACTGCCTTCCGTACAAGGCATGGGTACTATGAGTTTTTGATGATACCATTCGAACTTACTAATGCCCTTGAAATATTCATGGATTTGATGAATAGAGTATTTAGAAATTACCTCGACAAATTTGTGGTAGTGTTTATCGATGATATTCTCATCTAATCCAAGAGAAAGGAGGAACATGAAGAACATCTAAGACTTGTGTTGGCGACATTAAGAAATGAAAAGTTGTATGCCAAGTTCTGAACGTGTGACTTTTGGATGAAGAAAGTCACATTCTTGGGACATGTGATCACAAGTGAGGGAATTTTGGTGGATCATTCAAAAACAAAGGAGATTAAAGAATGTCCTAGGCCCTCTAGTGTCACAGAAATCTGTAGTTTTCTTGGATTAGCCGGGTACTACCGATTTTTTGTGAGAAACTTCTCACGATTGTCAAGCCCACTACCTAAGTTAACAAAGAAAGGGGTAAATAATGTATGGACTGAAGAATGTGGGGAAAGCTTCAAGGAGTTAAATAGAAGACTGATCACTGCACCTGCACTCACACTTCTGAAACGTGGAGAGAGTTTTGTGATATACAGTGATGCTTTAAAGAAAGGCTTGGGTTGTGTACTCAGGAAAAATGAAAAAGTGATAGCCTACGCCTCACGATAGTTGAAGATCCATGTGAATAACTACTCGACGCATGATCTAGAGCTGGAAACCATGATTTTTACCTTGAAAATCTTGTGGCACTACCTTTATGGTGAGAAGTCTGACATATACACCGACCATAAGAGCCTAAAGTATATATTCACACAAAGGATCTAAACATGTGTCAAAGGATATGGATAGAGCTAATCAAGGATTATGATTGATCTATTCACTATCATCTTATAAAGGCGAACAAGGTAGATGATGCTCTAAGAAGAAAAGAACCTGCTACTCCATACATGCTACGGATTGAGAAAGACCCTATCTTCTTAGATATGAAATGGATGGATTTGGAAATCATAAGGGAAGGGGATACATATTACCTTTCCAAAATTATTGTGCATCCATCCATAAAGTATAATATGGAGGAAGCACAATGGGATGATGTGGAGATACAAAGAGGGTGAATGTAGTAAAGGAAGGGAAGCTGCAAAAGTTCGATATTGAAGATGATGGGTTGATTCAGTTTGGAAGACAGATTTGTGTTCCTTCATCGCCCGGATAAAGAAGGCTCTATTGTATAATGCACATAGCTCAACTTTCTCTATCCATAATGGGAGTACCTAGATGTATTGTGATCTCCGAGAACACTTCTGGTGGGATAAAATGAAGAAAGAGATTTCAGAATATATATCAAGGTGCTTGGTATGTCATCATGTTAAAGCTGAGTGACAAAAGTCCAAGGGTATGATGCAGCCATTGCCTATACCCATGTGGAAATGGGAAAATGTTACTATGGACTTTGTCACGGGTCTCTCAAAGACGTCTAATGGGAAATAATGCGATATGGGTTGTGGTTTTTTGACTCACCAAGACTGCCCATTTTATTTCTATTCAGGAAGATCTCTCGCTTTAACAACTTGCAAAGATATATGTGAAGAAAGTGGTGAGACTGCACGGTGTTCCACTCTCAATTGTCTCTGACCATGATCCAAGGTTCACATCTATGTTCTAGAGGAGCCTTTGACATGCTTTGAGTACTGAATTAAATTTCAGAACGGCCTATCACCCCCAAACTGATGGCTAGTCTAAAAGAACTATTTAGACGCTTAAAGATATACTAAGAGACTACTCTATAGAATTCGAAGGTGGATGGGATCAGCATCTTCCATTGGTTGAGTTCTCATATAACAATAGCTTCCACTCCATTATCCAGATGGCTCCATATGAAGCCCTGTATGGAAAGCGATGTAGAACTCCAACCTGTTGGGATGAAGTTTGAGAAAGAAAGCTACATGGACTCGATCTTGTTCAAGAGATGACAGAGAAGGTTCAAGTCATCCAGAAACACATCAAAGCTGCTCAACGTCGACAAAAGAGCTATGCTGACAACCGTCTAAGGGACTTGGAGTTCGATGTTGGAGATAAATTCTTCATTCGAATACCTCCATAGAAGAGAGTCATGTGATTCTGGAAGAAAGGGAAGATAAACCCAAGGTATATTGGCCCGTTTGAGATCCTTAACCTTATAGGAGTTGTGGCCTATCGTCTTGAACTTCCACTAAATATGGATCAAGTTCATGATGTGTTTCATGTATCACTATTGAGGAAGTACATACCAGACCCCTCACATGTACTAAACTCAGAGGTGGTGCAGCTGGAAGATGATCTCTCCTATGAAGAGCAGCCAGTAAAGATTCTGGATCAGAGAGATAAAGTTCTACGCAACAAGACAACCCATCTTGTCAAAGTGTTGTGGAGGAACCATAATTTTTAAGAAGCAACTAGGCAACCAGAAGATGCAATGAAGGAGAAGTACCCTCACCTTTTTGTGTAAAGTGAAATTTTGGGGGGCAAATTTTTAAGGGGGGAAGAATGTAACGACCCAGTGTTTTTCAATGGAAATTACCTTCTTATATTTATGTCATAAAATAACATGAAAACACAACATAATGAACTACTAAGTGATAAGTGACCTTTAAACATAAATTTTTCACTTCTGTGTTTGGAATTTTAAAAATCCGACATACACGGTTATGCTCAGGATGATTTTTGGAGTCTAATGAAACAAAAATAATTTTTAGTGAATAGAAACACACCCTTAGGAATAGTAAAATACCCTTATTAATAGTTATATGACCCTTATGAATAGCAAATCATCCAACATAAGAGTAACCTTACCGATGAATAATTAAATAAAATTTATACATCTTAGAAAGTGACAATTTGACCTTAGTGAACATTTTGGTATTTTATAAGTCACAAATAATGAATTATAATTAATTAATTAATTTAAAAGAAAATTTATTTCGCTAAAATTTATTCATAAATTAATGAATCAATGTCGTATGGTTTTTAGATAATTTTATAAGACCCTACGTTATTTTTGAAAGCGCTATAAAATCAGTTTTAATCATAAAAACAGTTTTTAAGTAAATTATGATTTTAATTAAATATTAAATTAATAATATTTAGAATATTATTTTTCTAAAAATTGACTTCATTTTTGGATTCTACGCGTCAACAAATAGTAGGGGTAAATTTTTGGGATTTTTCTAAGATACTAGAATTTTTTATTAATAGTAGAATCCGATAATTTACAATAAATGTAAATAATGGATTAATTGAGTCATCGATGGTGCTCTAATGATATAAGCCCACTTGGTTTGGGATCACATGATAACATTACTATTATTGGTCATCGAATAATCACTATTCCTTGTCTTAGGGGAAATTAACAAACTAATGAATTTTATATTAAGGAAACCCCTCTCCCCTCCACTATAAAATCCACCCTTCACACCCTCATTTCCTCACACCTCTCAAGCTTCAATAATTCTCTAAACTCTGACCAAAAACCTTACCTATCACCTGCCCCACGTCCATGATTTGATGGTCTAATAAAAATACCAATCATAGGCCCTTAAGGAGGTTCTCAAGAGAAGGATTCAAGAGGTAATTTCTCTCCCTCTTCTCCTTTAATTTCCTTTCATGTTCAAGTTCATTTGTTGATATCTCACCACCAATATTCATCTAAATTGTATTGTAACTCCCTTATTATACATCTAATGGAATTTTATTATGCTAATTGGATATTATATAATCCAATCCCCTTTCCCTCTTTCTTTTATTTTATTAAAGGGAACGTTGTTCGTGAGGTGTTAAATTTTCACCTTCAAGAACGACATGGTTTCTTCATGAATTTATACATTCAGATATGGTCATGAAACCATTTTTATAGTTGAACCCAAACATGTTATATGTATTATCTCCTATTTGAAGATCTGTAACTAACTTATGATCATATTCGTAAGTGATAAAATAAAACAAGTTCATTATGATCGAAAAACCGCCCAAATTAACCCAAACAATATTCATTCAATTCTTATCTAATGATTCACCTACATGGATCTAATTAGATTCATTATAATATCATCCAAAATCCTGTAATATCATTAATAAAATGTAATATCAGTTCTGTATGTTTACCCATGTTCTACCCAAACTTCAATTTATGAATACAAGGGAACCACCCAAGAAAAACCATAAAAACGAACATCCCCAAACAATTTTTTTAAACTGTATAAGTCATCCAAAGGAACATAAAACTACATAGTGAAAGCTTAATGAACCCTATTAATGTATAAAAGGTTCTTTAATTTCTAATTAATGAATATAATGTCATTATACATGAAATTAAAGATAAGGAAGCATTTAGATACAAGGTAAGGGGAAATCTCAAACCCAATTTTCTTCCTTCGAGTTCTTCCTCTTTCACTCCATTTTTGATATGGTTACACCTTAAAGATCATTTGTTCATTATTGTCTTTACTTTTCTAGGATATACATTTTTGTCACTGTTTTTTATGCCCAGCAAATTTTTTTCCAAAGGAACTCTTCTTTTAAGAACACCCCTTTTACTTCTCACTCAAAGTGGACGGTTCTTGTAACATGTATGCTATTCCCTATTTCATTTGGGAACCCAAAGCTAATGAATGTATTATTATGAGATGAAAATCATTACTTTACATGGGTCAGTTATGTTCATTTTTTATATGTGTTCTATGTCGAAATCATGATAATGATAATGTTATGTTGTGACGGGTGCGCCCAGAATTATATAGCGCAATATGAGTGTTTCAATTTGACGTGTGCGCCCGGAATTATAAATCACTCCAATACATTGGGTAAAGTGATGAATCTCATGAGTAAATGTGAAATGACATGTGAACAAGTTTATATCATGGTTCACAAGTATGTGTGGTAGTTAACCACTAAGACATGATGTTTCATTTTTATGCATTGCCACATTTCAAGTCTTATATTTATGTTCCTCTCATGTTCATGGTCTTTTGAATATGTTATGATTATGATAACCCCATGCTATATTGTTCTTATATATCCTTTTACTGGACTTCTAGATCACCCCTTTTGATGTATATCCTCAGGTGTCTACATGTACTAAGGAGAAGACAAGTGCCAATAAGAATCTAGAGAAGAATAAACTAAATAAATGTTTATGCTTGATGTTGTATTTGTTATGTAGGGTCCTAGTTTTCCCAAGACACTAAACCTTTGGATCATATATGTGTAATAATATTATGTTGTGTAGCTTTAAAATTATGTAATAGTAATGTAAGAAAAGTCTCGGGTCTCTATAGTTTTGGTATGAACTCATGGTCATATGGTGGATTGTCTTTCTTAAATGAATTGAATCATTGTAAACAAGGGTTCAAGATTGTTTTTAAATATTCAACACATTGATTGTTTAATTGGTATTTTAAAAGGTTTTGGAAAGATTTTGGGTGATTATGTTTTATAAAATTAAAACTCCACTTTGTAAAACAACAATTCCCTTTTGACACCTTTAAAATGGTTTGTAAAATTGGAAAAACCTCTTATAGCAGACCCCTTGGTTTTAGAAAATGAATTTTATGTTAAATGTGTTAATATGTGCCTAATGTTTTGGATTATGCATTGTGTGACATGAAAGAGGGGGAATTCTCTTAAGGAGGGAGAATGGTGGTGAGAGGTTGAATGAGTTTTGGATAAAGATAATGTTATGTACATATATGTTTACTTGATAAAAACTAACCACCACTTGAAACAAATCCCAATGGAAAACCTGGGTATCTTGGTGGGTGAACTAGGACTAGTACGCTAGATAAAATGGTAGGGGTTCATCCCGGTTTCGTCTAGAAGATTTTACGCAACAAAAATAACTAAATAAATGAATGACTAAGGGTCATGGTTTCTAATCCACATTTACTAAGGGTCATTGTTTCTATGCCACGTTTTCTGATGGTCATAGTTTCTAAGCCACATTTCACCGAGGTACGAGGTTTCTAGGGTCCCATTTGTGCTAGTTACGTAAAGGGATTGCACATCGTTCTTGTTTGCGACATGATTTTTGTGATGTGATTTTTATTTCTATTGTTTTATACTTTATGACTCATTTTTGAAAAACCAAAATTTAATCTAAATTTTTTTTGTCAATGTATGCTTGGAAGCTATTTTGAAAATATAGTGGAGTAAAAGTTTTTTCCTTAAAAGTGTTAACTTGTGACTTGAATTTGAAAAGAAGGGAAAAAATTATTTTACTATATGTCATTTTCAAAATGGAATGATTGGTTTTATTATTAAAGGAAGGGGCATAGAACATTGTTATATTTTGGATTTCCTACTGAGCAACTCGATGATCGTGCCTACTTTACTTTTTACTTGCAGTTTCTAGTCTGGGATCGTGGTTCTACGTCGGTGGTGACCCATTGGGTCACATGGAGGTATCTATATCTTGTTATATTTACTTTATTCTCCACTGTTAGTGGTTACCTATTTTGACCAGTATATTTCTATTTATTTGTATTTTATTTTTCTGGTATAAATCGTTCCCAACTACTTGTTTGGATGCGCGACACTAGTTGTCAGCCCATGGGGACCGGGAACACCCTTCAGGTCATGCCGCAGACTGGCTCAGGTGACCAGTTTTTGGTTGACCTGGGTTGATTCATGGCAGTAATCTTTGTCACATGTGGGGAGGAGGTGTTTCCTATGACTCCAAAGGCTTGGTTGTTTTCCCCTTTAGCATCTTATATGGATGCGATGACTCTCTTCTTATTGAGGCTAGTTCATTTCTTAATGGGATTGAGGTTTTCCTTTCCTAAAATATCACATTGGATTCAATAGAAACGAACTACTATTTTATCCTCAACTCTCTCCGAGGAATGATTACAATCCCTTGGTCTATCTTCTACCATATACGAAGGTGAAAGACTCACATCAAATGAGCAAACATGATGTGCACCTCTCATGAAGGGAACAAAGTTGCGGACTTTCCAACTTCAAAAGGAACTTAGGATAAACCATGTATAGTCTTTTCTAGTATGGGATCCCTCTCCCCTAAGTGTGTTAATATTGTTTGTGTGGATGCTCTTATAAATCATTACTCCAAGACTCCTTGATATTTCTGGTCAAATTTTTTAATTAATAAAAATTCTTACATTGGATGGAATACATAGCACAACGTGCATTACCCAAGGTAAATTTTAAACAAAGGTAACATCAAACATCAAGCAAGAGATTGGTGGAATTTGGGGTTTTAGGGGATAAGTATATGTGGTGTATCAACTAGGAGGGTAGTTGGTGTGTTTGGAGTTAGTTGCACCAATTCTTTTCTAACCTTCAGGCTATTTCATCTTTTCTAGACACGAACTTCTTCAATCTGGTTCATTATATCTCTGATCACTCTCTCATTATCATTTCTATTGACTCTGGTAAATCTTATCCCAAACAATTATACTTCTCCTATTGGTGGAGATCAGATCCCATATTTAGTAATTTAATTATCATGTCCTAAAATAAGCTCATACAAGGTGATTCATGGGTGTCCTTTTATAAGAAACTCAGATGCTTGAAAGTGGATCTTCTATTTTTGGAGTGAAAATCAACCATGATCATCCGAAGGGATAAAGGCCATGAAAATGGAGATCGAACATGCAGAGGCAGGATTAGAATAATTCTAGGATAAGGAGGTCTTTAAGGACCTTGTTTATTTTAAGATTCGTTTCTCAAAATTAATTCTGGAAGAGGAAAGGATGACTTGGGAATTCTCTAGAGCCTTGTGGATTAAGGAGGCCTTTAGTGACCATGTGGCTTGAGAAAACTCTGAAATCATTGGAGAGGGTTCCTTGGTCATTTGGAATTGAATAGGGTCTATGATAATAAGTAAAAGTGAGCAGCGGGTGCATTTAAAAACATGTCTATAAACCTAACATCCTTCATGGTCTTCGTTAGACACCACCGGCTACCTGATGGTTGCTGGGCATGTTTGGTTCTGCCCAAAAGACTCACCGAGTGGCTGATGGTACAGTTGTAACTTGAAAGGTTACTACACGTCCACCTACCCTGTTGTAGCCCATTTCTAATCCCCCTGTTGCAGAAATTCTTGGAGTTGCAGTGATAGATATGACAAAAACAAACAGAAGGGTAAAAGGAAAAAAACTAGAATGAGAACATAATAATTTATGTGGTTTTAAAATAATCCCTACATCCACGGAGAGGTAGAAAATCACTATATTCAGGAGCACAATTATAGAGTGTTTTTCAGTTAGAAACCCTAACCTGATATGGGCTACAAATGGAGAAGATGATCCACTGTTGCACAGGAAGTCCGTGTCACTACAGTGAAAGACAGTCACCCAAGTCAAAAGTGCTATAGTGGATTAGGCTACACCAACACCCCCCAAATTCTTCTAGGCAACCTCGAAACACTTAAAAATGAGCTCAAAGTCTACGTACAAATTGAAAAGGTGAATACCTAAAATAGAGGTGTCACTACACACATATATAGAACACATATAATTTTTCCACGTCACATTTTATAAAAAATAATTGTAATGTACATAAAATAAAATTTATGTATAAAGCATTCACATGATACAAGAGAGGTTTTTGTACACATAACATTCTTGTGCACACGTACATGTTTATATGCATGTGTTCCTATGTGCATGAAATATTTTAAAATTCAATGCCGAACATATATTTTTTATGATCCAACCATATTGTAGATTGATTATTCAACGGTTTTATGATTTTATATTTTATATTCTATTTTATAATATGTGTTTTTTATTTATCCAATTTATAATCATGGTTCTAATTTATGTTTTTTATTTTATAGAGTTCAATAGTGAAGTATGTAGCACCAATAATATATTTTCTATGATCTAAAAATTTTGCGTGGTGATTCATTATTGTTTTTTAATTTATTTTTCTTAATTTAATCCTATAGGAATTTTATATATTTCATTTTCAATTGTTATTTTTATTGATATACTTGGTTTATTAAATTTTAAACAAAGGTAATATCAAACATCAACGAAGAGCTTGATGGACTTGGGGGTTTCAGGGGATAAGTATATGTGGTGTATGAACCAGGAGGATAGTCGGTGTGTTTGGTGTTAGCTGGACCGATGCTTTCCTAACCTCCAGGCCATTTCATCTTTTCTAGATGTGAAGTTTTCAATCTAGTTCATTCTATCTCGAATAACTCTCTCATTATCATTTCTATTGAGTTCGGTAAAACTGATCACAAACAATTATACTTTTCCAGTTGGTGGAGCTCAGATCCCATCATTAGTAATTTAGTTATCACATCCTGAAATAAGCTCATATAGGTGATTCATGGGTGTCCTTTTATAAGAAAATTAGATGGTTGAAATTGGATCTTCTAATTTGGAGTGAAAATCAACCATCATCATCCGAAGGGATGGAGGCCATGAAAATGGAGATCAAACATGCAGAGGCAAGATTAGAAGAATTCTGGGATGAATAGCTCTTTAGTGACCTTGTTTATTTGAAGAGTCATTTCTTAGAATTAATTTTGGAAGAGGAAAGGATGACTCAGGAATGCTCTATAGCCTTGTGGCTCAAGGAGGTCTTTAGTGACCTTGTGGCTCTAGAACACTCCAAAATCTTTGGAGAGGGTTCCTAGGTAGTTGGGAATTGATGAGGGTCTATGAGAGTAAGTAAAAGTGAGCAGAGGCTGCATTTAAAAAAAATACCTATAAACCTAACATTCTCCCTGGGCTTTATCAGACGCCACCGGCTACCTGATGGTTGCTGGGCAGGATTGGTTCTCCCCAAAAGTCTCACAGAGTGGCCTATGGGACAGTCGTAACTTGAAAGGTTACTGTATGTCCACCTACCCTGTCTTAGCCCATTTCTAACCCCCCTATTTCAGAAACACTAGGAGTTGCAGCAATATAAACGACGAAAAAACAGAAGAGTAAAAGGAAAAAAAACAAGAACAAGAATACAAGAATTTATGTGGTTTGGGAATAATCCCTACGTCCACAGAGAGGTAGAAAATAACTATATTTGGGAGCACAATTACAGATTGTTTTTCAGTGGAAACCCTAGCATTAAATGAGCTACAAATGGAGAAAATGATCCATTGTTTCATAGGAAGTCTGTGTCACTACCATGAAAGATGGCCACCCAAGTCAAAAGTGCTATAGTGGATTAGGCTACACCAATCCAACACCGCCCCAAATGCTTCTACGCCACCTAGAAACACTTGAAAATGAGCTCAAAAGATATGTAAAAATTAAAAATGGGCATAGCTAAAATAGAGGTGTCACTACATATATATATAGAACAGATATAAATTGTGCACATCAAATTTTATAAAAAATAATTGTAATGTCCATTAAACAACTTTTATGTATAAATAATTCACATGATACAAGAGAGGGTTTTGTACACATAACATGCTTGTGCATGCATACATGTTTATATGCATGTGTTTGTGTGTGCATGAAAAATTTTAAAATTCAATGCTAAACATATATTTTGTATGATCCAACCATTTTGTAGATTGATTATTCAATGGTTTTGTGATTTTAAATTTTATATTTTATTTTATGCTATGTATATTTTATTTATCCAATTTATAATAATGATTTTGATTTATATATTTTATTTTATAGAGTTCAATAGTGAATTATGTAGCGCCGACAATATGTTCTCTATGATCCAAAAATTTTGCGTGGGGATTAATTAATGTTATTTGATTTATTTTTATTATTTTAATCCTATATGAATTTTATATATTTCATTTTCAATTGTTATTTTGATGGATATACTTAGTTTATTAACTTATAAATTAGATCATCGGACACAGAGTATATGTGTTTTTCTATGTTTTTTAATCTATATCTCGCACAATATCGCGTTTGTTATATTTTTTTAGTAAAATGATTCTTTTTTTAGTATTCAAATATTAATAAATTTTTATGTAAATTAATACTAATTTATTTGTTTTATTTTTGATAAAAAACATGTTTATTTTTAAAATTTAAATAGCTTTGAATTAAAGGGTTGAGCAAATTTCAGAGGTAAATTATGGAAAAAATTATGCGCTTGCATTTAGATATGGGGATAAGTAGTTTTATTTTATTAATCTATTAGGTAATATTTTTTAATGTGTTAAATTATTAAAATCAGGAAATTATCATATTTATTAGAAGAGGATAGGTTGGTCCAATCGTGTGACACATTTCTACATAAGTATTTTTATTCAACAATGGCCTAAATAGTAAAACTACAAAAATTTAATCATTAGATCCCTTATAGATCTTGTATTTTACTATATTTACAAGTGGACTCACTACTACAGATATGAATTTTATCAATTTTAAAAAACGTTGATTTGGTAACCATCTTTAAAACCCAATTGTTTTTTAGCATTGGTTAGCAAAAAAAGAAAATATTTTCTCTTTCTCGCCACCACCAATATTTTATCAACACTCACCCCCAACTCACGCACAACCCCCTCCCCTACTCACATATGTGTTAGGTTGGATATGATAATGAATAATGGTCTAAAGTGGATGAATATATCAGATTAAAATTTTAATCAAATAAATTAATTATTTAATTTAATTATCATTATTAGTTATTAGATTTAATTAACAGTAGAATTAAGTAAATGAACACAGAGATTTTTGTACTGATTCAGTTCAAAGTGAACCTAGTCGAGTATTATACCTCTCTACTCGGTGAGAGATACGTGTGCACTATACTGATTATTGAGGGAGAATCATAACTCAATTACAAAATCATTTTCTAGTGGACGGATAACCACGACACTGAATTTTTTATGGGGAGTCACAACCCAATTACAAATTGAGTTTAGACACTGAGACTCAAAACCCACATAGTTATAACTTTAGAATATAAAAGTCCTAACCCGAGGAAGTGAAGAAGAAAAAATGATTTTGTATGTAAAATAATAAACAAAATAACAGTGTGCTTGAAATCTAAGAATTAGTGTT
Source organism: Viscum album (assembly GCA_963277665.1). NCBI lineage: Eukaryota > Viridiplantae > Streptophyta > Magnoliopsida > Santalales > Viscaceae > Viscum > Viscum album. The sequence continues at coordinate 1,815,574,076 of OY728148.1, forward strand.
ACAGACTCAAGAAACCAGACGATGTAGATAGACGGAGAATAAAAAAATAGGTTATGGTTCTTGAGAAATGGACCGACTCGTCTCGTTAAGGCAGTAGAAGTCGAAGGATGTGAAATTCGCCACTTGAGCGATCATCAAAATGATGAGACATAATATCACACAAGACTTTACAAATTGTACAACATGTTGAAAGTTCATAGCCTTTTCTTTTTGAAGAAAAAAAGAGTATCATAGATGTTAACCAGTGTGTTCGATTCGTTTCAAGACTGATCAAAACCCCTTTAAATAAAAAACTGCAAACAATAATAAACACCTTCCACGAGTAAAATAGTTCAATAATAATAATAATAATAATAAATATCAGAGAGGGAGAGAGAGAGAAAATTTATCATTATAATATTATTTAGGAGAGATAATGTTATCGCCGACAATAATTGTAACCATAATTGTTTGAATTTAAAACTTAAAGATCAATTTAAACTGATTTTAATTTCTAATTAAATTATAATAATAATTCAATGGTAATCTCATAAAAATAGTAAGTTAATTTGAATGTTTAAATTCAAATATTAAATACATTTTAATTTAATGCAACGAGTAATTTATAAATTAATTATACTTTATTAAATTCCATAAAATGCGTTTGAATAAATTCAATGTTATTAAATAATAATTTATAAAAGAATACGTTAAAGAAATTAACTCCAAACATTAAAACATAAATATTCCATAAATTTGATGTTAGTGTACACATGAATAAAGAGTGAATTAATGGAATTTTTTAAAACACTTTAAAAAATATTTAAAACACTTCACTTGGCTTAAATTAGTACCCAAATCATGCATTTGCATGACATAATCATTTAATTAAAAATTCACCTACAGATAATTTGGATTTTTTACAATATTCATTCCTGAAAAATAAGTGCATTTAGAGTCCAATACACTAATATAAAAAACATGCACATACAAAGTCTAAAAAAATAATCTAAAAATGAAATAAACATGCTCATAAACTAAAACAATGTAATAAATGAAATGGATGATAAAAATAGTATATAGATGGAATATTATTGCACTATTATGGTAAAAAACTGTAGTAAATAAACATTTTCATGATTAAATAACACATACTTTTCAACCATTATTGGATGTATGGTGCAATCTGAAATAAAAACTCTTATAAACGTTCATGAATATGATGTCTAAAACATCCACACCCAAAAGGATTCACCAATCAGGTTCTTTCTAAGGTCTCCCTTGGTGAAGACGGATGAATTGATCACTAAGACCATGTTTATGGGCACATGGGGCTTCTAAATAACAAAATCCTCATATTAAAAAACCTTCATGCTCTTCGAATGAAGCTACCTTGGATTTTCATTGATATTTTTCCCTCTAGAACATAGATCTATTCCAATGTCTCACTGATCACCTCCACGTGACATAATTAAAGCATATGATGTTGGCAGGGGATGATGAAGGATCTTTTTTAGGATTCTTGGATCATCCATTGATTTAATGGAGTAGGGGACGATATCTACCTCATTGAAAATTGTTTTAGATTCTAGAACAACAAAAGAACCAGATTTCTTATTGAACTACAAAACATAAAATACTGAATTATTCAAAAACAAAAGAACCAAATAGGTCTCTAAACAATTGAGTGAATTAATATAAAATAAAAAGGTACTGGAAATACGGTAAATGAAAGTGCATAGCTCTCCATACATTTGAGTGGATTCATATAAAGTTTGTTGAGTGCATGAGGAGGTATTGTTGAAATTCATTATATAAATGAAAAAAATGATATAGAAATAGTAGTACAAAATCAAGTAATAGGATACAATAAACAACACTTATAGGGGTTTGAAAGTAAGTAATAGGCTCCAGTAAAAAACACTTATGGGGGTGGTAGATAGTGATAATAGGAGAAGATCCATGATACCCTATTTTGGTTGACGAAGAAGATGCAAAGCCTTTACCCCTACCAAAGCCCATCGAAATAAAGTGATTACTGGAGAAGACATCAATGTTAGAACGAGCCATGCTACCAAAACTAAAGAAGGCGAGATGGAGATGACATTGAATCTCATTAGATCGATTCATGAAGCCGACCAGATGAGAACCTGAGCTCATCACCATGAATAAATGTAGTACAAATACATGTGAATCAATTTTTCACTCACCCATCTCGAGTATCTTTAGTGATTGTTTCATTATCATCATCTTAATCTGCAAATAAAATCAGGCACTCAACTAACATATTTCCATATATAAATAATTTCTAGTAAATTATGATTTTGATAATAATGATCGATACATTTTCCAAGATGATGAGCTATAGAAGGAAATAAATTGTATGGATAAACAAACTAAACACCAAAGAATAATTATTCTATAGAAAAATTCAATGAAAATTTTAAATACTTGGATGAAAAATCATTTATATATTTCCTATATTTTAAGTTAACCAAAAACTAACATTGTTCCAAAAATTAAAACGAAATACTCTTAATTTGAAACATTTCTACTTGATAAATTTAAGGAATTCTTAATATGAAATATAATATCATAAATAATACATTATCAAAATTCCAATTCAAAATAATACAGATATGCTAAATAGTAAAGAGGGAAATTAAAGATGCCAAAAAAGCACTCTAATAGTAAAATATATCTAAAGAAGAAGAATCCAACATGGTAAAAAAAATAAAACCAATTTCACTTTAGGTCCCTAGTTCCCTAGCTTCAAGAATACCACTTTAGTGAAAAACATTAAGCAGCAGCCTCGCCCTTCTTCATCTGGATCTTCTTCAAATAGAACTCCAATGTGCTGGCCAAGCTTGAGATCCTGCTGCTACTTCTCCTGTTTCCTTGGAACATGAGCACTCTGATAGAGATAATATTTTCATAATTTTTAATATGTTTTTCAATGATTTAACCCCTTCTAATTAATCAATTTGATCTGATTTGCATAATTTTAGTATTTTGGTGAATTATGGGCTTAATTGTGGAAATTGGTTAATTCTGGAAATTTAGCAGTTTTGTGGAGCTTCTATATTTCAGGAATATCGTTTATATTTTTGATCCAAATTTTATGGTTCCTTTTTCTGTAGGATTTCTATGCTTGTGGGATTCATTTTATCCTTCTGGACCCAAAGCTCAGTCCATCATTTGGAAGCTCAAATTCATCTCACAAACCAGGCCTCAAAAACTGTGTACAGATTTGGAAGGTTTTAATGCTGAGATTTTATCTTGAATCTGACCGATCCAATGGAGATGATATTCAACAAGGAGCTTGAAGATGAATTAATGAACATCTTTCATTAAGGATGACACGTCTTAATCGGCTGTTGTCAAGGACTTAAATTCATGGGCAGTTGGAGTTTTGGAAGACGAAGAGTCACCTGGACAGGATTAAATATCCGGCGTAATGTGGCCATATCTACTTCATACGTGGACCAATTAGGCTCAACTCTTTCTGGTCGATAGAGGAGATGGAGGGAAAAAACGTTTAAGAAGGACCAATTCCCAAATTCTGTCATTTACTATGCTAACCGGACTCAAACGTTCTGGGGAGTAATTTTGGAGGGAAATTTTCTACTCCCCAAGCCTATAAATAAGAGTATTCACTTCCATTCAAGGGGGTTGAAGAAGGTGCAAGAAAGGCTGTGCTAGAGAATTGAGTTCTTGAAGTTCTTTTTATTTTCTATTTTTCTTTTTACTTAGTTTCATCATTATCTCTTCTTCCCCATTCAACTCTAATACCCTTCACATGGAGGGGTAAAACCTTTGAGTGATCGGGGAAGGGGAATTTCTCTTTTGTAATGTCAGAGTCTTGTGCTTAAATGTAAAACCTTATCTTTCTTCTGAATGACATCTATTATCATTGTTTCCCAATTCTATTAATGCGATCATGTTTTGAGTTTGGTGTATTCATTTTTAATAGCTTTGGTTAAAGACTTTTTATCTCCCTCTGCCTAGTGCAATTTGTCTCGATCGAGTAGATTGTGTTAGGTGGTGAGTGTCTAACGATCATTGGAATGTGTGTGGAACTAGTAGACTTTTTCTATAGTTTTAAGGAGAAAAAATTCCCGATTTGGACTTGACTTAGTTGTTTAGGAATTGTTTATGAACTTCTATGAACATAGGAGTGAGTTCAATTTTCTTCTTTAACCAATGGTGATAGATGACTCGATCAAGGAGTATTTCATTTGTCATTCAAAAGGAAGAGAGGTGAGATGATCATTGTGACTATGATGACATTAAAAAAGGTGATCCTACCCTGACCCCATCACTCTCTTCATCCATTAGTTTTCAACCTTTCTTTTCAATTGCTTGTTTATTTTTCAACTCAAACAACTTTCAAAAAGAACCTCTTCTTCTTTCTTTAATTTAAGTGACAAACATAATTGTTGTGCACTCCTCTCTGGAGAAAACTTAGGTTACCCACTTTGCTACATTTTAACTTAGGTTTTATTTGTTTTTGTCACACTCCATGACAGGCACGTGTCAAAACTTGGCGCCGTTGCCGGGGAGGTAGTGCCAACAGTTTTTTCTTCTTCTTATTTGTTTTCTCTTTTCTTAATTTCATTCCTAGTTTCATGACTAGAACCTCAAACACTGAACCTTGCCCCATTGATCTTGAAATTGAAATAACTTTGTTGAATAGGCTCAGAAACCACAATTTACAATCTGAATTTGAAGAATTTTCTCTCATAGACTCGAGTGAAACTTTAAGTGTTCACTCTGAGCCTATCATAATGGCTGGAAATCAAAACCCAACTCTCAGAGAACTTTGTGCCCCACAATTCCTTAATCAGAATAATCAACTTGTCATGACAGTGTTACAAAATTATTTTGAGATAAAACCTAATATGATACCATTGCTTCCAATGTTTCATGGTTTGGCAGGTGAAGATCCCAACAAGCATATTAAAGAATTCACACATGTCTGCTCAACCTTCAAACCACGTGGAGTAGCTGAGGAACAAGTAAAGTGGAAGGCATTCCCATTTTCATTGGAAGGAGCTGCGAAATAATGGTTGTATGGTCTACAACCTAGAGATGTGGATGATTGGAATGACCTGGTGAGATGCTTCATGAAAATATTCTTCCCCGCCTCTAGAAGCACAACCATCCGAAAGGAGATCTATGCCATCAAAGAATCATCTGGAGAAACCCTTTATGAGTACTTGGAAAGATTTAAAAAGCTATGTGCTAGCTACCCACATCAAGCCATCGAGTATCATCACTTTCTTGTCTTCTTCTATCAAGGCTTACTGGACAATGATAGGAACCTTCTTGATGCATCATCTGGAGGTTCTTTGATTGACAAGTCGCCAGAAGAAGACGAAGGTTTGATTGAGAAGATTTCTCAGAACTCGCAGCAGTTTGGTACAAGAGGTACTGGAACAAGAGGTATTCATGAGGTACAAACTTCTCATACATCACCCTTAATAGAAACTAAGATTGAAGAGGTAACTAGTTTGGTGAGACAGATATCCTTGAAACAAGTGGGCGACCAACAAGCACCAGCTAAGGTATGTGGTTTATGCGCATCACCTGATCATTTCACTGACCAATGTGCTGAAATACAGGGAATGGAAACTTGTGCGGAAACCTTTCAACCAAGGCAGTACCAACAAAATCAAGGATGGAGAGAGCCAAACCATGTTCAATATGGGTTTGGAAATCATCATAATCAAGCTAGACCCCCATTCCAGCAACAATTCCAAAACCCCCCACCATTTCAACAAAATCAATCGTATAGCCAGCCTTCTCATCACCAACCACCCACTTTCTTAAAATCCTATGAGCAGCCATCAAACAGTGCACAACCCATAATTTTGAACCAACATCATATATCTGATATTGAGGGACTGAAAGGCTCTGTAAAATATTTGACCACTAAGTTTGAAGGTCTTATGGAATTCCTAACCAAAAATCCTGGGAAACATCCTTCCCAAACAATCCCAAACCCAAAGGAGAATGTCAGCATGATAACAACAAGAAGTGGAAAAGAGATCTCACCACCAGAATCCCAAGAAACTGAAACAAGACCACTTGAGTTGAGGGAGAATGAAGTTCAAAATTCTGAAAATTCTGTGAAAATTCATTGTGAAGAAGAGAAGAAAGAGGAGGAAGAGAAGGATAGGCCAAGGAAGAAGAGACTAGAAACACCATTTCAAAGGCAACAAAGGGAGAAGAAAGACTTACCCCCTCCATTTCCATCAAGGATTATTGAATCAAAGAAATTGCAGGATGAAGCACTTCAAAAAGAAATTCTGGACACCTTCCAGAAATTAGAAATCAATTTGTAAATACTTTCATTTATTTTTTTAAAAAAAATCTAAAAACAATTCATGATGTATTCCAACTGCAATTATTATTCTTGGATTGATTACACACAGTTTCAGGGACAAATGGTTCATAATTACGAGGAAGCCCTCTTTCAAAAGCTTGATGAACTCACTATTTTGGCCAAGCAAATGATGAATGTCCATGTCACAGGTATCTCACTTCAAGAACTGATGGACATGGTGAATCAAGTAAACATTTATTAACAAAGATTGAAGTCCTTAGAGAAGTTTACATTGGATCAAGAACCTCAATCGGAACCTAAACCTGATCCATTGGTGGAAGTGTATTCCCCACTCATCCTTGATGTTGAAGAACCAGTAAGTACAGGAGATCAACAAGATCTGAATGAGTTATGGAAGGAGTGTGAGGAACTACTTGATCCCCCAGTTCATCATAATGTAGAAGATCCATCATCATTGAAGGAATACAACACCAACGTGGTTGAATTTGAAGATAATGTTGAGGAGCGTGACTACCCTCCTCCATCTGCTACCACTCTACTTCAAGAGGAACTTCCCATTGAGGAAGAAAATGAAGCCAAGAAACCTCAGGGAGATGATCTTTTCTTGAACTCATTATATTCTAATTTTATTGAATCTAAATTGAGTATCACCTCCCCTTTCTTGAATTTTTCAGATTCGGACAACTCATGTATTGTCTTCACAGACAAGGAAGAAAAGGAAGATGCGCTTAAAGAGGAACAGTTGGAGCTCCCCAAACATGTTGATAATTTATTAGAGGGAGTTCAAGAAGAAATCAAAGTCCATTTGGAAAAGGAAAAAGTGATGCAAGATGATTACATTGAAAGGGAATAATTCTATATTGATTCATCATGATTAAACTTTGTTCAAATAGAATTATACTTTGACTATTCCTTTGATTTTTCCAATAATGCAGCATACCTTCAGAAATCACCGAAGAATGAAGAGGTGGCTGTGAAATTGGAAACCAAGAAATATGGGGATTCATTCTTTATCCTACCCCCACCAAGAAAATTGTATCTTATTGTAATAGGGGTGGATTTGGTGTACTATACCCTTGGTTTCCTTAACAAAAAGGATGAAGCACATGATGTGAAGAAGAAGTTTTGTTGGATCATCATAAAGAAACTCAACCCACCTTCAGATTGGGGATAACCAACTGAAACTGCCCATCTGGAGGCAGTCAAAACCCAGGGCCCACTTGGGGGATTAAACCAAGATCTATCCTTCTTTTCTCATCTTATTTCTATTTTCATTTTTTAATAAATTTCTTATGTTTTCTTTTGTTCTTTTTCTTGTAGGTTTTGTGTGTGCAACACTTAGGAGCTTAACTCAATGTTGCATTATCAATAAGATCCATCAGGTTGTACCTCTCCTTTACACTTGTTTACTGTTGTGATTCATTCTAAAATCTACTTAAATGTTAAATCCACTTGAATGCATTGAGGAAACTGCATCATTTAAGTGTGGGGGAGGGAACCTTTGTAGTTTTGGATTTTCATTTGTTGTTTGTTTTCAAAAAAAATTGTTTGTTTCAAATTTTTTGTGTGTTTATTTTTCAGTTTTTTGGTGTGTTTTTGAAACTTTTAAGCTGAAATGATTATCATTGCTATTTTTGAAACCCATGTCATTGAGTGAACCAATTTATTCCATGAAACTGAGCGTAAATGAATGCTGAAAATGATTTTGTTTCACGTTCAATTCTTTGTGAATTTCATGAAAAGTACTCAGGTTTTTGAATCCCATGACACATCTCACTGTCATTATCTTTGAAATCATTTTCCTGTGAGGCTTCTAAACCATTATTGTATATTCTTTTCATTCACCTCACTTTTTGATAGAACCATACCTTGCTTGTTTTAACCAGAATTTGATTCATTCCTTTCAAAACTTGAGGGTTTGTGGTACATGTGTTTTAAATGATTGAGGCGTTTCTTTGGTTTGAAAGCCCCCTTTTCAAGATAATCCCTTTCATTATGGAATACGTTGTAAATTAATACTTGTAGCCCATAGAAGCCATGAAAAGCCTGTTAGGTTAGCCACACTATAAGCCAATTTTCTCTTTCCAACCTGCTCTTGAAGTGAAATTGCATGATCTAGTTGAACTTAAGTGTTGGGGAAGATGTCTTGTGTTGTGCTACCTCATTTGGTGAAACTTTGGGTGGAAAATAAAATGCTGAAGAGATGTGTGTGATGATGAAAAATCATTATGTTGAAAGCTGTGCCTTTTCTGGAGCTTCAATGATTAAAGAAGTTGTGCCTTTCTAGAGCTTATAATGGAGGAAGAAAGTTGTGCCTTTTCTGGAGCATTCAAGAAAATCATGCTTAAGAAGATTGAAATTTTTTCTGAAGAAATGGGGAGCTGTTTGAACATTTATTGATATTTCATGATGATGGAGCTGAATTTCTACTAAGTGGAGTGAGGAGGATACCATACTTGAGTGAAAATTAGAATGGTGTAATTTTTCTTCAAAAAGAGCCAAGCCTTCCTCATTCAGCCTCAGAATTTTTCACATAAAAATCCTACCAAACAAAAGCCACAGAACAACCTTTAAAATTCCTCATGATAAACAAATGTCCTTGAATAATATCGGGTGGAGAAGTAGGAGATTTCAAACCTATGGTGACCCTTGCATTGGATTGGATGAGAAAAACTTTGTTGAAAAGTGATATTTGTGAGATGAGAGAAAATTAATGTGAGGTAGGTGTCTTGTGTTCATGGGAGGAGAAATGAAGAGGAAAAATATTGAATGATCTGATTTGAGAACTTGGAATAATTGTTATGGATGAAGCATGATAAATTTTATTTCTTGGTGTGGAATTGGTGGATCTAAATGGCATGTGTTTCGAATTTGGTTTGATTTAATTTTGATTTTGACTTGTCCGGGAGTCCAAGTGATAAGTGTGGGGGAATTGATAGAGATTATATTTTCATAATTTTTAATATGTGTTTAAATGATTTAACCCCTTCCAATTAATCAATTTGATCTGATTTGCATAATTTTAGTATTTTGGTGAATTATGGGCTTAATTGTGGAAATTGGTTAATTATGGAAATTTAGAAGTTTTGTGGAGCTTCTGTATTTTGGGAATATATTTTATATTTTTGATCCAAATTTTATGGTTCCTTTTTTTTAAGATTTCTATGCGTGTGGGCTTCATTTTATCCTTCTGGACCCAAAGCTCATTCCATCATTTGGAAGCTCAAATTCATCTCACAAACTAGGCCTCAAAAACTGTGTACAGATTTGGAAGGTTTTAATGCTGAGATTTTATCTCGATGTTGACTGATCCAATGGAGCTGATATTCCACAAGGAGCTTGCAGATGAATTAGTGAACATATTTAATTAAGGAGGCCACGTATTAATCGGCTGTTTTCAAGGACTTAAATTCATGGGAAGTTGGAGTTGTGGAAGACGAAGAGTCACCTGGACAGAATTAAATATCCGGAGTAATGTGGACATATCTACTTAATACGTGCACCAATTAGGCTCCACTTTTTCGGGTCGACAGAGGAGATGGAGGGGAACAACTTTTAAGAAGGACCAATTCCCAAATTCTGTCATTTACTATTCCAAACGGACTCAAACGTTCTGAGGAGTAATTCTGGAGGGAAATTATCAACTCCCCAAGCCTATAAATAAGAGTATTCACTTCCATTCAAGGGGGTTGAAGAAGGTGCAAGAAGGGATGTGCTAGAGGATTGAGTTCTTGAAGTTATTTTTATTTTCTATTTCTCTTTTTACTTAGTTTCATCATTCTCTCTTATTCCCCATTCAACTCTAATACCCTTCACATGGAAGTGTAAAACCTTTGAGTGATCGGGGAAGGGGGAGTTTCTCTTTTGTAATGTCGGAGTTTTGTGCTTAAATGTAAAACCTTATCTTTCTTCTGAATGAAATCTATTATCATTGTTTCCCAACTCTCTTAATGTGATCGTGTTTTGAGTTTGGTGTATTCATTTTTAATAGCTTTGGTTAAAGACTTTTTATCTCCCTCTGCCTAGTGCAATTTTTCTCGATCGAGTAGATTGTGTTAGGTGGAAAGTGTCTAACGATCGTTGGAACGTGTGTGGAACTAGTAGACTTTTTCTATAGTTCTAAGGAGCAAAAATTCCCGATCGGGACTTGCCTTAGTTGTTTATGAATTGTTTATGAACTTCCATGCACATAGGAGTGAGTTCAATTTTCTTCTTTAACCAATGGTGATAGATGACTCGATCGAGGAGTCTTTCATTTGTCATTCAAAAGGAAGAGAGGTGAGATGATCTTTCTGACTATGATGACATTACAAAAGGTGATCCTACCCTGACCCCATCACTCTCTTCATCCATTATTTTTCAACCTTTCTTTTCAATTGCTTGTTTATTTTTCAACTCAAACAACTTTCAAAAAGAACCTATTCTTCTTTCTTTAATTTAAGTGACAAACTTAATTGTTGTGAAATCCGCTCTGCAGAAAAATTAGGTTACCCACCTTGCTACATTTTAACTTAGGTTTTATTTGTTTTTGTCACACCCCACGACAGGCACGTGTCACACTCCTATTTACCTCCTTGATAGCAACATCACTTTTCTCTTATTTCTTAGTAGAGGATTTCTTATTGCGACCAATTTCAATTCCTTAGTGAGTGAGATACCACTGCTTGAAAGGTGAAGCATCAAGTTGGATAATAGCACCCTTGACCAGAGTTTGGGTGAAGACCAACTCATTATTAGATGCATTGTAATCCATGTCCAGAATTCTTGTCTTCCGGGTCACAGCCTCACTACCCCATGGATAGTTTCTTGTGTCAAGCCTAAGAGCACACAATTTAACATTTCCACCTCGAACCCTGATCCTCATTATAGTTTTGTCACTTGACAAATTTGTGTTTTCAGGTTTCCTCCCAAGCTCGTTTTTTCTCTTCTTCTAACACAGATTCTTCTTGAATCTAGTGGCACACCTCTTATGTATAGACTCACGAAAAATACCCATTGCCGCAGACAACGATTCCTAGGAATCCACTCTGTAAAAAAATAATACACATATATAGATGTTATATTTATGGAGTATATCTAATACACAATGTATGAAATCATCTTATAGAAATATAAAATTAAAATAGGTCAAAACTGGATTATACATAATAATTTATATAAATCCGGTATCAATGCAGGGGTATATAACACCAAATGTTTCCATTCATGTAGTAAAAAACTTAAATAGGTGAAGAGGGAAATTATAGGAACAATTATCTTAGATCAGGTGATGTGATAAATTTAGAGAAAAAAGGAGGTATCTAAAGTCTGAGGATTCGTGATTTTGCAAATAGTGCCATCCCCAAATTAAACTTATTCTGAAAAAACATGAATAAAAAATTAGACAATGAAAGATTTAGAATGTGCTAGAAATGAACAATGCACCTGGAATTGGATATTGGGAAACATGGTAAATTAAAATGGATTTGAATTGGTGTTTGGATGGACTTGAACATTTTACTGAAATTTCATCACGAAATAAACTGACATAAATTGTATTGGACATCAACTAATTATCTTGGTCACTATATATCGGGCATCAATACTTTATTAATTGATGGAAAACTGAAAAATATATAGTTTTATATGTATTTAAAAAGAAAATAAATTTTGTTCTTGAACACCTTATACTATAATTGTGTTGGCATGAAAACATAAAAATGAATATGTTCTAAAGTTCTATATAGTATGTAGAATCTGAAAAATTCATTTCTATCTAAAAATCCTAATCTTTAAATATTATGGAGTATGATATATCACATGTGTTGGTCGGAGTGGATACTCAAGAGGGGGGTGAATTGAGTTCTAATTAAAATTTCTGTTAAAATATTGTCTATTTTAAATCCCCCAATTTATAAAACAAGTTAAACTGTAGTGAATTTATGAAGATTGTAAATGTTCACTTAGCTTCTCCAAGATTGATTAGATCTTAGTTAGTTTAACTACAAGATCAAACTAACTTTTGAAACAAATCTACTGATTTACAATAAGTGTAAACACTTGCTAATTAACTATCAAAGTAGCATTAAAATAGTTTTGTATTTAAAATTAATAACAGCGGAATAAATAAGATATTTGTAGTAAACTTTGAACTTAAATTAAAAAAGCATAGCAGATATAACAAGAGGTTCAGTCTCAAGCTGAGACTTAGTCCTCTCAAATTTATGTAAATTTGATCCACACCCTGGATTGGGGTTAACAATAGTTTACAAAATTGTCCAGGCCACACACAAGGACCTCTACCACTATTCTATGTGGGAAACAAAACAAAGACCAGGCCCACAAGGACCTCTTCCACAGTTGACGTGGGTAAACAAGAGATAAGAGATTTGGTGTGAGGATTTTGATATCCTCCAATTTAGTGCAGGAGATAGTGTGTGTATAAGAAATACATATTTCACCACACTTCTAGAAAGTTAATAAATAAATCACGTAGAGAAGATAGATAACAGTTTAGAAATCTCTAGTGATTATCATTGCAGCTCTGGACTTGTTGGATTCAGAAGAAGTGCTTCTGAGACCTTCTCTAGCTTTTCTGCTGAAAAACAGAGTGTCGTAGTTCAGATTGTCTTCTACAGGTGTGAGAATGATCTCTTGATTCGTCATGTGTTCTTCAGAGGTGTTGGATTGCATTCATGAGAGTTGTTTTAAAGTCTTGAAATCTATTTCTTGCTCAGGATTGTTCTTCTCGTTCAGTACAGTTCTCTCTGGTGTATGCAAGTTCTTCTTTTTGTATATTCACACTTTCACGTCACTACTTCTGCTTGTTGCACGTGTACTGCATTTCAGCCTTTCTTATATTCCATGAGTTCTGGCAGTAGGAATGATTCCCTTTTCATAGGTTCAAGATACGGTTTCCTGACATGCCAACAACTATCATTAAATAACATTAATTGCATTAAAAATAACAAATATGACCGTTAGAATTATTTACATAATATTGACAAAAGGTTAAAAAACGGTGTCACAGTGATTAAGTAAATAGAGTCTTCTTCATGGTATGTGGTTCACAGTATGAGCTTCATGGTATGTGCTTCACGGTATGAGCTTCACGGTATATGCTTCACGGTATGAGCGTCACGGTATGTGCTTCACTGTGTGAGCTTCACGGTATGAGCCTCAAGATATGAGCGTCACGGTATGAGCTTCACGGTATGTGCTTCACGGTGTCTGGATCGTGGTGAGTCCTTCACGGTGTCTGGTCAGGGTGAGTCCTTCACGGTGTCTGGTCACGGTGAGTCCTTCAAGGTGTCTGGTCACGGTGAGTCCTTCACGGTGTCGGGTCATAGTGAGTCCTTCACGATGTCTGGTCACGGTGAGTCTCCATACTTAGACAAATATCTGTATATGGACTTAGATAGTAATATGTAGAATATGGATTAAGTTTGAGCATTAGAGAGTAAAAGAGATTGAATCATAAATATAAAGTCTTGATAATATATGTGAGATTTATGATCATGCATGAGACTTTTAAATAATAAAGAGAGTAATTAACATCATAAGATTTGTTATCATTAAAACATGATGTGTAGTTATTATTGAGACCGAAGAGCATTAGCAAGATGTGCAATGAAGATTGAGATTAATTAACAGTAATAGGATTTGTGATCATTAAAACATGATTATCACATGAGGAGTCCAACAATCTCCCCCTTTTTGATGATTACAAATCAGATATAGGCAGAATATAAATGACCTGTAATATTAAGGATACTAGCATAGAAAAAACTATTATAGAACTGACACTAGTATTTTTTCTCTCCCTGTTATACATGGAGTTTTCTCCCCCTTTTGAGATTATAAAAAAGTAGAGAAATTGAAATAAAACCCTACATTTGGCATTAAAAAGAGTTTAGAATAGAACATATAGGAGAAGTACAAATAGTAAACATGAAATGACATCCCATAAAAAAAGAAAAACAGTCCTCAGACTCTTCAGGGATCCACCTTGTCTTTGCCTTTATCAGCAGTAGGAGCTGGTGCTGAAGTATAAGAAGGAATAGATGTGGTAGACAAAGAGGAGAAGGGTAGACCTTCAAAAACAGATGGAGCCAATGTGGGAGCAGTAGAAGTTCTAGGTTGTGGTTGGTCAAGAATGACTAGCCGGATCTAAGAAAGAGCTTGGGTAACTATCATGGCAGTTGAGGCTAAGGTAGGTAGACCAGGTCTAAGGGGTGCAGTAGCTAGAGCAACTATAGCAGTGCTCTTCACATGAAGATATGGATTCAAAAGATTGATGAAATTAGTAATGATTTCACCACCATATTTAATAGCCTTTTCAAAATCATCCTTATTCTCTAGAAATATGTCCAACAATCTGGTGAACTCTGTAAGTTTCTGAACTTGAGATTTAAAAGCTTGAGTCGCCAGAGGGATTCTAAAATTTTCCACAAGATATCTAAAGTGATATATCATATCACTTTTAGAGAAAATACGGGAGAGATACAAATAAATTTTCTTGGTGATCTCTTGTTGGGCATCATTGGCTAACTTAGAATAAATTCTAACCAAGTCCAATGCTCTATCACTGTTCTGAATCACTTCTGACAAAGAGGATAGATCCAAGCCACTCAAGGCACTCTGAAGTTGTTCCTTGATTATGGATCTCAGCATAGAATCATCCAAAGAAGGTGTGGAGGACTGACCTGAAGCAGGCGAAGCCTTGACAGTTTCGGTTAGAACTTTGAGTTGTTTCAGAACCTTTTGCAGGCATCCAGTGTATTCATCTGTAAGATTATTCAGATTTTCAACAAGCTCTATCATGCATTCCAGCATCTTGATGTGCCTTTTTCCAATATTCTCATCAAAAGAAATTAGGTATGGATAAACTTGAGACACAATCTACCTAGCAAGGAGGTAATCAGATGGCTCAGGAGAAGCAGCAACAGGTGCAGGAGCAGAAACAGGAGCAGGCTCTGATCTCAAAGATAACTCATTCTGCAAACTTGCTACCATACTTTTCAGATTTTCAACATCAGCACTCAACAGCTTATTCTCAACTCTGACTTCTTGAATTTCACGGATCATCCTTGTTTGAATATGCAAGATAATATTTTCCAAGAAAATTGATGCATCTTCTTGACTTAACTGAGTCACTGTGCGAGGTTGAGTGGAGACAATTTTCTCAACTCCAGCTAACATAGTTTCTCTAAAAACATTAAGATCATCTTTGGTCACAAAGGAGTAATGCTCAGGTAAGGGTGCAGGTAAAGGTAGAGGTTCAGATTTTGGTTGAGGTTCAGAGTCATCTTCAGACTCAGATTCTGATTCGGATTGAGGTTGGGGCTCTGGTTCTGGATCTGGATGAGCTAAATACTTCAGTTGAAACAAATAAGAAAGATCCCTTCCAATTGCAGTCACTTGCTATTACTCATTCACATCATAAACGTTTGGTAATTTATACCGAGTGTACACAGAATATGTGATAGAAGGTTGAGAAGCTTCAGCAGATCTAGCTTCCACAATCTCAAGGATTTAAGGTTCCTCCCCCTCAAATTGTGCTTCCTTTCCAAATTATTGAGGCTTAGGAACATGGACAAGATCCTTAGGGTCATCCCTAATCTCTTCAGCAAACTCTTTCCTTACCAGCTGAAAGGAAATTTCCATCCTCTCTTCAGTAGAGGGAATAATCTCAGGAACTAACTGTTCCACTGGTTGAACTTCCCGATTTTCTTCTTTCTCAACAGAAAGATCCTCTTCAATAGGATGTGCCTCTAAGGTTTCTTACTGTTCTGAATCAGGAAATACCAATTTCCTTGCAGCATTAGGATGAGCTTCTGGATTTACATCCACACGAGAAGCTGGAGCTTCCTCTTCTCTCAAACTAGCACCAACTTCCTCCTCTTGAGGTGTTTCAGCAGGGATAACAGTCCATTCTTTTTCAACAGGATATGTTTCCATTTGAGGTCTTCTGTCTTCTTATCTAGGAGATACATCAGCTGTTACTTCCTCTTATTCTTCTTCTTCTGAATATTCATCCACTTCACCTCGTTCCATACCAGGATCAGATTGATTTTTAGGCCTTCTTGGATAGTCAACAGGATTAAACTTTTTATACACTTGATCATTATCCTCAACCCACTGCTTCTTCAAGGTGTTCCAGCTAGTCTTCATCCTTCTGATGATAGTCATGGATAGGCAGTAATCAAGGTCCTTTAATTTTTCATCATTCGGTCCAACCATCCCTTTTGCAACTAACATAGCTGAGATCATCCTTGAATAAAACAAGGAGGTGGATTTGTAAGTGACTTTAATCAGCTCACAAATATGGTTGATAGCATACTTGAAAAGATTGATTTTATGGCCATTATTCAACAGATAGATCAGGAACACATCCTGATACTTCATCACAACAAAATCTCCTTTTCTTGGGCTAATCAAATTCTGAACAAACTTGACCAGAAGTCTAGTCTCCCCATTTAATTCAGCAGCTATTTCCCTTCGCTTGGTTCCATTTCTAGTCAGGTTCTCCAAAGCATTCTCTAGGTCAAAGATGTCAGTTTTTGGAGGAGGGTCTCTCTGGTAATCTTCACAAACTCCTTCATGGGGAATTCTTAGGCATGCATCCCACAACCTTGAAGAGAAAGAGCACTTCTGACCATTTATCCAGCTTGTCACCATAATGATTTCTCCAAACTCAAAAGAAAACTTCACATACTGATAGAATTGAGATACTAGTCTCGGGTAAATCGGTCTATTCTATCCAGTGAACCATTCAATCCATCCTTGTTCTCTTAAAAATTTCAAAACTAAAGATCTTCTAGACAGTAACCACTCTGTCACAAACCTCTTTTATAGGTACAACTGTACGACATACCAGGTTTGGGTTTAGAGGTCCTTCGAGAGCTATCCTCGGTATCCTCTTCTATTTCTTAGTATGACGCTTCTCAGATGAAGGTGAAGATGGACGCTTCATCCTTGGCATCCACTGAAGGTGTGGGATAGAGGGAAGAAGTGGTTTAAGAGAGAGTTCGGGTAAGGAATCGAATGAAACCCTTGAGTTTTATCATTTGAGAATGTCAAACATTATAAAAACAAAAACACGGGAAAACAAATAGTGGTGAAATAAAAATTACGGCGATACGGGTTAAAATAATAATATAAATAACTCTTCACGGTGAGACAGTTAGTAGAAGTTACGGTGTAATGAAAACTAGTCATCACGGTGAGACAGTTGGTAGTCATCACGGTGAGATAGTGAGCATTCTGTATAGTCACAGTGAGACAGTAAGTTGACAGAGCGTGAGCATAAGGTCTTGACGGTGAGACCGTGAACATAAAATAGTAACTGAGAAATACTGAGTATGAAACCGTAATGTAAAGTACATTAAAGTATTAAACATTAAGATCAGTAAGATTTTCATTTATGATTAATCATACCAAGATCATGTATGATTTAGTCTAATCTTTCAGAATTTAATGGTTAGGTGAATATGTTATCAAGGTGATATTCAGTACCAATGAACTCCAAAGTGATATCACCATTTTGATAATGATCCCTCAAAAAGTGATGTCTTACATTAATATGTTTTGTTCTAGAATGACAAACATGATTCGTAGAAATGTTAATAGCACTTGGTTTGTCACAATTTATTGAGACATGTCTGAATTGATATCCATAGTCTAGTAATGTGTGTTTCATGAACAAAATTTGTGCACAAAAACTGCCAGCAGCTATGTATTTAGCTTCTGCAGTAGATAATGCAATCAAATTTTGTTTCTTACTACACCATGATGTTAGTGACTTGCCTAAAAGGTGACATGTTCCAGAGGTGATTTTTCTATCTAACTTACATCCCGCAAAATCAAAAATCAGAATAACTAACTAATTCAAATGATTGTCCTTTGGGATAGAACAGTCCTAAATTGGGAGTATTCCTGAGGTATTTAAAAATTCTCTTTATAACATTTAAATGTGACTCTTTAGGGTTTTCTTGAAAATGAGCACACATACACACTAAACATAATATCAGGACGACTAGCAGGTAGGTATAGTAGACTTTCAATTATTCCTCTATAAGTGGTCTGATCAAGAGATTTACCATTTTCATCAAGATCCATCTTACAGGTGGTAGTCATGGGACTGTCACTACTTTTTGTGCTATCCAATCCAAAACGTTTTAAAAGATCTCTAGAATACTTACTTTGAGTTAAAATAATTCCATCATCATTTTGAAAGATTTGAAATTCAAGAAAGAATTTAAGTTCACCCATTAAACTCATTTCAAATTCATTTTTCATCATTTTAAAAAATTCAGTACATAATGTAGTCTTTGAAGATCCAAAAATAATATCATCTACATAAATTTGTACAACTAAAACATTTTTAGAAATTCGTGTTATAAATAGAGTATAATCAGCTATTCCTTTTGTAAAACTTTTGGAAATTAGAAAAGTACATAATCTATCATACCAAGATCTTGGAGCATGCTTTAAACCCTATAAATCTTTTGATAATTTGAAAATATGATTTGGAAAATGAGGGTCTAAAAAACCAGGTGGTTGTTCAACAAAAACATCCTCAGCAATATATACATTCAAGAATGCACTCTTGACATCCATATGATATAGTTTGAAATATAGATGTGCAGCATAAGCAAGTAAAATCCTAATGGCTTCTAATCTGGATACTGGAGAAAAAGTCTCCTCATAGTCAATACCTTCTTCTTGACTATAGCCTTGTGCAACTATCCTAGCTTTATTTCAAACTATGTTTCCAGATTCATCTACTTTATTTCTAAAAACCCATTTTGTGCCTATTGGGAAAGTGTCCTTAGGTCTTTCAACAAGATTCCAAACTTTATTTCTTTCAAACTGATTGAGTTCTTCTTGCATAGCAATTACCCAAAATTCATCATTAATAGCATCATCAATGTTTTTAGGTTCAAGCTGTGACAAGAAGGCATGATGTTAAACCTAATTTCTAAGAGAAGCTCTAGTCTGTGTCCCTCTATCAAGATTTCCTACAACAGTATCTAAAGGATGATTCTTTAGAATTCTAGTCGATCTAGTAAAGGTAGTACTAGAAATTTCAGGTTCTTCTCTAGGTTTGGGTTTATTAGGATCAGATACTGGAATAAGTCCAGAACTTGTTGTCTTTATAGCAGGTTCATTAGATTTGTCATTAAGGTCCAAAACAGATAAATCTTCTTCAAGATTTTCAAGAGAGGTTTTAGGCTCATGTGGATCAGTTTCATCAAACTTGATGTGAACAGATTCTTCCACACACTTGGTTCTCTTATTAAAGACTCTATAGGCTTTGCTGGAAATAGAGTAACCTAGTAAAATTCCTTCATCACTCTTGGATAAAAATTTGTCAAGATTATCTTTGGTATTAAGAATAAAGACTTTACAACCAAAAACTCTGAAGTAGTTAACCTTAGGTTTCCTATGGTTTCACAACTCATAAGGGGTCATCTTAAGAATAGGTCTAATTAAGACTCTATTAATAATATAACATGCTGTATTGACAGATTCAGCCCAAAAATAAATAGGAAGTTCGTATTCATTAAGCCTAGTTCTAGCAATTTCTTACAGGGTTCTATTCCTCCTTTATACTACGACATTTTGCTGAGGTGTCCTAGGAGCTGAGAAATTGTGACTATATCCATTGTGTGAGAAATAGGATTCAAATTCATGATTTTAAAACTCACGTCCATGATCACTTCTTAGAGTTTTAAACTTAAGTCCACTATGATTTTCTACAGATTTGGAGTATTTAAAAAAGTAAGAACAAGCTTCACTTTTGTGAGCTAAGAAGTATACCTAAGTATATCTAGAAAATTCATCTATGAGAACATAGACATAGTGCTTCCCATTTATGCTAGAAACTCTAGATGGTCGAAACAAGTCCATGTGAACCAACTCGAGAGGTTGAGAAGTTGAAACTTCTTTCTTTGATTTAAAAGAAACTTTATGTTTCTTTCCCTTTTGACAAGGATTACAAAATTTTTCATTTGGGAACTCATGTTTAGGTAGGTCTCTAACTAAGTTCTTCCTAGTAAGTTTTCTAAGTGAGTGTATATTGCAGTTTCCTAATCTTCTATTCCGTAACCAGGACTCTTTATGAAAAGCATTTAAACAGGTAACATTTTTCTTGGAAAAGGAATTTAAATCAACTGCATAAAAATTTTCATTTCTTAGAGCAGAAAAGACTAAATCATTTTTATAATTAAAAACATTCCAAGAATCATTTTCAAAAATCACATAAAATCCGTCATCACATAATTGTGTAATACTTAACAGATTATATTTAAGTCCGTCAACAAATAAAACATTAGAAAATAAAATTGAGTTAGTGTTGCCAATTTGGCCTAGGCCGATGATTTTCCCTTTAGAATTATCACCAAAGGTGACATGACCTCCATCAACCTTTATTAAACTCTTGAAGCATGAGTAATCTCCAGAAATATGTCCTGAACATCCACTGTCCAAATACCATGTCTTCTTGTGGGAACTCTTCAAGCAGGTTTCCTACAAAAAAGATTTAGATAGGAAATGATTTTGGTACCCAGATCTTCTTGGGTCCAGACAGGTAAGCTAATAAAACTTTAGGTACCCAAATTTGTGTTATGGGTCTCATAAAATTTGTAGAATCAACATATTTTGAGAGATAAACTTTATTAGATCCGTAACTATAAATATAACTAGTTGAAGCATATGGACTTACAGAACTAGGACTATCTACATTTTGTCCACATTTAGAAATAAATCTAGTTTTGGTAATTTTCCTTTGTCTTGGTTGATATCCTATTCCTGTAGTATATCTAGGTGTAATCTGCTTACCTAGAATTTGAGTAAGAGTGTCTTTTACATTTGTGAACTTCTCCAAATCCTTCCTAAGTTGCTCATTTGACAATTTCAGTTTACTGTTTTTTAAGCAACTGAGCATTCTTTTCCATTTCTATGTCAAGATAAGATTTATGTTTAGCAGTTAAAGCATACTGTTTCTTTACACCTTTGTATTTGTCTTTCAGTTCATTACAGGTTTCTTCCAACATATCACAGTATTCAAACAGTTCAGATTTTGACATATTTTCAGAATCAGAATCATCTCCAGAATAAAATGAATTTAAAACGTGAGTATCTAAGGTTACCTCAGATTTTTTTTTTCATGAAACACATGTTGGCACGATTCTTTTCAGAATCAGACATTTCAGATTCACTTGTGTTGTCTTCAGAAGCACTCCAGGTAGCCTTCATAGCTTTTCTGTACATACTGTCCTTGTAATCATATTTCTTCTTGAATTTTTTCTTTGTGAAGTCTGTATAAATGTGTCCTTTTCTTTTTCATTCATAGCAGACAAATTCACCTTGAGTTATTCCTCATACATCATAAGATTACCAATGAGTTCTTTGACAGGGAGAGCAGCAATGTCACATGACTCTCTGATTGAAATAGATGTGCCTCTCCATCGGTCTGGTAAACATCTCAAGATTCTCATAATTTGTTCTTTTGCTGGAACAACCTTTCCAAGTGAATTCATTGTATTGAATATCTCATTAAACATGAGATACATATCAGAAATAGGTTCATCAGTTTTCATTTTAAAATTATCATATTTAATAGTATAAGTATTTAATCTCATTTCATTAACATTTGTTGTTCCTTCATGAGAAACACCCATAGTATCCCAAATTTCAAAAGAAATTTTTCAAGTAGAAATTATGTTAAACTCTTCATCTCTTAAAGCACAGTACAAGGCATTCATAGCTTTACAATTATTATTGTAAGCAGTCTTTGTAGGTTCATCCCATGTGGATCTAACAATAGTGGGAATTTTATATTCTGATTCTATGGGAGTTCAGATATCAAAATCCATGCTTTCTAAATGAATTTTCATTTTCAGCTTCCACTGAGCATAGTTTGTACCATTGAAGAAAGGTGTCCTGTTAGTAGCAGCACATTCTAGTCTATTATCCATAACTATATTTTAGAAAGATAATTTAAAGAGATAAAAATTTAGAAATAACAGAAATTTTAAGAACATTAAAATACAACTAAAATCACAATTGAAACAACAGAGAAGTTCAAAAATCTTTTAATCAAAAACAAAATCCTCTGATACCAAATGTTGGTCGGAGTGGATACTCAAGAGGGGGGTGAATTGAGTTCCAATTAAAATTTCTATTAAAATATTGTCTATTTAAGATCCCCCAATTTATATAACAAGTTAAACTGTAGTGAATTTATACAGATTGTAAATGTCCACTTAGCTTCTCCAATATTGATTAGGTCTCAGTTAGTTTCACCACACTATCAAACTAACTTTTGAAACTAATCTACTGATTTAAAATAAGTGTAAACACTTGCTAATTTAACTATCAAAGTAGCTTTAAAATAGTTTTTTATTTCAAAGTAATAGCAGTGGAATAAATAAGATATATGTAGTAAACTTTGAACATAAATTAAAATAGAACAGCAGATATAACAAGAGGTTCAGTCTCAAGCTGAGACTTAGTCCTCTCAAATTTATATAAATTTAATCCACACCCTGGATCGGGGTTAACAACAGTTTACAGAACTGTCCAGGCCACACACAGGGACCTCTACCACTATTCTACGTGGGAAACAAAGCAAAGTCTAGGCCACACAAATACCTCTTCCATAGTTAATGTGGGTAAAAAAGAGATAAGAGATTTGGAGTGAGGATTTTGATATCCTCCAGTTCAGTGCAGGAGACAATGTGTGTATAAGAAATACATAGTACACCACATTACTCGAAAGTTAATAAATAAACCATGTAGAGAAAATATATAAGAGTTTAGAAAGCTCTAGTGATTATCAATGCATCTCTGGACTCATTGGATTCACCAGGATTGCTTCTGAGTCCTCTGGTTTTTCTATTGAAAAACAGAGTGTCGTAGTTCAGCTTGCATTCTACAAGAATGAGAATGATCTCTTGATTCATTGTTCGTTCTTCAGAGGTGTTGGATTGCATTCATGAGAGTTCTTTGAAAGACTTGCAATAACTTTCTTTCTCAGAATTGTTCTTCTTGTTTAGTATAATGCTCTCTGGTGTATGCAAGTTCTTCTCGTTGTATTTTCACACATTCACGTCACTACTTGCGCTTGTTTCACAGGTACTACATTTCAATCTTTCTTATATTCCACGAGTTTTGGCATTAGGAATGATTCCCTTTTCATAGGTTCAAGATACGGTTTCCTAACATGCCAACAACTATCATTAAATAACATTAATTGCATTAAAAACAACAAATATGACCGTTAGAATTATTTAAATAATATTGACAAAATGTTAAGAAACAGTGTCACAGTGATTAAGTAAACGGTGTCTTCTTCACGGTATGTGGTTCACGGTATAAGCTTCATGGTATGTGCTTCAGGGTATGAGATTCACGGTATGTGCTTCACGGTATGACCTTCACGGTATTTGCTTCACGGTGTGAGCTTCATGGTATGAGCCTCACGGTATGAGCTTCACGGTATGAGCTTCACGGTGTGTGCTTCACGGTGTCTGGATCATGGTGAGTCCTTCACGGTGTCTGGTCATGGTGAGTCCTTCACGGTGTCTGGTCACGGTGAGTCATTCACGGTGTCTGGTCACGGTGAGTCCTTAACGGTGTCTGGTCACGGTGAGTCCTTCATGGTGTCTGGTCATGGTGAGTCTCCATACTTAGACAAAAATCTGTATTTGGACATAGACAGTAATATGCAGAATATGGATTAAGTTTGAGCATTAGAGAGTAAAAGAGCTTGAATAATAAATATAAAGGCTGGATATTATATGTGATATTTATGATCATGCATGAGAATTCTAAATAATAAAGAGAGTAATTAACATCATAAGATTTGTCATCATTAAAACATGATGTGTAGTTATTATTGAGATTGAAGAGCATTAGCAAGATGTGCAATGAAGATTGAGATTAATTAACAGTAATAGGATTTTTGATCATTAAAACGTGATTAGCACATGAGGAGTCAAAAAACCTGATTCTATGATCATTCTAGAGAATCATAGTTTTCAAATTAGTCAACAAAATCTGTAATTTCAAAAAATTAGAATAGACCACAACATCAAACAACTGCAATAACAAGTTATCAAATAATCTCAAACAATCATAACATAAACGTTATTAGAATAAAAAAATTTCCTTATAACTAAATTGACATCACCGAAAAACACCTATAGTTGAAGTCTTACAGAGTATTATTAAAATTACAGCATATTTTAAATAATAATATAAAATTGAAAAGGATTCAATCAAAATACAATGAATCAATGAAAAATAATCTACACCTATACATAAGATTAAATTTTTTATTTCCATTTATCTTTATAAGAAATAATATAGAGGCATGCAAATTCATATTATGAAACAAAAAACCATCCATAAAATGAGTCATCATGTAATTGTAGCATTGAAACTCACTTGTAAGGAGAAGAGACCGAGCTTCCACTATGACACTAGTGGTGCTTCTTTTCTGAATGTCACATTCCTTTATTATAACAAGGAAGATCCAATACATCATAATATTAGAGAAACCAAATAAAATTTTAAATACCATCACTTAAAGAGAAACAACTACATCTGAATGACTCCCTATGTCTACAGTGTTTAATAAAAGTGCTTGTCCAGTGGACTTATACCTATTGAGAGGAACTTGAAGACTACTATTTAAAGAGTGAATACTCACATGAAGAGAATTATCCATGAAATATATGAATATATTATATCTAATATTGTACTAATCCATAGATGATACAAGTATCATACCCTATAACACATGTTCACAAATCATTCCTACCAATGTTATTCTTTCCCTGAAGCAAACATACTGAAAATCACTTTTAATAGTATCCCACAGTCTATAAATTGAAAATAAATAGTTGATATTTTGAGACTTTGAAATGAATCTATAAACTTGGAGAAACATTAAAAGAAATTTCAAAGTTTCATACCTTCATGATCCATTAATCTATGAATGTGACTATTCAATATTTGATATTTAATATAATAGAAGCATTTAATTCATCAATCCAATTGAATAGTAACCATGTTTTCGGGGGAACATCTTATTCATGTAAAGTGAAGAATAGGGATATATACAATATTATTTGTAAACCCCCATGTATCAAATGCTTGAAAACAAAAAAACAGCCAGAGAAATCCATTTTAAAGATAACATGATAAAGAAAATGATGACTAAAAAATCATTTTTAAACCTAAATGCAAAAAAAAGGAATATTAATTTAAAGGAAGTATTACTATAGAGTTATATTTCTCGTAATTTATTTCATTTTCACACGACATTATATCTAGAACATATATGCTTATATGGATTATAAAAGTATTGACAATAAATGCAATAGTGGAAAATGAGAGGAAATAAAAATGAGCAACGAGTTAATAAATTTTAGATGGACATGAATAAAATGTAGTTTAGATTTATGAATTTAAATGAAGGTATAAAGTTAGAGAAACATTAAATGAAATAATAAAAATGTGTACCTTCATGACCCAATGATCTATGCATATGAGTATTAAATATTTGAGATTCACCAAAATATAATCATTCAACTCATCAAGCCAGTTGAATTATAACAATGTTCCTAAGGAATGTATTCTTAATGTAATGTGAAGAATATAGAGGGAGCCAATACTAATTGTAATCTCCATGTATTGAGTGCCTTAATAGAAAAAAACCATTATAAATCCATCTTTAAGAAAACATTTCAATGTAAATGACCTATTAAAAAATCATTTTTTAAAATGTGAAAGAAAAACAAACGAATATTCATTTAAATGAATTTATACTATTGAAATATTTTGGAAATAAAAAATTAAATAGAAAAAAGATAATTTTAGTGATGTATTTCATTTTTATAGCATATTATACCAAGAAAAAATATGATTATATAGATCATAAAAGAATTGATAGTAAATGTAACGGTGGAATTTAAGATGAAATGAAAATTAGCAGTGTGTTAATAAATTTTAGATGACCATAAATAAATAAAAGTTAAGATTTAAGACTTGAAATGAAGCTATAAAGTTAGAGAAATATTAATAGATATAATGAAAATGAATACCTTCATGATCCAATAATCTACGAATGTGAGTATTTAATATTTGATATTTACCATAATAGAAGCATTCAGTTCATTAATTAAAATTAACTGTAATGCCTCGACTCTAGTTACCTAGAGTTGGTGTATTATTACATAACATTGTCATGATCATAAGGGATCCAATACCGAAATACCGATCTGTTTAGTAGTCTCAGAAGTACTAGATACATACATAAATTTTATATTACATTATGAATAAGAAAACAACATTGTGTCTCCTTTGAACACACTCATATCCCATATCCTCTCCCTGCAGGTCAATCATAATATACTTCTTCACATCCTGTGAAAAATAAAACATAATAAATGGGAGAACTCAGATTCTTAGTAAGGATAAAAATATAGTAGAAACATTCATAAATAAGCATAAACATTGAAGGCAATATATAATACTAAAACACAAGCCATTTAAAATTAAACTTCAGCATAATAGGGAAATGATAAATTAAATAATTCCATTTACTTATTCACATGGATATTCTACTAGTTGAATAATCACATGTAATATCGATAGCTAATTTTATAATGATGGAATACATAATTATGGACATCATAACCACATAGTCAAGGCCTCATCCCAACACTACAAATAATATTTTGTCAAGGCCTTGTGCCAATAAACTAGTGTGTCTCATGAGACCTAACGATGCATCAAGGAGCTATAGTGGGCTCCACCCATAACATACTAAGTCTAATGCATTCCTCATATGAAAAGATTGAAACATAACATAAACAACCATATTAAAACTAGAATATGAAATGTCAATACTTTAACCGTAAACCATGAATGGTATAAAAATAAAATATCCATAGTCAAACATATCACAAATTCTTCAATAAAATATTGAATATTGAATCATAATAATTCAACTTCAATCAAGTATAAAATCCATCAAAGGATGTTGACATAGATGAAATCAAAACCATTTGAGAGAAATATCTCTTTCTATTTTGAAATCATTGAAAAGTCACATAATTATAAAATAAAACATTCATTTTGAAAATATTCTTATAAGATTGTAAGGGAAGCTTCGAAGGTGTTATAATGGTATAAAATAGCTGCAACCGCTATATAAGTTAAAAAAACTTTTTACCATAATTTGTCGAAAAGGTCATAAAGTACCTTGTTTGAAAAAAGGAAAAAATATTCCTTTCAAAAAAATTATATAAAGTCAAATAAGGGTATAAATGACATTAACCCATATTCTAGGAAATAGAAAAAATGTTTTGAAATACATTTTTAAGAAACTCAGATGAGGATGATAAAGAATGCCTAGTAGATACTTACGTATAAACATCCTCAGATAATAAAGATATTGTAAAATTAACCCTTACCTTATACTTTTCCTTGGTCAAGGGTAAGTTAACCTCCTATATAATAGTTAAATAATTTTTATTATATTATAAAAGAACCATATACATAAATATGATATTATATATGATCTTCTAATATTTATTTGTTAAAAATATTTTAGAAGTATCATTGTTTCAGGTGTTAACTGATTCATTTTCCTTTATATGTTTTGGTACATACGTCATGTTTGTTATGGATAGGATGTGTTTGATTCCTATCCAGAATGATATTGAGTTCATAAACATGATTTTAAATTATAAAATGAAAATTATTCTTGAATGGTTACGATTGGAATGAATCTCATCGCGTTCGTGGAGACTGTAATCCGTACATACTCACGAGCAAAAATACTATTATATTGATGGTGAAATCATATGTAATTGGATGGAATATCATATATACAGAATAATTAAAATTTTATATTTATTATTTAAATCAATTATACTCATTATTATACCCATGAAAATAATTAAGTGTTGAATAAAAAACTACACCACGATGTGGAGACTGTAAGTCGTACGTACGCACGTATGGTAACTTTTTCTTTCATAGGATGGATAGAATAATGAATATGGTTGTACCATATTTATAATAACATAAAATTATGTATAAGGTACTGGATTTATTATTTTGGTATGGAAACAACAATTAAATAAGAAGTGGAAGAAGAAAATAACATTAAAAGAGGTGATGAAATTATTACCTCTTTTTCGGGTGCTCTCTTTTGATTTGATCAAATGAGCTTCTTAGGTTGGCATTATGATCAAAGCAAGGTCTCTAAGTTTAAGTTTGGGTAGTTAGGATGATATTTGATCTAGGTTTGTCCAAGAAAAATTGATTTGGTGGTGTGATTTTGAGAGAAGGGGAAGTACCCTTTTATAAGAGTGGTGAGGGTCACTTTAGAAAAAACTTGAAATATTATTTGATTATAAAATTATTTTTGGTTTCTAATGGATCCAAAAGGATTTATTTTGAGGTTAATGTAAGTTTGGGTTGAAAACCTCTCATCCAATAGGTTTTAGACAGGTTTATTTCATCATATTAACCTTTTCATTTAGATTTAACTCTTAGTTAAATAGTTCATCTTTTAGCATGCATTCTTGTATTATTTTAATAAATGGTAAATAAACATACTATAAAAAGACAAGAGAACCCCAGTTGGATCATTATTGATATATATAAACTCATCTAAGTACTTTTTATAATCCTTATATTTTTAGAAATATTATATCATTTAATAATATAGTATTTGTTTTAAAAACTCATTTTTTTCAATTTTGACACAATTTGGTATTTTGTTTTTGTGGAATTTATAACAACTTTACCACTTAAAAATAAATTTATTTAATCAATCCTAACATGTAATATTAACTTATAAAATTAGTGGAATGCATCAAAAGTCTCAATTGACATTTATTTGGATATTTATAATATCAATTATTTTAATATTTCATTAATAAGGTAATTATTGCATCATAATTGGGTCATAAATAAATTTAAGTATTTAATGTATAAAAATTATAAATAAAATACCATAAGGTATTAAATATTTTTATCTTTCTAATTTATATTTATAGTCAAATTTATCTTATGTATAACCCTATATTAAAAATTATTTAGTTATGAAAATTTGAATTTAACACCTTTAACTCTTCTTTAAATAAAATAATAATAAATGTCCTAATATAAACCAAGTGGATCAAAGAGGATAATATTTTATTAATAAGTTTTATTTTGGTCTAAAATCACTTATCCAATAGAATTAGGACATGTGTTAGGATAATTATAAGATCATTTTTATATTTAATTACCCTATTTACTTTTAACAGTGGTAAATAAAATTCAAAAGTTACTATTCACTAAAAATTATTTTCATCCTATTAAAAAAAATTATTTACGGATGTTAACCGTGTCTCTTTTTTTATATTAAATTAATAGAAGTGGAAAAATTACGTTTTATGCAAATTTGAAACTATGCGCAAAAGGTGGGTAAAAGACATTAAAAAATCAATAAAATTTTATATATTTAATCTTATTATAAAATGACTCTAATGGATTAAAATGAAATAATATTGGTATTATGTATCAATTTTGACTTAAAATAAATTTAAATAAAATAAATAATTATTTAAATAAAAAGTCAGTTTTAAACAATAATGGAGTGTTTTTCACTATTCATCAAAAATTGAAAGTTTTCATAAAAATACCAAAAAATCACCCAATTATTATTTTGATATTACAAATTAAAAAATGATGCATATTTTACCATATTCAAAATATAGAATTTTCATTAATTAATCAAAAATTAATTCCCGTTGTCAAAACCAGAAAGCGGGTTTTTGAGAAGTAAAAACTATCAAAATATTGATATGTGTTTATGTCCAATTTAAATGTAAAATTACTTCCAATGAACTAAATTATATTAAATGCTAAAAATATAAAATAATTATACTTTAAAACCACTCAAATTTATAATTTAACACTATAAATTATTTTAATTAAAAATGTTGTTTTTAATTTAAATTTAAAATTTTTCACTATTCATTAAAATATGACAGTTATCAGAAAAGTACAAAAAATTTAACCAAAATAAATTTTTATGTCCTGTTTCTAAAGAATAATTTTATTTTGTCAAATTTGATATATAAAATTGTAAAATATTGGATTTAAAAAGGGCTTTCCATTAAAATGTGGTAAAATTTCATTTTTTAGAAATACACATCTTTTAGAAGAACATTGGTGGAAATTATAGACACATAATTGGAGGAAAAACGTAAATATTTATTGGGAGTGATTGATGTCATAAATCACAAACAAGTGAACAATAAATAGAAAATTGAGGTCCTAAAATTCATAAAAATATCATTAGTTTAACAAAACCTAAGGTGTTAGGATAACAAATTTTTGGTTTTGAGATCATTTCCCTAACGTTTAAGAATTAATTTCATCATAGAATAAGAAAAGTAATACTTGACTAGTATAGTTCCATCCATTAACTAATTTCTACCAAAAAAATCATCTTTATCTATAAAAGATAATAAAATTAAAAAATATTCTATTAGACCTAATCGTATAGGGTTTCAAAAAATAATCAATTTATAATTCATCTGTCATACCATTTAAAAAAACTAAATTATACAAACCAAGACATCACGTAGGCCAGTGGTAGATAATGCACCCTTTTTTCCCTTCGGTTGCGGGTTCATGTCTTGTGGGCTTGCCGGATGCGATAGGTTGTCGCCTGAACTTCGGGTTTTCCTTTTTATAAAAAATCCAAAAATAATCTTAAGAAATGTTTTAACCATAAACCATAGTATCCAATGTCCAACGTAATCCATTTCAATATTTAGACTTATCCAAAATACTTGTGTCCAAACTCATAGTCCAAAAATTTATAAGTAAGGTCAACATAACATAATGGAGATCTATTTTTTCCACATAATTACATGCGAGTACCTTCATCATGTATTCTCATAAAACAGGGTAACACCTTGAATTACCATAAAACCTTATTTATTACCTTTATTCTCCCTTATTCCTTATACAATACTAGATATATTCCTTATATCCAAAAATTTTGAATACTAACAATGATGGAATAAACAAACCATTAATCAGTTCCAAGGTAGTCAAGAATATCCAATATAATTTATCCAAAAAAATTATCTCTTATTCCAAAATCACTACCTTAGTATCAGGACCATATTAAGGTTTATATTTCCTTCAACCATGTATTTTCCAAACAGTTTAACTTGCTATTGAGTCACTTTTATTAGTACCATATAATCTCATATCCTCAATCAAAAAGTAGTACTCCACAATCCTTATTTATTTCCATAATTAATATAACCATTACATCATTGATATAAAACTGAAATGACATAATTCATTAATAAAAATATAAGAACACCGATTATTTATCTTCATATTCAGTAGTATCATAACTTGATTGTCATCCAATAGAATCATTTGGGGTATAATCTGATGATTGAGATATTGATTCATGTAGTGTCCCAACTCCTTACAGATAAAGCATTGTACATTTGAAACCTTTTTCTTACCCTTTCGATCATGTACTTGGTCTCCTTTCTCTCCTCAATTATAACAAACTCACATTCCCTTCAAGCATTTACCAAGGTGATTCTTTCCACAATTATCACATATGGGAAAAATCCTTCTTTCATTTCTTCCCTTTGTCCATCTTTCTCTCTACCATCCTTTTCTTCTCTAACATCCCTTCAAATCCATAAACTGAGATAATTATTTACTTATCTTAATAAGACAAGATACTATTTATTCATATGATGAGAATACATGGGAGACTATTTCCATTCTAAATATTGGATTATGACCATGAAAGATATGATCCTTCATACTCTTTGGATCTTGTGTATTGCTGGAGTTGGCATTCCTTCTACTGGGAATCATTTCTAAATAATGTAACACACTAGGTTAGTTTATGAATCACAATTCATAACTCCAAACTTGTAAAATACCTAACTTAAATTGAAAATTTTATGGATATAATCCACAATCATAAAAATATGTTTTTCTGAGGAAGTATTTACTTATAAATCCTTCATAATGGTTTGTAAAGAAAATGTGAATTATCCTAAGCATACCCCCTAAGAGTGTCATAACCAAGAGTGCAGCAAGGCTCGTTGACATGTACAAGGATACTCCAAGTCAAACCTGAAACTCCTTGTCAGAGTTTTCACACATAAGTACATTTGTGCCATAGCCGCCTCTACCTACTTGTATCCAGACATGGATGTACTTCTTGGAAAATACACAAAATCTCTACATTTCCAAAATTATAGGAAGTTCTTCTATACTAATCCTCAAAGTCCGTCTTCAGGTAATGTTCTCAAATAAGATTTTTTCTAAATCTAGCTTCCAAGGGTTTTACTAAAATTCCTCTAATTCCAACTGTAATGCCACAAACCTAGATACCTAGAGTCGATGCATTATTACATAACATTAGCATGATCACAAGGGATCAAATCCCGAAATATCGATTAGTTTAGTAGCCTCAGAAGTACTAGATACATACATAAGTTTTATATTACATTATGAATAAAAAAACAACATTGTGTATCCTTTGAACACAATCATATACCATAGCTTATCCCTATATGTCAATCATAATATACTTCTTCACATCCTGGAAACAATAAAACATAAGAAATGGGTGAGCTCAGATGCTCACTAAGGATACCAATATAGCGGAAACATTCATAAATAAACATAAATATTTAAGGCAATATATAAGACTAAAACAAAATCCTTTAAAAATTAAACTTCATCATAATATGGAAATGATAAATCAACTAATTCCATTTACTTATTCACATAGATATTCTACTAGCAGAATAATCACATGTAATATTAATAGAAAATTTCATAATGATGGAATACATAATACCGGACAACATAGCCACATAGTCACGAACTCATGCCAAGATAAAAAATAATATTTTTTCATGGCCTTGGGCCAAGACACTAGTTGGACTCATGAGAACTACTGACGCATCAAGGAGCTATAGCAGGCTCTACCTTTTACTTACTAAGTCCAATGCATTCCGCATATGAAAAGGTTGAAACATAACATAAACATTTGTATTAAAACTTGCATAAAAAATGTCTATACATTAACCATAAACCCTGAATGGTATAAAAATAATATATCCACATACATAAATATCGCAAAAAATTTAATAAAATATGGATGATTTTATCATAATAAAACAATATCAATCAAGTGTAAAATCCATCAAAGGATGTTGACATAGATGAAATAAAAAATATTTGAGAGAAATGTCTCTTTCTATTTTGAAATCATTGAAAAGTAACATAGTTATAAAAGAAAACATTTATTTGGAAAATATTTTTATAAGCTTTTAAGGGAATCTTCGAAGGTGTTATAACGATAGAAAATAGCCGCACCCACCATATAAGTTAAAAAAATATTCTTTTCTTAATTTGTTGAAAAGGTCATAAAGTACCTTGTTTGGAAAACGATAGAAAGATTACTTTCAAAAAAATTTACATAAATTTAAAAAAGGGTATAAATGACATTATACCATATTCTAGGAAATATTAAAAATGTTTTGAAATAAATTTTTAAGAAACACTGATGTTGATGATAAAGAATTCCCAGTAGATGCTTATATATAAACAACCTCAGATAATAAAGAGATTGTAAAATTAACCATTACCTTGTAGTTTTCCTTGTTCAAGGGTACATTAACCTCCTACATAATAGTTAAATCATTATTATTAAATCATAAAAGAACCATATACATAAATATGATCTTATATATGATCTTATAATATTTCTTTGTTAATAATATTTCAGTAGTATCATTGTTTCAGGTGTTAATTGATTCATTTTCCTTTATGTGTTTTGGTACGTAAGTCATGTTTGTTATGGATATGATGTTTTATATTCATATAAAGAATTATATTAAGTTATTAAGCAGTATTTTAAATCATAAAATGAAAATTATTCTTGAATGGTTATGATGTGAATGAATCTCATCGCGTTCGTGGAGACGGTAATCCGTACGTACGCATGAGCGACAATATCATTTTATTGGTGGTAAAATCATATAAAATTGGATGATATATCATATATAAAGAATCATTAACATTTTATATTTATTATTTAAAGTAATTATACTCATTATTATACCCACTCAAATAATTAAGTGTTGAATAACAAACTACACCACGACGTGGGGACTGTTAGCCGTATGTATGCACATATGGTGACTTTTCCATTCATAGGATGGATAGAATAATAAATATGGTTGTACCATATTTATAATAAAATAAAATTATATTGAAGGAATTGGACTTATTATTTTGGTATGGAAACAACAAATAAATAGAAAGTGGAAGAAGAAAAGAACTTTGAAAGAGGTGATGAAATTATTACCTCTTCTTCAGGTGCTTCCTTTTGATTTTATCAAATGGGATCCTTAGGTTGGCTTTCTGATCAAAGTAAGGACTAAAGGTTGAAGTGAGTGTAGTTGGGGGGATATCTGAGTTGGGTTTGGCCGAGCCAAATGGCTTTGGAGGTGTGATTTTGAGAGAAGTGGAAACACCCTTTTATAAGAGAGGTGATGGTCACTTTAGGAAAAGATTGAAATATTATTTTATTATAAAATTATTTTTTGTTTTTAATGGCTCCAAAAAGATTTATTTCGAGGATAAGGTGGGATGGGTTGAAAAATTCTAAACTAATAGGTTTTTGATAGGTTTTGGTCACCATATTAACCTTATCTTTTATATTTAACTCTTAGTTAAACAGTTTAACTTTTCCCATGTATTCTTGTATTATTATAATAAATGGTTAATAAAATTGCTATAAAAAGACAAGAGAAACCCATGTGGTTAATTGTTTATATATATAAACTTATCTATGTCCTTTGACCAAACATTATATTTTTAGGAATATTATATTATCTAATAAAATAGTATTTGATTTAAAAACTCATTTATGTCAATTTTGACACTATTTGGATTTTTTTGTGAAATTCATAACAACTTTATCACTTCAAATTTTTTTTATTTAATCAACCCTAATATGTCATATTAACCTATAAAATTAGTGGAATGCATCAAAATTCTAGATTTACATTTATTTGGATATTTATAATATTAATTATTTTACTCTTTCATTAATAAGGTAATTACTGCATCATCATTGTGTCCAAAATAAATTTAATTATTTAATTTCTAAATCTTAAATAAAATAACATTATGTAGGAAATATTTTTATATTTATAATTTATATTTATAGTCGAATTTATCTTTTGTATAACCATATATTAAAAATGTTTTAGTTATGAAATTTTGAATTTAACACTTTTAACACTTCTTTAAATAAAATAATAATAAATGTCTTAATCTAACCCAAGTGAATCAAATAGGATCATATTTTATTCCTAAGGATGATTTTGGTCAAAAAACTTATCCAATAGAATTATAACATCTGTTAGGGTAATTATAATATTATTTTTACCTTTAATTACCCTATTTACTTTTAATTGTGGTAAATAAAATTCAAAAGGTACTATTCACCAAAAATTATTTTCATCATATTGAACCAAATTTTACTTAATGATGCCAACCGTGCCTCTCAGATTCTTGGAATTCTGTTCATATAAGTGGTAAAATTATGTTTTATGCAAATTTGCAAATGTGCTTGGAAGGTAGGTTAAAGACATTAATATATTCAATAAAACTTTATATATCTAATATTATTATAAAATGAGTCTAATGAATTACATTGAAATAATATAAGTATTATGTATCTATTTTTACTTAAAATAAACTTAAATAAAATAAATAATTATTTAAATAAAAAGTTGGTTTTAAACAATAATGCAATGTTTTTTACTATTAATCAAAAATTGAATGTTTTCAGAAAAATATCAAAAATTCACCCAAAGATAATTTAGATATTGATAATTAAAAAATAATATCTATTTTACCAAATTCAAAACATAAAATTTGCATTAATTAATCTAAAATAAATTCCGTTGTCAAAACCAGAAAGCGGGTTTTTGAGAAGTAAAAACTATCAAAAGATTGATATGTGTTTATATCTAATTTAAATGTAGAATAAGTTTTAGCGAACTAAATTATATTTAATGATAAAAATATATTCTAACGATACTTTTAAACCACTCAAATGTATAATTTAAATTTATAAATTATTTCGATTAAAAAAGTTGTTTTTAATTAAAATTTAGTATTTTCACTATTCATCAAAATATGAAGGTTATCAAAAAAGTACCAAAAATTTAAGATAACTAAATTTTTATGTTTTGTTTCTAAATAAGAATTTTATTTTATCAAATTTAATATATAAAAGTGTCAAATATTGGATTTAAAAAGGGTTTTCCATTAAAAGGTGGTAAAATTGCATATTTTGAAAGACAGTTCTTTTATATGAAAATTTGAATTTGTTTGTATATTATGTCTAAGAAAAAAAATATAAATGTTAAAATTATACTTGATATATATAAAATTTAAAATGTGGGTAATACTATTTATAACATCTTTTTAAATGGCTTGTTTGATAGGTCATGAGGCGCTTGAACTCGATGTTGCGTGTATTGAAAACTATTAAATTATTTTAATAAGATAACTTACTATGAAATCCTAGGGTGTTACATTAATAATAAGTATATCTTCAAGGAAAATCTTCTTCATGTAAAGAGAATAATAGATAGACGGACAATATTGTTTGTAATTTCCCCAATCGATGAATATGCATACAGGTGTAAAAATAAGCATATCTGTGTACGCACATAATTTCACCAATTGAATTGTTATGCATACTATAAAAAATATGGTTTTTTTATCTATTTATGTGTTATGCATCTTATAATTCCATACAATATACAAAGTATGCATACATTCAAAATCATATAGTATACAATGTATGCATATTTCAATTGCATACTGTGTGAATTTAAAAAAAGACATTGGAGGCATGAGATTATTAAACTATATACTTTACATAATATACTATAGGAATGGAAATAATAGAAATAAAATTAATTTAATTTTTATTTAATAAGTGGTAAAAATCACATGATTAGCGAGGATAGGGTTTGGTATGGATCCAATGGAAGGGGTTGTGGCGGTGAGGGTGTAGAATTTATCATAGATCAGAGATTGTTACCTGAGTTGTTCGAATGGATATCCATTCCATAAAAACATCGAAAAAACAGAGAAGAACTTATTTTTCATCTGAACCTTGACATATTTCAACCACATTGTGTGATTGTGATAGTCAACCTGGAGGGCACACTCCCACATGAAGTGGGCAGGATTGAAGTTGTTCTCGGATTCCTCCCACTATATATACTTGACCCAGACACCTATGTTTCAATGGATGCACAATAACATGTTGTATAAATCCTTCCATTTGTGAAGACTATAATCTGAAAGCTCTTAAGGTGCATTTATTTTCTATTTTGGAGGCCTGATATCAACCTCTTGGTGCTCCTGAGCCTCTTGGAGGATCTGTCCGGTGATGATTTGGATGGGGGAGGGGGTCTTGTTTTTGACACGAGTGGGGTGAGGGAGCTTCAAATCCATTTCCTTTTTAGTTAGGTAATTGAGGGAGGGATCCCAATCCATGTTTTCCACCATTATTTCTTCTATGTATGAAATTGAGTCATAGATCAATGATTATAGAACACACGGATCTGTGACAGGGCACCTATCTTCGCAGCAGCATGTGTAGTGGGAAGGTAGGGTTTCGGTGTATAAAAACCATGCTCACTATTACACACATACACATGATTTATTAAAAAAAATAAACTTAATAAAACTATGAGGATCGATAGGTCTAGTGTCATGGGAAATTAGGAAAATTACATAACAATTTAGAACATAAAACCCAACATCTTTATTGAAAAATTCTTTTACATGACCACAACATTCCTTCATACTTAGCATTGCATGGGATAACCTGAGGACATGCATAAGAAAATGGTGAGCTATAAATCCCAATAAGGGAGTAAAAAAGACATAGAATATAGTATATGTTAGGCAATAGACATATCAATGGAGTACAAGAGAAACATGAATATAAATGCATGATATAACATAACATGGAAATGAGACACCAACATTAAACATGATATTAGTATGGGACAAGGCTCATTGAAGCTGTATCATCAGTATAATTTAATTGAACTTGAATTATCATGAGTAAACCCTCACCATACTTGACGTATCATGATATTAATCTTTATCAAATGCATTGGAGCGCTATCAGGGCACACCCTTCTTAATCATTTCATTTCATGCATTAGTGTGCCACATGGATCACACAACATGGAATCATTAAATATCATCATTTATTACATGGTAAATGAATATATAATTCATACTTGAAACTATATAATTTATAAGTAATTGTGTGTAAATGTGAATACCATTGATAGATAAATAGACATGGTATTCACTACACAATGACTTTGGCTTAGAAAATAACAGTGCAAATTCGATAGCATAACATCGTGACATAAGAATTCATAAAAATGGTTGATGAAAGATAAATGGTAATATAATCATATTTACATGAAATTTAAAGTAATTTGTTCATATAGATACATTTCCCAACATATTTAATGGAATTTAGATGCATAATATAAAATAATTACTTAAATGTAAATGTGGAGAGAGAAATCCCTTACAGAATTTCATTATGGTAACATGTGTACATGGGAGGCATTAATGAGAGATAAATGGGTCTATAATAATTCCAACATAAGGAGGGCAGTATAATGGAGGTTATAAATCATAACCCAACATTTTTAATTGAAAAAAGAGCATAGAAATATATGAAAACTTGGACATAAATAAAAAGGAACAAATCACTTACATGGAAGTGTGATCCCAAAGGCTTAAGAGAGGCTTGATAGGGGCTTCTATGGATATTAGGGAAACTTGGGAGGATTCCAGATATAGTAGTGAGTAGTTTGGTTGAGATAAAAATGGTTTTAGTGAAGAGGAATGAGAGATTGAGTGGGTTTATATAGGAAAGGAGAGGAAATTCTTTATTATTTAGGTTTTGGAAACTACACATTAAACTAATGAAAACCACAAACCATCCCATGGTTTTTGCCCATGGTTTTGGCCAAATTGGATGGGAAAAAATTATTTTATAAATCCAATAGCTTAACTTCTTAAAATATTAGTCTTTCTTATGTGGAGGTGAGTCACACTCAAGGAAATCATTTTAAAATGTTAAAATGTTTTATAAGTCTCGGAGTGTCCACTACGGCTTTGGAAAATAAATCAAACAAACCTAAAATAACATTATTATAAATTTAGGACATATATTGGCCAAAAATTCTATTTATTGTATTTAATTGCATCACTATTGGGTCATTATGATGTCATAAAACATATTATATATTATAATGGTATTTAATTTTTACCCAAAAATTCAACTGTCTCAGAAAATTATGATAAATTCACCGTTGGATAATTTCGATGTAATAAATCTAAAAATGATATTCATTTTATCAAAATAATTTTCTATATATGTGAATTTTTACTTTTAAAATAAAAAATTTCATTTATTAAAAATTCATGTGTTTATAGAAAAACAACATTCAAACTTAATAAAAATTACAATTGTATTCATAAAAATTATTTGATCATTTATATTTAATAAAAAAAATTAGTAATAATATTTTATTAAAATATTATTTAATTTAAAAATCCATTAATTCATCATAATAGACTAAAAATACTATTTGTTCTTTAAAAACTATTTACAAAGTAACTATAATAAAATGAATTGATATTATTTATTCTATACAACAATAATGCACATAATCATAGTGATATGGTCTTGTTACATAACCCCTTATAACACCCACATATGACCAAAGGGTTAGGTGTGCGATGGTGATAGATTCTTAGGGTGGCTCAGATAACATCACTTGGGTGGTAATCTCTATCAGTTTCCACTTCTCCCATTGGCGGTTCTGTTTAAGATTAACATGTTGAAGCTCTACTTGGGCTTGGTCAAGAGAAAAACCTAGTGACACAACCTCCTTTCCAAGCTCTAGAAAATGGGTTTTGTAGAAATCAATGCTACTAGATGAGGTTATTGCTTCCTTTTTCTAAGTAAATTGGATTTGTTAAAGCCCTATATTTATACTAATCATGCGATCACTGTTCAATAGCTATATTAGCAATGATAAAAATTCTTGATGGTATTTTAAAATACCTAAAACATAAAACCAAGGAATTTCATATATTATATAACCATTTTACATAATAAGACATTCAATTACATCAAGATGAATTTTCATTAATAAAATTTTGGGTCTTTACAATCTTCCCCTCTTAAGAAATTTCACCCTCAAAATTTCATTTTCCCAAACTAAAACAGATGAGGTTAACTCTGATTAATCACTTCCTATGATTCCCACATTACTTCTTAAAACTTGTGGTTTTAACACAATATATTGACAAGGGGAATTGTCTTATTTCTTAGAACTATTTCCCAATGATCTAAGATCTTCACCGACTTCTCTTTATAGGAGATGTCATTCTCAAATAGTACCACCTTTGTATTGAGTAAATGAGATGGGTCAGGTATGTATTTACTCAAGAGTGATACATGGAATATATAATTTACTTGAGATAGGTTCTGTGGGAGAGAAAGTCGATAAGCCACTACTCCAATGCGATCAAGGATCTCAAAAGGTCTGATGTACCTTGGACTAATCTTTCCCTTCTTCCTAAATCTCATAACTCTATTCCACAGCGATATGTGGAGGAAAACCATGTCACTAACATCAATCTCTTGGTCTCATTGTAGATTATCAGCATATCTCTTTTGTTAACTTTGAGTATCTTTAATGTGCTGCTAGATGGTCTTAACCTTCTCCACCATTTATTTGACCATTTTTGGAATTATAAGTTTTCACTCCCCAACTTCATCCCAACATGCCGATGTTCGACACCTCTTTCCATAAAGGGCTTCATAAGGATCCATTTGGATGCTTGAGTAGAAAATGTTATTGTAAGAGAATTAAACCATAGAAAGATGTTGATCCCATCTTCCTTTGAAGTCCATTGAGCATGCTCTCGACACGACCTCAAGTGTTTGGATAGTCTACTCAGATTGGACATCCCTTTGAGGATGATAAGACATAATGATGTTCTTCTCAGTATTCAGACCGTGTTGGAGACTCTTCCATAACATAGAGGTAAATCTTGGATCTTGATCAGATACAATCGATAATGGTATTCCATGCATCCTTACCACTTCTTTGATGTATATCTGTTCCTTTTAATCCAATGAGAAATCTTACTAAATTTCAATAAAGTGTGCAGTCTTCGTAAGATGATCCACAAAAACTCACATAGCATTGTTTCCTTTGTATTTCTTTGGAATTCTGGTGATGAAGTTTATGGTGATGTTCTCCCATTTCCACATTGGTATGGGTAATGGTTGCATCGTCCCCTTGGACTTCTTCCTCTCATCTTTCACTTGCTGAAATACCAAGAATATTGACGCATAATCATCGATCTCCTTCTTCATGTTATCCCACCAATAATGCTCTCAGAGATCTTGATACATCATTGGGTTTCTTGGGTGATTATAGAAATTATAACTATGTTCATCATACAAAAGTTCATTCTTTATCTATCGATTTGATGGAACACATAGTCTCAACCAAAATCTCACAATTCTTTCTTCATTAACATTGAACTCCAAGGATTTCCCCTTTTTGATAGTTTCCAATTTCTTATGAATTCCCACATCATCCTTTTGAGCATTCTTTAACCATTACAAAAGAGATGGTTGAGCAATCATTTGTGAAAGGATTGATGATGTTACATTCTTTATGATTCTCATATCAATCTTCATCAAATCTAGGAATATTGGATACTTTTCAATTCTCATCAATGATAGAATCACTGGGTCCTTTCTACTTAGAGCATCTTCCTCCTTGTTCGCTTTCCCAGGGTGGTAATGGATTGAGAAATCATATTATTTGATCAAATCTAACCATCTTCGTTGGAATATGTTCAAATATTTCTATGTTAATATATACTTTATGCTTTTTTGATCCATATAAATTTCACACTTCTCTCCAAAGAGGTAATGCCGCCAAATTTTCAAAGCAACGATTACTGTAGTCAACTCCAGATCATGTATTGGATAGTTTTTCTAATAATCTTTCAATTGAATTGTAAGCATAGGCAATGACTTTGTTATTTTTCATCAACACACATCCCATGCCCTTCTTCAAAGCATCACTGAATACCACAAAAAAGTTCACCATTTGTGGGTAGTATGAGCACGGGTGTAGTGATAAGCCTTCTTTTCAACTGCTTGAAGCTCTCTTTGCATTCATCATTACAAGAAATCTTGACTCCCTTCCGAGTTAGCTTGGTAAGAGGGTTTGACAATCATGAGAAATCTATCACAAATCGGCGATAATAGCAAGCTAACCCCAGGAATCTATGGATATCCATCACCAATGTTGGCCTCATCCATCCCTCAATTGCCGCTGTCTTGGAGGGATCCACAAATATCCCATTTCTTTTGATGATATGACCTAAGAATGAGGCTTCCTTCAACCAGAACTCACATTTTCAGAACTTGTCATAGAGCTTCTCATTTTTCAAGGTCTCTA
The DNA here is from genome assembly GCA_963277665.1 of Viscum album. Lineage (NCBI taxonomy): Eukaryota > Viridiplantae > Streptophyta > Magnoliopsida > Santalales > Viscaceae > Viscum > Viscum album. Next base: position 1,815,617,090 of record OY728148.1, read on the forward strand.
GTACAGTGCTTAGATTCTCTTCATGATCCTCTTTGGTTTTAAAGTATATTAAAATATCATCTATAAATACTACCATAAATTTGTTGAGGTAATCTCTAAAGACTCTATTCATCAAGTCCATGAAGATTTCTGGAGCATTAGTGAGTTTTAAAGGTACTACTATGAATTCATAGTGCCCATACCTTGTACGAAAACAAGTCTTGGGGATATCCTCCTTCTCCACCCTTACTTGGTAATATCCTAACCACATATCAACCTTGGAGAAGTATTGTTCTCCACACATTTGATTGAATAAGTCTTCAATTAAGGGTAGAGGATTATTTTTCTTTATTGTGAATTTTTTGAGCTCACGATAATCAATGAAAAGGCACATTGACCCATCATTCTTCTTAACAAAGAGGACTGGTGCACCCCATGGGGAAGCACATGGGTGTATACACCCTTTATTCAGATTCTCATGTAGCTATTTATTTAGATCCTTAAGCTCCAAAACATCCATTATATATGGATTCTTGGATATTTCCAATGCCCCAGGTATAAGATCAATTGAGAATTCAACATCTCTTATAGGAGGAAGAACATACAATTCATCAGGAAACACTTCAGTGAATTTCCTCACGATATGATTGTATTCAAGGATGATTTCTCACCTAAAATCAATCATCTGACCAAGATACAAGTGCTCATAGGGAAGTAATATCCATGATTGAGATGATCGTGCTAAGGAAGATTCATCCACTACATTGCACCTGTACGTAATCGGGGGTTGATTCGCCATATGGAGAGTGATTTCCCTCTCATGGAAATTTATGTTGACTCTGTATAGGGAAAGCCAATACATGCTAATAATTATATCAAATTCCACCAGAGGGAGTATGATGAGGTTCTATGGGATGTTTAGGTAAAAAAATTATGATAGAGGAGGAGTTAAATTTATGGGATGCAATTATTTCCCCATTTTATGTTCTCACCGACATCTTTACATCCATGATTTTTGGTGGTGTTGGGATTGTTCTACTACACTTTTCAGATATAAAATAATGCGTAGAACCAAAATCAAAAAGTATGTTCACTATTCTTGAATAAATAACTAGCGTACTTGTCACCACTTCGTTGTTGGGGCTCACTTTGGTAGCAATGATGGAAAAAGATCACCCTTTCTACATTGGAAGTTGTTGGTTGCCTCCAAAACCCTTGGCTTAGGGAACTAGTCTGAAAAGTGCCATGGTTCTTTTTCGTTGAAGCAATGAAAAATGTGTTAAGGGTCAAATGGAGTGTTCCTCTCATTTGTCGCAACATCGGGTTTTTCTTTTCGGGTGTTAATAGCAAGGTGCCCTTCTCTTCCACACATAAAGCATTTCCTTATCCCCATTAGGAAATTTTCAGGGTTCTTCTTTCTGCACCTTTGGAATGTGGGGTGATGGAATTTCATAGCACCATCATCAGACCACCAAAATTAAAGATTACTTTCTGATTCTTATCCCCATGATACCCCTGAGATTATCTGATCTCCATTTCAACTTTGATCCCACATCAGAAAATTTCCTCATAGCTCTCGAAGGCATAGATTGCTAGGCCTTTTAGTAGGCTAGGTTTTATCACACCAAAGAAGAGGTAAACCTTGCATTCAGGGGTAATGACAAATCAGAAGGCTTATAGTGCAAGCCTTGTGAAGTTTTCCTCATATTCTCGGATGGATTCATCATCTTTTTTCATGAGGCCAAAGAAGTCCCTTTCTATCTTAAGTGGAAGGGTGTAGGGAAAATATTTATCAAAAAAAAATTTCTAGAAATAATTCTATTCCAACGCATAGATATCCTCCTCAGGCTTCTTATTTTTGATCAATGTACACCATTGATTAGCTTCACCCTCTTTGCGATAACCAGACAGAAGTACATTCTCTTGTTCAGAACATTGAAGGATAGAGAAAATCTTCTCAATTGAGTTGATCCATTGTTTGGAGATTGAGGAATCAGATGATCCATTAAAATTAAGAGGCCTTTGTCTCATGAAGATCTCGATTGTGGCTTTTTCTTTCTTAGGGTCGGTTGAAGGTTCTTTTTGACCAATGTTTCTATTCAAAACTTGAGTTAACTGATAGAGTATTGTGAATTAGTTTGTGATTCATGCTCCCATCGGATTGGGAATCTCATTAGAACATTCATCACATTGATCTTTTCATCGGTTGTTAGCATGAGTCCTCCTATTAATGGACATTGGATAGAATAAAAGAAAAGTTAGGGGTAACCCATAAAGGGGAATCCAATGACAAAAAGGGATAACTTATAAATTAGATTTATTTCCTTAACTTATCTATGTTATCCATGATCTACTTCCCAACATATATTCGTAGGGGAATTTTTTTAATTCCCTTAATAATTGTTTATAATAAGCTGATGAATTTACCAAAGCATATCCCCACGGAGTTTCATAACCAAGAGTGTCGAAAGGCCCATTTTTATGCACCAGTTCCCATTTGAGTCTAGCTCAAAGTGGTGTTTTTTATTTTTACCCATAGACACACCTCTGCCAGAGCTGGCACTACGTGCTCGTATCTAATTAGGGATGTATTTTTTTTGATAAACCACATACTCAATACTCACAAAAATTTAGGTATATTTTTATTATACTTAGTCTTATCCCTAAGTCTTTCACTAGGGTTTTCTAATCCTAAACACAAAAATAACTAAACCTCACTCTGATACCAACTATAACTAACCTGCTCTTTATTACACACTTACACATGTTTTATTTCATAAACATGATCTTAAGACAACTCTGAGGATTGATAGGTCTATTGTCTTATGAAATTAGGAACATTACATAACAATATATAACATAAAACCCAACATCTTTATTGGAAACTTCTTTTACATGACCACAACATTACTTCGTACTTAGCATTGCAAGGGATAACTTGAGGACATGCATAAGAAAAGGGTGAGCTATAAATCTTAGTAAGGGATTAAAAAAGGCAGAACATGAAGAATATAGTACATGTTAGGCAATAGGAATATCAATGGAGCATAAGAGAAACAAGAACATGAAGTCATGATACAGCATAACATGGAAATGTGGCAATAACATTTAACATTATATTATCATAATCCAAGGATCATTGAACATGGAGAATGAGTAAACCCTCATTGAACTTGAATTAGCATGAGTAATCCCTCATGTCACATGACATATCATGATACTAATCTTTACCGAATTCATTGGAGCACTATCAGGGTGCACCCTTCTTAATCATTTCATTTCATGTATAAGTGTGCCACATGTATCATACAACATGGAATCATTAAACATCATCATTCATACCACGATAACAGAATGTGGAATAAATACCTAAAACTATATAATTGATAAGTAAATGTGCGTAATGGTTAATACCCTTGATAGAGAAATGGGCATGGTATTCACTACACAATGACTTTGGATTGGAAAATCCCAGTGCAAATTCTGTAGCATAACGACGTGACATAAGAATTCATAAAAAAGTTTGATGAGAGATAAAGAGTTATATCATAAAATTTACATGAAATAGATAGTAACGAGGTAATATAGATATATATACCAACATATTTAATAGAATTTAGATGCATAATATAAAATAATTTCTTGAATGTAAATGAGGAGAGAGAAACCCCTTACGGAATTTCGGCATTGTAACATGTGTACATGGGAGGAATTAATGAGAGAGAAAGAGGTATCTCATCATTAAAACATAAGGAGGGGAGTATAGTGGAGGTTAAAAATCATACCCCATAATTTTTGATTGAAAAACGTTCATTGAAATATAAGGAAACTTGGACATAAATAAGGAAGGAAGAAATCCCTTACTTGGAAGTGTGATCTCAAAGGCTTGAGAGAGGCTTGAGAGATGATTCTAGGGAAATTTGGGAAACATGGGAGGATTACAGAGAGAGTATAGAAGAGTTTGGTCAATCTAAAAATGGTTTGAGTGAAGAGAAATGGCATATTGAGTGAGTTTATATAGGAAAGGAGAGATAATTATTTATTATTTAGGTTTTGGACACTACATATTAAACTAATCAAAAACACAAAACATCTCATGGTTTTTACCCATGGTTTTTTATAAATTGGATTGGGAAACATTATTTAATAAGGTCAATGGCCAAACTTATTAAAATATTATGCTTGATTATGTGGAGGTGAGCCACACTCTCAAAGAAATCATTTTAAAATGATAAAATGTTTTAGAATTCTTGGAGGGCCTGCTATGGTTTTGTAAAATAAATCAAACAAACCTAAAATAACATTATTTTAAAGGTAAGACATATATTGTCCAAAAATTACATTTATAGAATTTTATTATATCATTATTGGGTCATTATGATGTCATAAAACCTATTATATATTTAAACGGTATTAAATTTTTACCAAAAACTTTGACTGTCTAAGAAATTTATGAAAAATTCACCATCGGGTAATTTCGACATCCTGAATATAAAAATGATATTCATTTTATGAAAATAATTTTCTAAATATGTGAATTTTTACTTTTTAAATAAAAAATCACATTTATTAAAAATTCAGAGGTTTGGATAAAAACAGCTTTCAAACCATAATAAAAATTAAAATTTTATTTATAAAAATTATACAATCATTTAAATTTAATAAAAATTAATTTAGAAATAATAATTTTTAAAAATATTATTTAATTTAAAAATCCATTAATTTATCAAAACAGACTAAAAATACTATTTATTCTTTATAAACTATTTACAAATTAACAATAATAAAATGAATGTATATTTTTTATTCTATAAAAAAATAATGCACATAATCATAGTGCTAGGGTCTTGTTACATAACCCCTTATAACACCTGAATATGTCTTAAGGGTAAGGTGTGCAATGGTGATAAAATCTTGGGGTGGCTCGGATAACATCGCTCAAGTGGTAATCTCTATAAACTTCCACTTCTACCGTAGGCAGTTCCATTCAAGATTAATGTACTGATGCTTGGCTTGGGATTGGTAAATAGCGAAGTCTAGTGACGACACCTACTTTCTATGATCTAAATAATAGGCTTCATATAGAGAAATTCTACTGGATGAGGCTATTTCTTCCTTTTTCTGAGTAAATTGGATTTGTTAAATCCCTATATTTATACTAATCTTGTGATCACTGTTCAACTGTTATATTAGCAACGTTAAAAATTACTAATCGTATTTTAAAATCCCAAAAACATAAAACCAAGTAAGTTCATATGTTACATAACCATTTTACATAATAAGACATTTAATTAGATCAAGATGAATTTTCATTAATAAAAGTTTGGGTCGTTAGAAGGTGCATCTGTCTATGACTGATCGGAGCAGCATGAGAGGGGGTGTGAGAGAGGAGTAGGCATAGGTGAGGATTGAGAGGAGGAGATGGAGATGAATAAGAAGAGGCATATAAAAAGAGGTAGTGGCAGTGAAAGTGAGGCGATGGCAGGGATGAGGGAATTTGGGGAAGCGGAGGAATCTATGCCACGCGTGAGGATAGATCATAGAAGGGTTTGGAGGAGGTGGATTTGGAAGAGAAGGGTTTGGATGAGAAGGGTATGGAAGAGGCAGAGAGGCGGAGGTAGAGACCGAGGCAGAGGAGGATAAGATGATGGAGGAGTTGAACATGAAAGAGATGGAGGTGATGTCACAGGCAGAGTTGGTGTAGGAGGCAGAGTCTGCGGAGGCATAGCAGTTACTGGAGAGGAGATGAGGAAACTTATTTTTGAGGGAATTGAGAAGTGCAGAGAGGAGGGCACATTAGAAATAAAAAAATTAATTCATCGTTAGAAATAAAAAATAATAATTAACTGTTAGGAATAAAAAATTAATTTACCGTTAAAAATAAAAAATTAACTCACTGTTTGGAATAAAAAATTAATTCATCATTAGAAATAAAGAAAATTAATTCACCATTAGAATTAAAAAACAATGAATTCACTGTTTGGAATAAAAAATTAATTCGTCATTAAAAATAAAAATCAATTCACCGTTAAAAATAAAGATTAATTTAGAATTTTAAAAACAATTAATTATTGTTTTAAAAAAATTAATTAAATATTTTTAAGGAAATTTAATTTATAGTTTAAAAATAAATTATTTGATGGTATAAAAAAATAATTTATGAATAGTCCATTATTTTATGTACAATCTAAACACAAAAAAATTGGTGAATATTAAAAAATCTAAATGACTGAATTAGAAGTTAGTACAGAAGACTGAGATGAATAGAATTTTAAGATCTTTCCAACTAATCAAGAAGAACTTAAATTCAAAAATTATGTTAAAGGATATGATAGAAAAATAGTGAAAGCATTAAATAGAAGCTGCCAAAAATGCTGAAAGTTGGTCATTTTTTAAGGTACCTAAATGATATTTTTATATTTTTATGTAGTTGAATGAAATGAATAAATTTTTTTTAGCTTTCTAAGTGAACAAACTCCAAGAAAATAAAATCTGAATTGAATGAGATATAAAAAATATATATTTTGAATTCTAGAAACTCCAAAATTCCAGAACTGTTTCAAGATCTTCATACATTTGATGCACCCCTTAAAATATAATTTTTAATAATATATAATTTTTTATGAACATCAAATTTATCATCACTAAGAAAAGTGATGATAAGTAGTGAAATTAATTAGTTCTAAAAAGATGATTAAGATGACCTATTTTGAGCATTTTTTTTAGTATTGAATAAACATGATTTTGTAGTGGTGATTTGAAATAGTGAAATAATTATTAAAGGAAGTTTCTATGTTTCTTGGAAAAAAATTATACCACCACCTAATTTTATCTTACGTTCACCAAAACCAACTATCAATGTTTAACCAGACCCACTTTTTTGATTAGTTAACTGATGAACTGGCCATATAACCGGTCATGTCATGATGTTTGAAAAACTTATATTATTGAACCAGTTTGAACTATGATGGATCATCAGTTTCCAAGAATAATTGACCTTTAAAGAAAATTTCTATGTGTGATCCTTTATTTAATTAATACATGAATAAATTTTTATTAGTTATTTTACTTTAGATGATTTCCAATTTAAAATAGCTAAATAGTTATTTCAAAATTTTAAATAAAATTATACTAAAATATTTATTTATTATTTTAATTTAAGGTTTCAAAAATTTATTTTTTCAAGAACAGTTGGTATGTTGGTTATTAGTGTCAAACAAAAACTATGAAATGAAAAACATTAAATTAATAATTTTTTTAAAAAAAATTAATGATTTAAAATTAAAATAATAATATAAAAGGATTAAACATTTTATTTGAAGTGATATATGTTGAGTATGTGTTGATTTAAAATTTTTGTTAATTTATTTTTGATCTTGATGCTCATAAACACCCACATTTATGTTACTAATGAAGTTTCTTTTAATAGAATTTCAGTATGATATTAATTAGAATATTTAATTTTATTTTAGAAGTTTTCAAAAGTTGTTAATAACTGAAAAGTTATTTAATTAAGTATTCTAGAAATGTTTAAATGTAATCCGAAAACACTGTTCATACCTAACATTTGTAAGTGGGATATATTGTTTGAAAACCCTATGTTTAGAATAAAATTTATGGATTATAAACTCAACTTTGTTGGAAAAGTATGGATCAAAAACCCTACATTTGGAAGAAACCCTACATTTGAGAAACAAATGCATGGTTCATTAACAATAATTTTGGTATCAATCAAACGTTTTCAACCGTACTTTTGAAGTTTGTCGATAGGTGAAGAAACCCTATGTTTGACTTGGTCAATGATGGAGTTTTAAATACAAGATATTATCTTTGTTTTCTTCAACGATCTCATTGGAAGTAAATATTTACTTAAAGATATTTTACATTTGATTGAAAGTCTCATGCTCAACGAATTAAATCATTCTTATTTCTAAGGGAAGTTATGAATCTCTTTGAATAATTTGAATTTAAATATTCTTGATTTAATATGTGGTATTTTTGGAAATGTTTGACCTAAATCAATTTGATCATCATGATAAATACTGAGATATTCATGTTTTAAATATGTATATATTCCTCTCAAGAGAGATTTTTGTGCTTGTAAATAATAAGTGTACTGTTTCCTTCAGAGCTACACATTGGTTATATACATGTTTTGATCTGGTTGATCGAATCAATGCCATTATTGATATAGTATCTTATTGTTAAATCATTTTCTTCAGTTCAAAAAAAAGTTTGTTAGAGTTAAACTTTGGAGACATACATGTTTATTCATCTACATGGTGTTTTCTATATTACTGTTTAAAGGAATCCTATGTGATGTTGAATATAATTTTTCCGTATTTATGTATTATTAAAGATCAAACACATCTTTTAGTTGCTGTTGTAACTGTAAATAAAATTTGTTTCCTAAATCCAACTAATATCTATTGATTTATTGGATTATCGGTTGCACATGCTCAGTCGTGGTGTTGGTGGTGGAGAATAAACTTCTCAGACTAATCTGTTGATTTTTGATTCCCTATAAAAGAACCAGAAGGCCTTATAAAAGCCTTTTTATAAGGGTATCAACTGCCTCTACTCAATTATAAAATTTCTTATTAAAAGTAATTATTATTTAAAATCACTAGGCTTTTGGAGAAAGAATTTTTTGAGTGGAATAAAGGAACTTTGTGCCCTGAACCACTATACATCGCTATGTTATTTTCTTTATTTCCACTGCTCACTTGTCTTTGAGAGAGAAGAAAATAATCACTACATAAAAAGAGGGATGATTTGATTTTTTCAAGTGTTTTTGATGGATCAAAATTCAAATCCTTCTTCTGTCTTCGTTATATCCATTCTGACCTAACAAGTGGTATCAAAGTTTGGACTCCATTAGATATATTTATCGTTTTGTAATTCCTTAAAAATTATGCTATTTCTATCTGATACCAACAAGTAATATCAAAGGTTTCTATCAAGTGCATCAAAATATTGGGCTCTTGTACAATATCAAAGGTTTCTAATAGCTCTAAAAGTCATGATTTAAAGATTTAAATGAATTAAATTATCAAAATTATTGATCTTAAATATGTTATGTTGGTGATCAGTTATCTTTACTTTAATTGTGATAATTATGGATGCCGAAAAAAACGCATGATTATTTTTTTGAAAAATCATGGAATATGAGTTTATTTTAAGGTTTTAAAGTCTTAATAAATTGCTAAAGAAGATTTGAAAAAGTGGGATGATGCTCAAGAAAAATAATATGATCTTAATTCAAGAGAAATTAATGCTATTGTCTGTGGATTAAGGACTGATGAGTTTAATTAGGTTTCTCAATGTGCCACTATATATGAGATGCGACAGACTATTTTTGTTGCCTATGAAGGAACTGATAATATCATACAACTGAGATACAATAATATAATGTTAAGGTCTGATATTTTTATATTGCGTGAAGATGAAATAATCACTCAGATGAATGTGAGATTGAAAGAAGATATGAATGATATTTCTACCTTTGTAGATCCAATTAAGTAATCAGAACATGAATTAAAAGTACTTAGAGTCTAAACTTCTATGTGAATTAGAGTATCTATTATTATACATCAGTCCGCACAAGTTATAGAATTAGTAATGAAATAATTTTTCTGAACTTTGATGATTAATGAAACTAAGATTAAGGTTGAGGATGAAAATCATATTTCTATCAAATGTGAAGAAGCTACTCTTAAAACTACTGTGGATGAATAATCTCATTCAATTTATTTGAAATTTTGGTAAAGTGTAATCAGATCTTGCTGAAAGATTTGAAAAGCCATAAAAAATAACGAAAGGTATTAAAGAAGATATATTGTATGAATGGAAAGAGAAAGTGTATATAAATTTTAGCTATCCTTTGCTCAATGCTCAATGGAAATCCAATTATAAAAGGAATGGAAAGAATATTATTAAAGTTAATCAGAGTTATTCTTCTAGTTCAAATGAAAAATCTAATCTAATATTTGAGGCTGAGAATAAAAATTTAATGGTGAATCTATATCTTATGGATCATTCTAATGAGGTACAATCTCTTTACTCTCAAAAAAAAATTTCTTATAATGAACTATATTAATATTTTTTTTATGATTCAATATAAATATAAATCCTTAAATAAATAACATCATAAATTTAGAAAATATTATGATGCCATTTAAATCGATAATGAGATTTTTTAAAGAAAATTGCATATTTAAAATCCAATTCTTCCAAAATTTCTTATGATAAGTATAAATATAAAATTAAAGAATTAATGGATAATGTAAATACATTAAATAAAGCCTCTTGTATTCTTATTAAATGGGAAAATTATTTAAATCAAATTCTTGGTAAAAATTATATTCAAAACTGAAAACATGGAATTGGTAGTAATGGTGATGTCCAAAATTGTATAGTAAAACTTTTGTTCCAAGATCAAACAGTAAAATAATGTCTATAGTTGCATGTTTTTATTTTATTTTTAATGAACATAATGACAATTATTTCCCCTTCAACAATGCTCAATTTCTTGGTGTATTTTTTTGAAATAATTATCTAATTTTAATTGTAGAAACCATACTCAAAACAAAATTATTTGGTTACTTAAAACTTTAATTGATAAGATTTCCATACCCAAAAGAATATGGGTACCAAAAGTCACTTGTATTTGATATTTTGTAGTTATACACCAATAAACTACATTATTAAATCATTAAGTTATTATCTTTAAAGCATATGAAAATTTCAATTTTAATAAAGGAGTGGTCAACTATGAAGTAGTTTATTATTGGAAAAATACTTGGAACTTGAAATGATAATCCAGAAATTATTTCATTACCATATTTATATATTTATTTTAAGTACATTAACTATTCTATATTGGGGGAGATAAATATTTTATAATTAATTGTTAAGTCATTTTTCACTCTTTGAATCAAGATTTTGAAACATAGTTTATATTATTTCATGCTGATGTTTAAGGAATAGTTGCTAAAATATTGAAATTTATATAACTATTTTTTCTCTAAAAATAATATCTGAGAGTATAGTAATTTATTATATTATACAAATAGTTTTTTTTGAAAATTTCTTTTAATATTCAAACTTATCTTTTTTTTAATTTTAATCTTTAACATAACATATTCTTTCAGAATAATGTTCTTATGAATAACTATCTTTTAAAAAATTATGATTTGAAATGATTAATCTGTTTTTTTGGTCTGATAATATAAAGTGTCGACTATAAATTTTTAGAATTAAACATATCATCTTACACATCAGAACCGTAGAATCGTTTTCTCAGAACCTCTTATGTTTTTATCCTCCTTATACAAAATATCATTTTTAAATACTTCTGAAGAAACTAGTATGAGAAAAATGAAGCAATCAAGAAATTCAAGTTCAGAGAAAATTCTTTTCGAAAGAAAACAAAAGATAATATTTCTTTTGATATGTTTGGAGAATGGTGAGTTTCCTTTATTAAGTATTCTTTTGAAAAAATTTCTGGAAAACATAAGGATGTTAATGGTTTTGAAGAACCAAAAGGTTCATAATCTTAAATGGTCAAAGGTGGAATGTATTCTGAAGACCTTCTATTCAATGTTAATCAAATGAATAAATAGTAAATGTGGAGACCCAAAGCCGGACGTACATGGACATTACATTAATTTTGCGGAATACTTAGTACATAACAAAAACACACACACAAGGACCGTAATAGTTTAGTGTCTTTGGAAACTCAGAATATAAACTTCTAATCATGGTGAAAGATCTTCAACATCTCCCATAAAGACCTTCCTTTTTTTATACCTAAAAAATTTCTTTATATCCTGGGGAAAAGAAAACATAAAAGGGTGAGCTCAAATGCTCAGTAAGGGTAAACAAAAGAAATATCAATCACATCATATTCATAAGAACATAACATTTTGGAATTCTTAACCTCCAAAAGGGATCATAATATCATAACATGGGATAAATCATAGTAGTGAAATGTAATCCCAATAATCATAACTTAAAACATGAAACTTTGTGGCATACACACATAATCATAGAGAATCATTTCTTATTAGTCAAGACTCATTGCCAAGACTATCTTAGTGGACAAAGTCCATTTCTGAACCGAGTTCACTCCTCATTTAAGTCCTGTTTTACTGAACCGGAATAACCTACCATTCCAGCCCTGTCTATATCATGAGATATAAAATCTTTACCCAATGCATTGGAGGGAGATATAGGTCCCACCCATCTCATAATGATACCATTCTTATGTGTGCCACAAAATCATAAACCATACATCATAGCATAACCCATGTAATAAAAATGGGAATCTTAAACATCATGACATCATAAAACAATTCATATAAGATAAAGGAATTCATAAAAATAATTTCATCACAACATAATCAAATGAATGTAATAATCTGGATATAAACAGAACCCTATATTATCTTATATAGAAAATAATTTTGATAAAACACTTGAACTCCATGCTTGAGGAAAATATCCTTTCAAATTCAAAAACATTTTCCTTTCTTAATATGTCATACAATTTTAAACTAAAAGAAGTTGATTAAAAATAATCTTGAAAACTTGTAAAGGAAGATTCTTTGAAATAATGTTTTAAAAATCCATTCATGCCGTATAAGTTAAAAAACATTCTTCTCATACTTTTGTCGGAAAAGTCAAAAAGTACCTCGTATGAAAAACGACAAAAGATTCCTTTCATATCTTTTACTAAAAACTCACTGAAGGGTAAAATAGGTTTTACTCAATTTTAGGTGGATGTAAATAATATTACATATTGAGGGAACATGGATGTGGATGATAAAATACACCCCAGTAAATACCAACGTATAAGCAATCTCGGATAAAAATGAGATTTCGATATTTCCCTTACCTTAGGTCCGATTTGCTTCGTAAGTGTCCAAACCTCCTGTATAATGATTTAAATAATGTTATTGAATTATTCCAGAATCATACTTATTGTTATGATATCATATATGGTCATATTCCTAGCTTCTTATTAGTAATATTTCATTACTACTTGTTATTCGAGTGTTTATTACTTTTTGTTCTTATGCGTGTTTTGTCGAATAAATTATTATTATTCTCTTTAGGTTATAGATACCTCATTTACAGAATGGTATTAGTGTAATATATATCATATTCATTCATTCAATTCATTTATATAATCTTTATGAAATCAGTATCATGTAGAAGGAGTCGCATCACATCGTGGAGACGGTATTCCGTACGTACGCACGAGTGATGATATTGTTCCTATGATCGTGGAATTGTATTGGAGTGTATGTATACTATTTAAGAATCAATATCACTTTATAATAGTCATATATAGTCATTATTTACACCATTATACCCATCCAAGTAAGGTGGTGGTGGAAAATAGATTACACCACGGCGTGGAGACGGTATTTCGTACGTACGCACGTGCGGTGATTTCTTTTTCCATAGGATGGATAGATGGTGAAATAGGGTTGTTTCATACTTATAATAACATATAAGTATGTGAGTTATACTGATGTTATTACTTCATAATGTAACAACTAAAGAAGAATAAGTGCAAGAATAAATAAAATGAAAGAATCAGTAACGGATATTACTTCTTCTTTGAAGTGCTTCTTTGAGACCTCCTTTTAGGGCATTAAAATAGGTCTTTGAAGAAGACCAGAACCTCTAAGATGTTTCTAGAGAAGTGGATATGAGAAATTTTCAGGGTTTGGCCGAGCGTGAAGGCTCAAAGTGGTATGAGGAAGAGGGGGAGGAGGTGCCCTTTTATAAGGGAGGAGAGGGGCACCTTTGGAATAACTAAAAACATTATTTTATTATAAAGTCAAATTCGGTTTTTAATAGCTCCAAATTGATATATTTCGAAGATAAGGTGGGTAGGGGTCGAAATCCTCTCATACAATAGAATTTGGACAAGTTTAGGTATCAATTGTAACCTTATCATTTAGATTTAACTTTAAGTTAGATAATTTAACTTTTATTGTGTCTTCTTGTTTTCTTACAATATAAGGTTAATAAACTTACAATATCAAGCCAAACGAACCCCAAGTTGTTTATTATTAATATATATAACCTTATTTAAGTCATTTGGCTGAATCGTAGATTTTTAGGAATAAAATAACAATTATTAATATAATATTTGTTTTAAAAACTATTTTATGTCAATTTTGACACTATTTTGTAATTGATTTTTGTGAAACTCATAACGAAATGATTTGTTCAAACAAAGTTAATTAAATCGATACTAACATGTCATATTAACCTATAAAATTAGTGTAATTCATAAAAAGTCTAAATTATATTTATTTGGGTATTTATAATATCAATTATTCTAATTTTTCACTATTATGGTAATTACTGTATCATCATTGTGTCATAAATAAATTATTTATTTAATGTATAAAAATTATAAATAAAATATCATTACATAGGAAATCGTATTATATTTCTAATGAATATTTACAATAGAATTTATCTTATGTATAACCCTATATTAAAAATTTTGTAGTAAATAAACTTTGATTTTAACTCTTTTAACTCTTCTTTGAATTAAATAATAATAAATGTCCTAATCTAATCCAAGTGGTCCTAAATGGTCCTATTTTATTCATAAGGTTGTTTTTGGTAGAATTAAACTTATCCAATAGAATTAAGACATGTGTTAGGGTAATAATAATATCATTTTTACCCTTAATTACCCTATTTACTTTTAACTGTGGTAAAAAAAAGTAAAAAGATACTATTCACAAAAAATTATTTTCATCTCATTAAACCACATTTTACTTACTGACATCAACCGTGTCTCTCAGATTTTTTAAATTCCACTCACATATGTGGTAAAATGAATATTTATGAAAAAATCATTTTCTTTACTACCACTTAGTGGTTTCACTATTCATCAAAAAATGAAAGTTTCCAGAAAAATACCAAAAATTAAGCCTAAGCTATATTTGATATTATGAACTCAAAAATGATGTCTATTTTTCCAAATTCAAAACATATTAGTTGCATTAATTAATTTAAAAATTAATTCTCGTCGTCAAAACAAATAGTGTGTTCTTAAGAGATAATAACTATCAAAAGATTGACACTTTTTTATAACTGGTTTAAATGTGAAATTTCATCTAATGACCAACATTGTATTAAATTTTAAAAATATATTGTAAATATACATTAAAACCACTCAAATTAATAATTTATCACTATTAATTATTTTGATTAGAAAAGTTGTTTTTAATTAAAATTTAGTAATTTTCACTATTCATCAGAATATGAAAGTTATCCGAAAAGTACCAAAATTTCACCCTAAGATAATTTCGATATTCCGAATCCAAAAATGAAGTCCATTTTGAGAGATAATATTTCTAAAATTTTAAAAGGTGGTTATTAATATTCATAACGGTTAGTTTTAAAAATATTTTAATAGCATATCGTTGTTTAGTGAAACTCGGTATTGCGTATTACACACGCTATCGAGGAAGGTCGCGATTGCGTGTAATGAAAGGCAAGTCAAGGATGTGTGTTGTGCAAGATCCTTTTGGTGTAGCGTATAACACAAGACATTAATGAAATTAAAAATAATATTATTCATAAAATCTCGGGGTGTTACATTCTACCCCATTAAAATGAATTTCCCCCGCGAAATTCATCTGGGTTATAAATGGTTTACCACTCGAAAGTTTATTTAATAGAAACCCACATCATAAAAAGGAATACCAAAACCAATCTTTAAAAACAAAATTATGAAACATAATGGTTACCCAAATAAACTAATCACTGGGTTTCCATATAGTTGAAAATATAGATATGGAAGAGAAATCTAACCATCATATTCTGATGGAGTGTGGTAGAGAACATGGCTATGGAAAAGCCAGAAATCACAAAGCCATAAATTTGTGAAGATCTAAGGTACCATCTGATTCATCAGATATAAGAGCACTAGGACAAAATTTTTGTTTTCAAGATCGTTTCCCTAAAGTTGATGAAATTGGAATTAGAAGAAATACTTTCGTGATTTCGGTATAGTCTCACTGTTGGTCGTTATTTGGACAATTTCCACATCATCTCTTAAAGAAATGAAGTTGAATTTGTCATTTGTGATGTGTTAGCAGATCATGTGATAGAATGATGGGTCATTACATCTGTCTCAAACAAAAGGTTAGAAAAGTTATCAAAAAATACATAAGTCCATCTATAGTGAGATTAATGATATATGGCTACTAAAATGGACTTATACTTCATATATCATACTGCATAATATAATAAAACTAGTTTCTACTAAACAGGGACTTCCTGTAGCCCAGTGGTAGGCAATAAAGGCTAGTTGCACTTCAGTTGTGGGTTCGATTCCCACAGCCTTGTCCGACGCGATGGGTTGTCATCCGTCCTGTAGGTTGTCCTTTTTCGAAAACTACATTACAAAAAAAGTTCTATCCTTAAACAATACTAACTTATGGTTAACAATATCCATTCAAATCTTTAGTCTTATCTAAAATACATCGGTCCAAGCTCATAGTATAAAGAAAATGATTACTTGAAATGTCATCAACCGAGCATGTGAATACCATCATTTATCCCCCATATATCTTGTTGGTCACATTCCAATCATGTGAATACCTTAATCATCTATTCTCTTGAAAAATTAATACCCATTAAACCTTAGTGAAAACATGAATGCTGTCAAAAGTTAACTCTTTCCACATACCAAAATCCAAAAATTCTATATACTCAATCAATTACATAACCTTCTCCTTATATCAGTCATGAGCTCATGAATACTATCAGACATTTAATTTTCTCCTTATCCCTTCATTATGCGCATATCATCTATATTCCAAAAATATCTGAATATCCTTTAATGGATACTGGTACCATTAATCATACACTTTCAGAACTCAAGGAAATAAAACAGTGTAACAATCCTTAGATGTCTCTTTATTCCATAGTACCATGAGATTACTTATACAACATTACACTTAATAAACAAGTAATCATTCCACTACCTTCTTAAACTATTGACTAAGCTTCAACAATTCTTTCAACTCACATATCATTTGTAGTCTCTTCATCATCATCAACATAAATACTACTCATAGGGCCGTACTGATTCTCTTCATGAGACTTTCCCTTAGGTCATTGGTTTGCATAATGCCCGTACATTCCACATTTAAAACATTTAACCATTGTTGATGTCGTAGAATACCATTATCCTCATCCATGGTGTTAACTGAACCTTTTCCTTTTCACTTACTAGCTTTGTGTCCTTCTTTTCCATGCCCAAATCATCTTCCAGTTCCGTTGAAACATTCTCCTCGATGCCTCTTCCCACATGATTTACATAGGGGAAATTGAACTTTCTTTCATCTATGATCATTATGAAACTCCATCTTTCTCTTATTAGCTGATTCAGGAAACTTAACAAATTTGAGTTTATTGATCATATAATGAGATTTCTGATTCAGCATAATAATGATGGTTGGACTTCCAAATCCCATTTCATTTCGATTCTCATGAAGAATATCATTCCGTTGTCCATAATATCCTCCATTATCATGAATCATCTTGTTTCCAGCCATTTTCTAAAACCCAAAAAGAATAGTGTTAGAGGAAAAAATCATAAAAATTGGGCATTAACTTCAATATCTAACTTCTTAGGTTAAATTCTAAGATCGTTACCATAGTTCTAGGACTATATCCTATACATATACTTATCCTTAGGAACATCCCTATACATACCTTAGAAATATCTCTAGGGATCTCACTAACGTTTTTGCATCCTAGTTTCTAAAGGTTGACTAAACCTTTCCTCTGATACCAACTATAGAGACCCGAAGCCTGACGTACATGGAAATTACATTACTTTTGAGGAATACTTAGTACATAACAAAAACACACACACAAGGACCGTAATAGTTTAGTGTCTTTGGAAACTCAGAATATAATCTTCTAATCGTGGTGAAAGATCTTCAACATCTCCCATAAAGATCTTTCTTTTTTTAAACCTAAAACCTTTCTTTATATCTTGGGGAAACGAAAACATAAAAGGGTGAGCTCAAATGCTCAGTAAGGGTAAACAAAAGAAATATCAATCACATCATATTCATAAGAACATAACATTTTGGAATTCTTAACCAGAAAAAGAGATCATAATATCATAACATGGGATAAATCATAGTAGTGAAATGTAATCCCAATAATCATAACTTAAAACATGAAACTTTGTGGCATACACACATAATCATAGATAATCATTTCTTATTAGTCAAGACTCATTTCCAAGACTATCTTAGTGGACAAAGTCCATTTCTGAACCGAGTCCACTCCTCGTTTCAGTCCTATTTTACTGAACCGGCATAACCTACCATTCTAGCCCTATCTATCTCATGAGATATAAAATCTTTACCCAATGCATTGGAGGGAGATATAGGTCCCACCCATCTCATAATGATACCATTATTATGTGTGCCACAAAATCATAAACCATACATCATAGCATAACCCATGTAATAAAAATGTGAATCTTAAACATCATGCCATCATAAAACAATTCATATAAGATAAATGAATTCATAAAAATAATTTCATCACAACATAATCAAATCAATTTAATAATATGGATACAAACAGAACCCTATATTATCTTAGATGGAAAATAATTTTGATAAAACACTTGAACTCCATTCTTGAGGAAAATATCCTTTCAAATTCAAAAACATTTTCCTTTCTTAACATGTCATAAAATTTTAAACTAAAAGAAGTTGATTAAAAATAAACTTGAACACTTGTAAAGGAAGTTTCTTGGAAATAATGTTTTAAAAATCCATTCATGTCGTATAAGTTAAAAAAACATTCTTCTCGTACTTTTGTCGGAAGAGTCAAAAAGTACCTCCTACGAAAAACGACAAAAGATTCCTTTCATATCTTTTACTAAAAACTCACCGAAGGGTAAAATAGGTTTTAAACAATTTTAGGTGGATGGAAATAATATTACATATTGAGGGAACATGGATGTGGATGATAAAATACACCCCAGTAAATACCAACGTATAAGCAATCTCGGATAAAAATGAGATTGTGATATTTCCCTTACCTTAGGTCCGATTTTCTTCGTAAGTGTCTGAGCCTCCTGTATAATGATTTAAATAATGTTATTGACTCATTACAGAATCATAATTATTGTTATGATATCATATATGGTCATATTCTTAGCTTCTTATTAGTAATATTTCATTACTACTTGTTATTCGAGTGTTTATTACTTTTTGTTCTTATGCGTGTTTTGTCGAATAAATTCTTATTCTTCTCTTTAGGTTATAGATACATCATTTCCAGAATGTTATTAGTGTAATATATATCATATTAATTCATTAAATTCATTTATATAATCATCATGAAATGTATATCATGTAGAACGAGTCGCATCACATCGTGGAGACGGTATTCCGTACGTACGCACGAGTGATGATATCGTTCCTATGAGCGTGGAATTGTATTGGAGTGTATGTATACTATTTCAGAATCAATATCACTTTAAAATAGTCATATATATTCATTATTTACACCATTATACCCATCCAAGTAAGGTGGTGGTGGAAAATAGATTACACCACGGCGTGGAGAAAGTATTCCGTATGTACGCACGCGCGGTGATTTCTTTTTCCATAGGATGGATAGATGGTGAAATTGGGTTGTTTAATAATTATAATAACATATCAATATGTGACTGATACTGATGTTGTTACTTCATAATGAAACAACTAAAGTAGAAGAAGTGGAAGAAGAAATAAAGATGAAAGAATCGGTAACAGATATTACCTCTTCTTTGAAGTGCTTCTTTGAGACCTCCTTTTAGGGCACTAAAATAGGTCTTTGAAAAATACCAGAACCTCTAGGATGTTTCTTGGGAAGTTGAGAGGAGAATTTGGCAGGGTTTTTCCGATCTTGAAGGCTCAATGTGGTGCGAGGAAGAGGGGGAGGAGGTGCCCTTTTATAAGGGAGGAGAGGGGCACCTTTGGAATAACTAAAAATATTTTTTATTATAAAATCAAATTCGGTTTTTAATAGCTCAAAATTGATATATTTTGAAGCTAAGGTGGGTATGGGTCGCAATACTCTCATCCAATAGAATTTATAAAAGGTTAGGATTAAATTTTAACCTTATCATTTAGATTTAACTTTAAGTTAGATAATTTAATGTTTACCGTGTCTTCTTGTTTTCTTACACTATAAGGTTAATAAACTTACCATATCAAGCCAAACGAACCCCAATTTGTTTATTATTAATATATATAACCTTATCTAAGTAATTTGGCCGATCCTTAGATTTTTAAGAATAAAATAACAATTAGTAATATAATATTTGTTTTAAAAACTATTTTATGTCAATTTTGACACTATTTAGTAATTAATTTTTTTGAAAATCAAAACAGAATGATTAGTTCGAAAAAAGTTAATTAAATCAATAATACCATGTCATATTAACCTAGAAAATTAGTTTAATTCATAAAAAGTCTCAAATTATATTTATTTTGGTATTTATAATATCAATTATTCTAATTTATCACTATTATGGTAATTACTACATCATCATTGTGTCATAAATAAATTAATTTATTTAATGTCTAAAAATTATAAATATAATATAATTACGTAGGAAATATTATTAGATCTCTAATGAATATTTACAATCGAATTTATATTCGGTATAACCCTATATTAAAAATGTTGTAGTAAATAAACTTTGATTTTAACTCTTTTAACTCTTCTTTGAATTAAATAATATTAAATGTCCTAATCTAATCCAAGTGGGTCTAAATGGTCATATTTTATTCCTAAGGTTATTTTTGGTCGAATTAAACTTATCCAATAGATTTAGGACATTTTTAGGGTAATAATAATATCATTTTTACCCTTAATTACCCTATTTACTTTTAACCGTGGTAAAAGAAAGTAAAAAGTTACTATTCATGAAAAATTATTTTCATCTCGTTGAACCACATTTTACTTATTGACATCAACCGTGTCTCTCTGATTTTTGAAATTCCACTCACAGAAGAGGTAAAATTAAGTTTTATGAAAAATTAATTTTTTTACTACCACTTAGTGGTTTCACTATTCATCAAAAAATGAAAGTTTCCAGAAAAATACCAAAAATTAGGCCTAAGATATAATTGATATTATGAACTCAAAAATGATTTCTATTTTTTCAAATTCCAAAAATATTAGTTGCATTAATAAATTTAAAAATTAATTCCCATCGTCAAAACAAATAGCATGTTCTTAAGAGATAATAACTATCAAAAGATTGACACTTGTTTATAACTAGTTTAAATGTGAAATTACATCTAATGACCAACATTGTATTAATTTGTAAAAATATATTCTAAATATACTTTAAAACCACTCAAATTAATAATTTATCAGTATTAATTATTTTGATTAAAAAAGTTGTTTTTAATTAAAATTTAGTAATTTTCACTATTCATCAGAATATGAAAGTTATCTGAAAAGTACCAAAATTTCACCCTAAGCTAATTTCGATATTCAGAATCCAAAAATGAAGTCCATTTTGAGAGATAAAATTTCTATAATTTTAAAAGGTGGTTATTACTATTTATAACGGCTAGTTTTAATAATATTTTAATAGCATATCGTTGTTTAGTGAAACTCGGTATTGCGTATTACACATGCTATCGAGGAAGGTCGTGTAATGAAAGTCAAGTCAAGGATGTGTGTTGTACAAGCTCCTTTTGGTGTAGCGTACAAAACAAGACATTAAGGAAATTAAAAATAATATTATTCATAAAATTTTGGGGTGTTACATTCTACCCCCCTTAAAATGAATTTCACCCTCAAAATTCGTCGGGGTTATAAATGGTTTACTACTCGAAAGTTTATTTAATAGAAAACCACGTCGTAAAAAGGAATACCAAAACCAATCATTAAAAACAAAAGTATGAAATGTAACGGTTACCCAAATAAACTAATCATTGGGTTTCCACATAGGTGAAAATATGGATATGGAAGAGAAATCTAACCATCATGTTCTGATGGTGAGTGGTAGAGAACATGGCTATGGAAAATCCAACAATCACAAAGCCATAAATTTGTGACGATCTATGGTACCATCTGATTCATCAGATATAAGTGCACTGGGAAAACATTTTTGGTTTTCAAGATCTTTTCCCTAAAGTTGATGAAATTGGAAATAGAAGAAATACTTTCATGATTTCGGTATAGTCTCACTGTTGGTCGTTCTTTGGAAAATTTCCACTTCATCTCTTAAAGAAATGAAGTTGAATTTGTCATTCGTGATGTGTTAGGAGATCATGTGATAGAATGATGGTTCATTCCATCTGTCTCAAACAAAAAGTTAGAAAAGTTATCAAAAAATACATAAGTCCATCTATAGTGAGATTAATGATATATGGTTCCGAAAATGGACTTATACTTCATATATCATACTGCTTAATATAATAAAACTAGTTTCTACTAAATAGGGACTTCTTATAGGCCAGTGGTAGGCGATAAAGGCCAGTCACACTTCGGTTGTGGGTTCGATTCCCACAGCCTTGTCTGACGTGATGGGTTGTCGCCTGTCCTGCAGGTTGTCCTTTTTCTAAAACTACATTAGAAAAAAAGTTCTATCCTTAAACAATACTAACTTATGGTTAACATAATCCATTCCAATCATTAGGATTATCTAAAATACTTCGGTCCAAGCTCATAGTATAAAGAAAATGATTACTTGAAATGTCATTAACCAAGCATGTGAATACCATCATTTATCCCCCATATATCTTGTTGGTCACATTCCAATCATGTGAATACCTTAATCATGTATTCTCTTGAAAAATGAATACCCATTAGACCTTAGTGAAAACATGAATGTTTTCAAAAGTTAACTCTTTCCACATACCAAAATCCAAAAATTCTATATACTCAATCCATTACATAACCTTCTCCTTATATCAGTCATGAGCTCATGAATACTATCAAACATTTAATTTTCTCCTTATCCCTTCATTATGCGCATATCATCTATATTCCAAAAATATCTGAATATCCTTTAATGGATACTGGTACCATTAATCATACACTTTCAAAACTCAAGGAAAGACAACAGTGTAACAATCCTTAGATGTCTCTTTATTCCATAGTACCATGAGATTACTTATACAACATTACACTTGATAAACATGTAATCATTCCACTACCTTCTTAAACCATTGACTGATCTTCAACAATTATTTCAACTCACATATCATTTGTAGTTTCTTCATCATCAACAACATAAATACTACTCATATGGTTGTACTAATTCTCTTCATGAGACTTTCCCTTAGGGCATTGGTTTTCATAATGCCCGTACATTCCACATTTAAAACATTTAACCATTGTTGATGTCGTAGCAATACCATTATCCTCATCCATGGTGATAACTGAACCTTTTCCTTTGCACTTACTGGATTTGGGTCCTTCTTTTCCACACCCAAAGCATCTTCCATTTCCCTTGAAACATTCTCCTCGATGCCTCTTCCCACATGATTTACATAGGGGAAATTGAACTTTCTTTCATCTATGATCATTATGAAACTCTATCTTTCTCTTATTAGTCGAGTCAGGAAACTTAACAAATTTGAGTTTATTGATCATATTATGAGATTGCTGACTCAGCATAATAATGATGGTTGGACTTCCAAATCCCATTTCATTTGGTTTCTCATGAAGAATATCATTCCATTGTCCATAATATCCTCCATTATCGTGAATCATCTTGTTTCCAGCCATTTTCTAAAACCCAAAAAGAATAGTGTTAGAGGCAAGAATCATAATAAAGGGGGAGTAACATCAATATCTAACATCTTAGCTTAAATTCTATGATCGTTACCATAGTTCTAGGACTATATCCTATACGTATACTTATCCTTAGGGACATCCCTAGACATACCTTAGAACTATCTCTAGGGATCTCACTAACTTTTTTGCATCCTAGTTTCCAAAGGTTGACTAAACCTTTCCTCTGATACCAACTATAGAGACCCAAAGACTGACGTACATGGAAATTACATTACTTTTTCAGAATACTTAGTACATAACAAAAACACACACACAAGGACCGTAATAGTTTACTATCTTTGGAAACTCGGAATATTATCTTCTAATCATGGTGAAAGATCTTCAACATCTCCCATAAAGATCTTCCTTTGTTTATACCTAAAACATTTCTTTATATCTTGGGGAAAATAAAACATAAAAGGGTGAGATCAAATGCTCAGTAAGGGTAAACAAAAGAAATATCAATCACATCATATTCATAAGAACATAACATTTTGGAATTCTTAACCTGCAAAAGAGATCATAATATCATAACATGGGATAAATCATAGTAGTGAAATGTAATCCCAATAATCATAACTTAAAACATGAATATTTGTGGCATACACACATAATCATAGATAATCATTTCTTATTAGTCAAAACTCATTGCCAAGACTATCTTAGTGGACAAAGACCATTTCTGAACCGAGTTCACTCCTCGTTTCAGTCCTGTTTTACTGAACGATCATAACCTACCGTTCCAGCCCTGTATATCTCATGAGATATAAAATCTTTACCAAATTCATTAGAGGGAGATATAGGTCCCACCCATATCATAATGATACCATTCTTATGTGTGCCACAAAATCATAAACCATACATCATAGCATAACCCATGTAATCAAAATGGGAATCTTAAACATCATGACATTATAAAACAAATCATCTAAGATAAAGGAATTCATAAAAATAATTTCATCACAACAAAATCAAATCAATGTTATAATATGGATACAAACAGAACCCTATATTATCTTAGATGGAAAATAATTTTGATAAAACACTTGAACTCCATTCTTGAGGAAAATATCCTTTCAAATTCAAAAAAAAATTTCCTTTCTTAACATGTCATACAATTTTAAACTAAAAGAAGTTGATTAGAAATAAACATGAAAACTTGTAAAGGAAGCTTCTTAGAAATTATGTTTTAAAAATCCATTCAAGCCGTATAAGTTAAAAAAAACATTCTTCTCGTACTTTTGTCGGAAAAGTCAAAAAGTACCTCGTACGAAAAATGACAAAAGATTCCTTTCATATCTTTTACTAAAAACTCACCGAAGGTTAAAATAGGTTTTAAAAAATAGTAGGTGTATGGAAATAATATTTCATATTGAGGGAACATGTATGTGGATGATAAAATACACCCCTGTAAATACCAATATATAAGCAATCTTGGATAAAAATGAGATTGTGATATTTCCCTTACCTTAGGTCCGATTTGTTTCTTAAGTGTGCGAACCTCCTGTATAATGATTTAAATAATATTATTGACTTATTCCAGAATCATAATTATTGTTATGATATCATATATGGTCATATTCTTAGCTTCTTATTAGTAATATTTCATTACTACTTGTTATTCGGGTGTTTATTACTTTTTGTTCTTATGCGTGTTTTGTCGAATAAATTCTTATTCTTCTATTTAGGTTATAGAGACCTCATTTCCAGAATGGTATTAGTGTAATATATATCATATTAATTAATTCAATTCATTTATATAATCATTATAAAATGAATATCATGTAGAACGAGTCGCATCACATCGTGGAGACAGTATTCCGTACGTACGCACGAGTGATGATATCGTTCCTATGATCGTTGAATTGTATTGGAGTGTATTTATAATATTTAATAATCAATATAACTTTATAATAGTCATATATAGTCATTATTTACACCATTATACCCATCCAAGTAAGGTGGTGGTGGAAAATAGATTACACCACGGCGTGGATACGGTATTCCGTACGTACGCACGCGCGGTGATTTCTTTTTCCGTAGGATGGATAGATGGTGAAATAGGGTTGTTTCATACTTATAATAACATATCAGTATGTGAGTGATACTGATGTTATTACTTCATAATGAAACAAATAAATAAGAAGAAGTGGAAGAGAAAATAAAGATGAAAGAATCGGTAACGGATATTACTTCTTCTTTGAAGTGCTTCTTTGAGACCTCCTTTTAGGGCACTAAAATAGGTCTTTGAAGAAAACCAGAACCTCTAGGATGTTTCTAGGGAAGTGTAGAGGAGAAATTGGTAGGGTTTGGCCGAGATTGAAGGCTCAACGTGGTGTGAGGAAGAGGAGGAGGAGGTTCCCTTTTATAAGGGAGGAGAGGGGCACCTTTGGAATAACAAAAAATATTATTTTATTATAATGTCAAATTCGGTTTTTAATAGCTCCAAATTGATATATTTCGATAATAAGGTGGGTAGGGGTCGAAAGACTCTCATAAAAGATAATTTAGACAAGGTTACGTATCAATTGTAACCTTATCATTTAGATTTAACATTAAGTTATATAATTTAACTTTTACCGTGTCTTCTTGTTTTCTTACACTATAAGGTTAATAAACTTACCATATCAAGCCAAAATAACCCCAAGTTGTTTATTATTAATATATATAACCTTAGCTAAGTCATTTTGCCGAACCTTAGATTTTTAGGAATAAAATAACAATTAGTAATATAATATTTGTTTTAAAGACTATTTTATGTCAATTTTGACAATATTTAGTAATTGATTTTTATGAAAATCATAATAGAATGATTAGTTCGAAAAAAGTTAATTAAATCAATACTAACATGTCATATTAACCTAGAAAATTAGTGTAATTCATAAAAAGTCTAAAATTATATTTATTTGGGTATTTATAATATCAATTATTCTAATTTTTCACTATTATGGTAATTACTGCATCATCATTGTGTCATAAATAAATTAATATAATTAATGTATAAAAATTATAAATAAAATATCATTACGTAGGAAATCGTATTAGATTTCTAATGAATATTTACAATCGAATTTATCTTATGTATAACCCTATATTAAATGTTTTTAGTAAATAAACTTTGATTTTAACTCTTTTAACTCTTCTTTGAATTAAATAATAATAAATGTCCTAATCTAATCCAAGTGGGCCTAAATGGTCTTATTTTACTCCTAAGGTTGTTTTTGGTCGAATTAAACTTATCCAATAGAATTAGGACATGTGTTAGGGTAATAATAAAATCATTTTTACCCTTAATTACCCTATTTGCTTTTAACCGTGGTAAAAAAAAGTAAAAAATTACTATTCACCAAAAATTATTTTCATCTCATTGAAC
Source organism: Viscum album (assembly GCA_963277665.1). Classification (NCBI taxonomy): domain Eukaryota; kingdom Viridiplantae; phylum Streptophyta; class Magnoliopsida; order Santalales; family Viscaceae; genus Viscum; species Viscum album. Next base: position 1,815,644,307 of record OY728148.1, read on the forward strand.
CACATTTTACTTACTGACATCAACCGTGTCTATCTGATTTTTGAAATTCCCATCACAGAAGCGGTAAAATTATGTGTTATGAAAAATTCAATTTTTTTTACTACCACTTAGTGGTTTTACTATTCATCAAAAAATTAATGTTTCCAGAAAAATACCGAAAATTAGGCCTAAGATATATTTGATATTATGAACTCAAAAATGATGTCTATTTTTCCAAATTCAAAAAATATTAGTTGCATTAATTAATTTAAAAATTAATTCCGGTCGTCAAAACAAATAGCGTGTTCTTAAGAGATAATAACTATCAAAAGATTGACACTTGTTTATAACTGGTTTAAATGTGAAATTACATCTAATGACCAACATTGTATTAAATTGTAAAAATATATTCTAAATATACTTTAAAACCACTCAAATTAATAATTTATCACTATTAATTATTTCGATTAAAAAAGTTGTTTTTAATTAAAATTTAGTAATTTTCACTATTCATTAGAATATAAAAGTTATCCGAAAAGTACCAAAATTTCACCCTAAGCTAATTTTGATATTCCGAATCCAAAAATGAAGTCCATTTTGAGTGATAAAATTTCTAAAATTTTAAAAGTTGGTTATTACTATTCATAACGGCTAGTTTTAATAATATTTTAATAGCATATCGTTGTTTAGTGAAACTCGGTATTGCATATTACACACGCTATCGAGGAAGGTAACAATTGAGTGTAATGAAAGGCAAGTCAAGGATACGTGTTGTGAAAGCTCCTTTTGGTGTAGCGTACAACACAAGACAATAATGAAATTAAAAAGAATATTATTCATAAAATCTCGGGGTGTTGCAGTAAAGCTGCATGGTGATCAAAATGTTTATACAATGTTGTATAAAGAGGTAAAAAATCATCTATTTCCAATAATGTTTTTGATATTCTTTGAAGGGAGTATCAAAATGTGAAGGAAATATCAATTTCTAAAGTTGAGACGGTAAGTCAGATGGAGTCACTTAGAAGTGAAGTTGTTACTATGTCAGATCTTGTTGAGTTAAAAGAGTTTTTGGCCAATAAATTTTCATTTTCGTCATTGGTTAAAAGATCTACAGATGTTCAAAAAAAAAGAACATCTGTCAAAAAAATTAGCTGATATAAGTCAGAATGTTTGATGTTTGGAGAGTTCATATGATCTATCTAACCCTTCTTAAAAACCCAACTTTTCTTAATCTATGTATATTATTTAAAGTCAATATATTATTTTTTTATTCTAGTATAAATATTTATTTATTCTCTATATTTAATATAAAAATTATAAATTGTTTCATTATTTCTTTTTGATGTCATAAAAGGGGAGATAAATGTATGATAAATTTATTGGGGAGATATTTTTAAAAGGGGGAGAAATCTATCTTGAAATTATATGTGTAAGGGGAATAAGTGTGCTTGATTTTTATTTATATTTATAAACATTTCATTAATTTTTTTTATTTTAATATATTTTGTGGAGTTTTTGATCATCAAAAAGAGAGATATTGTTGATCATGTGTAGATTCAAAAATTTCATTAAATTATTTTATATTTTAATGCTCATAAACACTCACATTTATGTTACTAATGAAGTATATTTTATGTGAATTTCAGGATGATATTAATCAGAATATTTAATTTTTTTTGGAATTATTCACAAGTCATTAATCCAAGGAAAGATACTTGATTAAGTATTCTTGATGTGTTTGGATTTAATCTAGAATCACTATTTATACCCAATGTTTGTAAGAGGAAAATATGGTTTGGAAACCTTATATTTGAAATAAAATGTACATATCATAAAACCTAAACTATTGAAAATGTATGGATCAACAACCCTACATTTGTAAGAAACCCTACATTTTAGGATCAAACATATGGTTCATTAACCCTACTTTTGTAATCAACCGTATATTTCCAACTTTACTTTTTAAGTTTGTCTATATGTGAATAAATCCTATGTTAAACTGGGTAAGTAAAAGAGTTTTAAATTCAAGGTATTATCTGTGTTTTCTGTAATGGATTAATTGGAATTAAATATCTCTTTAAAGATATTTTATGTTCAATTCAAAGGCTCATGCTCAATGAATTGGACCTTTCTTATTTATAAGGGAATTCATGAATCTCATTGAATGATTTGAATTCAAAAATTCATGATTTATTACGTGTTATTTATAGAGATTTTTGACATGAAGTTATTTTATTGTTATGATAAATAATGGGATATTCAGCTTCTCAATATATAGATATTCTTCTCAAGAAATAGTTGTACATTTGTGTTGAACCCTCTGGGAGAATCAGTTGAACTTATATTTTGATAATCCCAATTATGCTCACTCATATTATGCTAATACCAATTATGCTCAATTATGGTTTGATAATCCCTATATTGATTAATGATTAATTACTTATTTCTGTATTTCTTTACACCATGCACATATTCATATATTATAATATTGACATGATCTTCAGAGAATTCGGTTACTGGATGGATATATTTTCTAACTTAGCCCATTCTGCCAATAGAATGCTTTAACAGGCAAGTGGTCACTGATACAAAAAGTCTACCATTATACAAGGTCACTGATACATCAAGCCTACCGATACGTGAAGTTCATCGTTACATCAAGTCCACCGTTACATCAAGTATACCGATATGTGAAGGTCACCATTACATCAAGCCTACCGATACGTGAAGGTCACCGTTACATCAATTCCACAGTTACATCAAGTATACCGATACGTGAAGGTCATTGTTACATCAAGTCTACTAATACGTGAAGGTCACCGTTATATCATGTCTACCGATACATCAAGCCTACCGGTACATGAAGGCTACCGTTACACGAAAGTTCACCGGTACACTAAGTCTACCGATACTGATGAAATATACCAACAGACATGAAGTCTACCAATAGAAAGGCTACCATTACACAAGAGGCTACCGATACACAAGGTTACCGATATCCAAAGCTACTCTTCTAGAGAATCTGACGCTGCCATAATTTCTTTATCATTATTTAATCTAACCAATTTTCATATCGGGTATATTTTAATGCTCTATCATTTATTTAATAAAGGTTGTTGGATGTCAGGTAACTGTACCTCATACCTACAAAAATAAATTAATTCTTTTGCCGGAGCTCGTGCCATAAATACAAGAAGTCCCTGTTGCTACACAGACACGGAGAGAGACACACATGTGAAAGACACGAGGAATATACAAGCGCAATACGGAACTGACCTACAAGTGAAATACATAAGAAGAGCTCATTCATGCATGAAAAAGAAGACACAGAATCTCATACACACTCAAGATTACTCCAGAAGAGTTCGTTACATTCACAAGGATTTTGAAGAACTTCATCGACTACATTTTCACTATCTCTGAACCTGGATGTCAAGAAGACGACACTCTGTTTTTTAGAAAAAAACTAGAAGAGGACTCAGAACCATTTCTGATCAAATTTGAAGAAGTCCAAAGCTACACTGCAATCACTAGAGACATTCTAAACACTATATCTTACTCAGTGATTTATTATTTACATTACGAGCAATGTGTACCATCTGTTTTAATTTACACACACACTATCTCCTGAACCTTAACTGGAGGATCTGTAAATCCTCGTTCAAACTCATTAAATTTTCTATTTTCCCACTGTGGATAGTGGTAGAGGTCGTGTGTGACCTGGACATCTGTATCTGTTGTTGTTTTGTTTCCCACGTAGAACTGTGGCAGAGATCCTTGACCTAGACAGTTGTAAACTGTTGTGAACCCCAATCCAGGGTGTGGATCCAATTTATATAAATTTTTGAGAGGACTAATTCTCTGCTTCAGTCTGAACCTCTTGGTAATATCTGTTGTTCTTTATTTAGTTTTATCTAAAACCTTTTATTCAGCTGCTAAGTGCTTTAAAACCTAAACCTTTTTCAAAGTTACTCTGATAATTGAATAATAAAGTGTTTGCATTATTTTTATATCAATAAGTTAGTTTCAAAAGCTAATCTGATCCTCTGATTAGATTAACTAGGAATTAATCAATCCCTTGAGAACCTAGCTGAATGTTTTCTTCAGTTCAAATTCACTACAATTCAATTTGTATTTTAAATTGGGGGAATTTGGTAAAGGATTTTAAAACAGAAATTTTAACTGGAACTCAATTCACCCCCCTCTTGAGTATCCAATCGGACCAACATTTGGTATCAGAGGTATTTAAAATATATTCTGAAGTACTCTATTTTTCAACTGTGATTTTGGTTGTATTTTAAAGTTCTTAATTTTTTTTATTTATTAATTTTTATCTCTTTAAAATATTTATTTTAACATAGTTATCATGGATAACAGACGTGAAGGTGTTGCTACTAATAGACCACCATTTTTCAATGGAAACAACTATTCTCAGTGGAATATTAAGATGAAAATTCATTTAGAAAGCATGGGTTTTGATATTTGTACTGCCATAGAATCAGAATATAAAATTCCTACTACTGTTAGATCTACTTGGAACGAAGCTACTAAGAAAGCCTACAACAATAATTGCAAAGTTATGAATGCTCTGTATTGTTCTTTAGGAGATGAGGAATTTAATAGAATATCTGCTTGTAAGACTGCACATGAAATTTGGGATACTTTAAGTGTTTCTCATGAAGGAACAAATAACATTAAGGAAATGAGATTGAACACCTATACTATTAAATATGATAATTTTAATATGAAGCATGATGAACCCATTTCTGATATGTATCTCAGTTTTAACGAAATTTTCAACACAATGATCTCACTGGGAAAGGATGTTCTATCAAAGGAGAAAATCATGTGAATTTTGAGATTCCTACCTGAAAGATGGAGGGGAACTTCTGTTTCAATCAGAGAATCTTCTGATATTGGTGAACTGCTAGTTACGGAACTTATTGGTAAGCTGATGATGTATGAAGAAGAGCTCAAGGTAAACAAAGAAGAAGATGATGAACCAAAAAGGAAGTCAGTTTCCATCAAGAAATCTACTTCAAAGAATAAGGATAAGGAGAAAATTCAAGCTGTAAGTGATAGCACAAGCTGTGAAGAAAGTGAAAGTACATCTGACAGTGATGCAGAAATGGATCACATAGCTAAAATATTTAAGAAGTTGTATAGGAAAAAGTAGTTTTTCAGAAAATCAAATTACAAAGGTAAGTATGACAACAAGGGACACCGGAAAAAGGACTGGAAGAATCTGACAAATCTGATGAAGTTGTCTGATATGAATGCAACAGAAAAGGACATATAAAAGCAGACTGTCCAAAGCTAAAATACAAAAAAAAAGTATGAGTATAAGGATAATAAGTATAAGAAATCCATGAAGGCTACTTGGAGTGATTCTTTGGATAGCTCCAGTGAATTTAAAGATTCTGAAACTGAAATCAGAAATAAGGCAAAAAGGTGTTTTATGACAAACTCCTCTGAGGTAACATCTGAAACTCCTGCTTTAAATTCTTATTATTCTAGATATGATTATGATTCTGAAAATATTTCAAAATCAGAATTGTTTGAATACTGTGATATGTTGGAAGAAACCTGTAATGAGCTGAAATACAAATACAAAGGTTTAAAGAAACAGTATTCTTTAACTGTTAAACATAAATATGATCTTGACATAGAAATAGAAAAGGATTCTCTGTTACTTAAAGAAAACACTGAACTAAAATTGTCAAATGAGAAACTTAGGAAGGATTTAGAAAAGTTCCAAAAAGGAAAAGATACTCCTACTCAAATTCTAGGTAATCAGATTTCACCTAGATATACTACTGGTATTGGATACCAACCTGGACAAAGAAAATTTACCAAAACTAGATTTATTCCTAAATCTGGACAGAATGTAGATAGTTATAGTTCTGGAAGTTCATATGCTTCAACTAGTTATATTAATAGTTATGAATCTAAAATGTTTTATATGTCTAAATCTATTGATTCTGCAAACCTTATGAAACTCATAAGACAAATTTGGGTACCTAACGTTTTATTGGCTAACCTGTCTCGACCCAAGAAAATATGGGTACCAAAATAATTTCCTATCTAAATCTGTTTTATAGGGAACCTTCTTAAAGAGATCCTATAGGAAGACTTGGTACTTGGACAATGGATTTTCAAGACATATGTCAGGAGACTTCTCATGTTTTAAAGGCATAGTCAGAGTTGATGGTGGTTTTTTTAACTTTTGGTGATAATTCTAAAGGGAAAATCATCGGCTTATGCCATATTGGTAACACTAGATCAGCATTAATTTCTAAAGTTCTATTTGTTGATGGACTTAAATATAATTTACTAAGTATTTCTCAATAATGTGATGATGGTTTCAATGTTAAATTTGAAAATGATTCTTGCAATGTTTTTAATTCTAAAAATGATTTAGTATTTTCTGCCTTGTGAAATGAAAATGTTTATGCTGTTAATTTAAATTCTTTATCTATGCAAAATATTACTTGTTTAAATGCATTTCATAATGAGTCTTGGCTTTGGAACAGAATATTAGGACACTTCAATGTAAATTCACATAGAAAACATAATAGGAAGAACGTAGTTAGAGACCTACCAAAACTTGAATTCCAAGTAGATAAACATTGTAATCCCTGTCAAAAGGGAAAGCAACATAAAGTTTCTTTCAAATAAAAGAAATAAGTGTCAACTTCTCAACCTCTCGAGTTGGTTCACATGTATTTGTTTGGACCTTCTAGAGTTTCTAGTTTAAATGGGAAGCACTATGTCTATGTTCTAGTAGATGACTATTCTAGGTATACTTGGGTATATTTTCTAGCTCACAAAATTGAAGCGTGTTCTTACTTTGTTAAATATTCCAAGTCTGTAGATAACCATAGTGGACTTAAGATTAAAACCTTGAGAAGTGATCATTGTCGTGAGTTTGAAAATCATGAGTTTGAATCCTACTGCTCACACAGTGTCTATAGTCACAATTTCTCTGCCCCTAGGACCCCTCAACAAAATGGTGTAGTAGAAAGGAGGAATAGAACCCTTCAGGAAATTTCCAGAACCATGCTCAATGAGTATGACCTACCTATTTATTTTTGGGCTGAAGCTGTCAATACAGCTTGTTATATTATCATTAGAGTCTTGATCAGACCTGTTCTTAAGAAGATCCCTTATGAGTTGTGGAACCATAAGAACCCTAAGGTTAACTACTTCAGATTTTTTGGTTGAAAAGTCTTTATTCTTAATACTAAAGATAATTTTTACAAGTTTGCATCCAAGAGTGATGAAGGAATTTTCCTAGGTTACTCTATTTCTAGTAAAGAATATATAGTTTTCAATAAGAGAACCAAATGTTTGGAGGAATCTGTTCACATCAAATTTGATGAAGCTGATCCACATGAACCTAAGACCTCTCTTGAAAATCTTGAAGATGATCTCTCTGTTTTGAAGCTTATTGATAAAGACAATGGACCTACAGTTAAAACATCAAGTTCTGGAAATTTTACAGAACCTTCTTCTGTTGACCCCTAACCTGTTGATGAACCTGAAGTCTCTAGCACAAACTTTTCAAGACCAACTAGGATTCTGAAGTATCATCCCGTAGATGCTGTTGTAGGTAATCTAGATATAGGAACACAGACTAGAGCTTCTCTAAGAAATCAGGATGAACATCAAGCTTTTCTTTCACATTTAGAACCTAAAAATATCAATGATGCTATCAATGATGAATTTTGGGTAATAGCTATGCAAGAAGAACTAAACCAATTTGAATGAAATAAATCCTGAGAATTAGTAGAAAGACCTAAGAAAACTTTAACGATAGACACAAAGTGGGTGTTTAGAAACAAAGTTGATGAATTTGGAAATATCATTAAAAACAAAGCTAGACTAGTTGCACAAGGTTACAATCAAGAAGAAATAATTTACTATGTGGAAACTTTTTCTCCTGTAGCTATATTAGAGGAAATTAGGATCTTATCTACCTTTGCATCACATCTAAATTTCAGGTTATATCAAATGGATGTGAAAAGTGATTTTCTAAATGGTTTTATTGTTGAAGATGTTTCTGTAGAACAACCACATGGTTTTTCAAATCCTCACTTTCAAAATCATGTTTTGAAACATTCTAAAGCTTTATATGGTTTAAAACAAGCTCCAAGAGATTGGTATGAAAGACTTACAAATTTTCTTATTTCTAAAGGATTCACAAAAGGAATTGCTGATCCCACTCTTTTTATAAAAAGAATTTCAAAAGATGTTTTAATAGTACAAATCTATGTTGATGATATTATTTTTGGATCTTTTAAAAATTCTCTATGTACTGATTTTTCAAAGGTTATGCAAATTGAGTTTGAAATGAGCTTAATGGGAGAGCTTAAGTACTTTCTTGGATTTCAAATCTTTCAAACTAATGATGGTATTGTTTTGAATCAAAGTAAATATACTAAAGATTTATTAAAACGTTTTGTTTTGGATAGTATTAAGGGAAGTGATACACCTATGAGTACAACCTATAAATTTGATATTGATGAAACTGGTAAACCAGAAGATCAAACTAATTATAGAGGTATGATTGGGAGTTTACTTTATCTTACTGCTAGTCAACCTGATATTAGGATTAGTGTATGTATGTGTGCTAGATTTCAAGCTAACCATAAAGAGTCACACTTACTTTCTGTTAAAAGGATTTTCAAATATCTTAAATATACTGCCCATTTGGGACTGTTTTACCCAAAAGAACAATCATTTGATTTAATAAGTTATTCAGATGCTGACTTTTCTGGATGCAAGTTAGATAGGGAGAGCACATCTGGAACATGTCATTTTCCTGGAAAGTCCCTAGTATCATGGTGTAGTAAGAAATAGGACTCAGTTGCATTATCTACTGCTGAAGTAGAGTATATAGCTGCTGGTAGTTGCTGTGCACAGATTCTGTGGATGAAACACACTTTATTGGACTATGGATTTGAGTTCAAACATGTTTCAATTAACTGTGACAACACTAGTGTGATCAACATCTCAAAGAACCACGTGTCTCACTCTAGAACCAAACACATTGATGTTAGACACCACTTTCTAATTGATCATTATCAAAGAGGTGATATAACTCTTGAATTTATAGGCACTAAACTCCAATTAGATGATATTTTCACCAAGACATTAAAGTCATAAAGATTATGTTTCATAAGACATGAACTAGAAATGATAACATACTCTTAAAAACTGTTAGGATGAACCTCACCGTTAGGATGAACCTCACCGTTAGGATGAACCTCACCATTAGGATGAACCTCACCGTTAGGATGAACCTCACTGTTAGGATGAATCTCACCGTTAGATAAACCTCACCGTTAGACCTCACCATTTAAGGACACTTCACCGGTACATCTCTTGATCTATTTTAAATTTTCTTATTAAGGCCGAGACTATGCATTTATCTTTAATATAAGATATATTTTATATGTGAATCCTAAATGATATTAAATCCGACTCTAGACATAACTCAATCACTGCGAACCCATCTATTCGAATCCCTCCTACCTAAACCTCTCACGCTTGCAAACCCTAAGCCTCGGAATCTGAAATGGCCCGTGTGAAGCTACCCTCAGTGGATGAAGGGAGTGATGCGCCGCAAGCTAAGAAGTAGAATGTAACCAATGCTGGTGCTAGTGGAAGCAGTAGAGATGCTGTTCGAAGGAATCCCGTGAATCCAAATTTATCGAAGCGAGAAATTGAAGTGGAAAAGGAATAATGTGCGGAATGGTTGCTAGAAAGCAATTCCTTAATTCTGAAAGTTCTACAAGAACATGGATGGATCGAATGCTTCATGACCAATAATGGACTGTATTATCCAACACTGGTAAAAGAGTTTTATGAGTTTGTCTATTTTGAGACATCAGAAGAGGAGAATAGAATAATTTTCTTTGTGAGTGGTCAAATGTTTTCATTTTCATCAGTTGAATGGGCTAAGAACCTTAAAGTTACACATAGTAGTGATTATGGATTTTATTCAAAATCCATACCTACTTCTAGTGAATTTTTTAAATATGAGGATGCCTTGTTGGAATTAATAGGAAATGGAACTCCTAGAAAGGTCATTGTTGCAGAGATGGAAGGGGACGACAAACTACTTTTCAAGTTCATTCAGCATGTGATTAGTCCAAGGAGAAGAGATTTTTCTACCCTCAGGTTTCAGGATATTTATTTGTTGTATCTATTAGAGCATGGAGTAAAGGTGAATTTATGCAGACTGTTAATGATTCATATTGAGGAGATGACTAGACTGAAGTCTAAGTCCAATGCACTTTTCTTTTCTAAGTGGATTTCTATTATGTTGAAGGTAAAGAAGGTAGCTGGACCTCAAGATGAAACTGTTGTAGTTAAGGATAACTTTTTCCTCACCAAGACTGTTTGTAAGTTTATGAAATTCAGATGGAACCCTTGGGAGAAATCATGGGTTAATGATGATGGAAAATCTATGACAAGTACACTCCTGTGGATCATCCTTCTAGACCAAAGGATGTGAGGGATCCTGGTCTTGGACCAGATGAGACAAAACCGGTCTACAGTAATATTGATGCTGAAGCTGAGGAGGAAGAGACATCAGTTGAGGAAGGAGGAGACCCAAATTTACCTCCTAGTCCTATTCCTGAAAACATTTCCTATGGAGCATCTAGTCCTCCAAAAGAACTACCAAGGAGAGAAACTATTCTAAAGGACAATGACACTGAGACTACAAAAGAAGAAGAAGAAGCGTATCAGATTGTTGTCAAAGACACCTCTGACGAGGATGAGGCAACCAAGTCAGATCAGATTTCTCATGAAGAGAAGGAGGCTTCTGGTGAAGCAAATTATGAGGATAACGAAGAAGAAGAGCTCAGTTTGATCCCTATGATAGACAGCACCATCAAGATAGTGCCCGATCAGGGATCAGAAGTAGCATCTATTGATGAGAAAGTCTTTGAGCCATCAGAGCAAATGGCTATTGAATCTCCTGTAGTTGCAGAGGAAGTTATAGTTTTACCTCGAGCAGAACAGTTGGAGGAGATTCCTCAAGTGAATGCTCTAAGTGAGGGGGAGCCTCTTGGTTTAGTATCAGTGTTGTATGACATTGAAGGCTGGACATCAGATCTAGGATATATGGCTCTTGGACTTAATTATGAAGATTATGATGAGGAAGACCAGCCCCAAAGAGAATCAGTTATCCTACCTGCTGTAGCTAAGAATTTGGCAACCATGGAGGACCTTGAGTCCTTAAAGGATGAAATGAAAGAAACACTGAGAGAATTAGTGGCAGATTTGGAGAAAAGCCTGGTCAATGAAAAGAGAAGTGTAAAGTAATCCCTAGATCTATATCTGGGATGTGCTGTTTCTAGTCCAATTAAAGGAATGATAGATGATGTTAAAGTATGCCATACTCAAATTGAGAGTTGGACAGGAGCTTTGGTGGCTCTAAGGCAATCGATTTATTCATTGACAGCTATGAACAGCTCTCAAACCCAAGTGAATATTGATATCAGATATATCAAAGAAGTATTCATGCAGTTTGTGGATGTCTTTGAGGCTTTTAAGAAATCAGTCAAAGAACATTTGAACAGTCAAGATGAACTTGTTCAGAAGGTGGTTAGTAATCTGACACAATCTTTCAAGGAGACAGTAGCTTTCTCAGTTAAACCCCTTCCCTCATCCAGCTCCACTGTGAACCTTGACCAGATCAGAACTGTTATCCAGGAAGAGTTGGATAAGGGCAGTATCAGTGGAACCTCGGATACTCAGATCCTTGCTACCACTAGAGAATTTAGTAGTTTTGTTCGTGATCACCGAAGGGAAGCTACTGCTTCTCAAGAGGCAATCAAAAATAAGGTGGATGCTTATTTTGAGAAGGTCTATACCAAGCATCAAATGACCAACCATTTCAAGCTCTTGATTGAAAATATGAAGTTGCCTCCAGTGACTCAAGCTTTCAGAGAACAGGTTAGTAAGCTCAGGGAGCTTACTCCTGCCTTGGAGAAATTCATTGAAAATAGAGATGATTTTGTGTCAGCAATGGAGAGAGGATTCATTATTATTATGGATTTCAGGAACCTATTGCTACCATTCTTGCATGTGGATGCCAGAACTGTGATTGTACCTCCTGGTCTTCCTGCCTTTGCCTCTGGGAGTACAACTTAGTTGACTCCATTTCAGGCTATTCGAAGCATGACACCTATGATCTCACAGAAGAGCACAAATTTCAGATCCAGTACAGTTTCAGTGGCTGACCCTCCAGTTGTTCTTTCAGCTATTCCCAAGCCAACTACTCAATCTGAACCTACACCCTCTTCTGATCCTAAGGGCAAGACTCTTGTTCAAGAGGATGATTGTGTGTTTTTGGATGTTTTTTATAGGATTCAATTTTATTTTTGTAATCCTGACTTTCTCAGTTTGTACCTTTTGTACCTTAATGTAAATTTACTCTTACATTCTCCACTTTATTGTGTTTATGTTTCATTGCAATCTGTTCTCTTTTTGTCTCTACATTTCTCTAATTCTACCCTTCTTTTTGTTAATCACAAAGGGGGATAAAATGCACCAAATGAGAACTGGGAGTCCAATTGAAAGGGGGAGCGAAATGAGAACTTTGTTTTAAAGTTTTTCTTAGGAAATTTTTCCTATGATAATAATTTAATATTCTTAATACTTTGGCATATGTTGTGATTATAAAAAATGGGGACATTGTTGAACCCTCTAGGAGAAGTAGTTGAACTTATATTTGGATAATCCAAATTATGCTCACTCATATTATGATAATACCAATTATGCTCAATTATGGTTTAATAATCCCTATATTGATCAATGATTAATTACTTATTTCAGTATTTCTGTACACCATGCACATATTCATATATTATAATATTTACATGATCTTTAGAGAATTCGGTTACTGGATGGATATATTTTCTAACTTAACCCATTATTCCAATACAATGCTTTAACAGGCAAGTGGTCACCAATACAACGAGTCTACCATTATACAAGGTCACCGATACATCAATCCTACCGATATGTGAAGGTCATCGTTACATCATGTCCACCGTTACATCAAGTCTACTGATACGTGAAGGTCACCGTTACATCATGCTTGCCGATACCTAAAGGTCACTGTTACATCAAGTCCATTGTTACATCAAGTCTACCGATACTTGAAGGTCACCGTTACATCAAGTCTACCGATACGTGAAGGTCACTGTTACATCAAGTCTAACGATACATCAAGCCTACCGGTACATGAAGGCTACCGTTACACGAAAGGTCACTGGTACACTAAGTCTACTGCTACTGATCAAATCTACTGATAGACATGAAGTCTACCGATAGAAAGACTATCGTTACACAAGAGGCTACTGATACACAAGGCTACCGATATCCAAAGCTACTATTCTAGAGAATCCGACGCTGCCTTAATTTCTTTATCTTTATTTAATCTAACCAAGGGTCATATCAGGTATATTTTAATGCTCTGTAATTTATTTAATAAAGGTTGTTGGATGTTAGGAAACCATACCTCGTACTTGTAAAAAGAAATTACTTCCTTTCCCGGATCTCGTGCCATAAATACAAAATGTTCTTGTTGTTACACAGACACGGAGAGACACACACATGTGAAAGACATGAGGAATATACAAGTGCAATACGGAAGTGACCTACAAGTGAAATACACAAGAAGAGCTCATTCATGCACGACAAAGAAGACACAGAAGCTCATACAAACTCAAGATTACTCAAGAAGAGTTCGTTACATTCACAAGGATTTTGAAGAACTTCATCGACTACATTTTCACTATCTCTGAACCGGGATGTCAAGCAGAAGACACTCTGTTTTTCAGAAAAAAAAACCAGAAGAGGACTCAAAACCATTTCTAATCAAATTTGAAGAATTCCAGAGCTACACTGCAATCACTAGAGACATTATAAACTCTCTATCTTACTCAGTGATTTATTATTTACATTACGAGAAGTGTGTATCATCTATTTTAATTTACACACACTGTCTCCTGAACCTTAACTGGAGGATATGTAAATCCTCATTCAAACTCCTTACATTTTCTATTTTCCCACTGTGGATAGAGGTGGAGGTCGTGTGTGACCTGGACAGTTGTATTTGTTGTTGTTTTGTTTCCCACATAGAATTTGTGGTAGAGGAACTTGACTTGGATAGTTGTAAACTGTTGTGAACCCCGATCCAGGGTGTGGATCCAATTTATATAAATTGTTGAGAGGACTAAGTCTCGGCTTGAGACTGAACCTCTTGGTCATATCTGATGTTCTTTATTTACTTTTATCTAAAACCTTTTATTCCACTGCCATGTTCTTTAAAACCTAAACTGTTTTTCAAAGTTACTATGATAATTGAATTAGAAAGTGTTTTCATTATTTGTAAATCAGTAAGTTAGCTTTAAAAGCTAATCTGATCCTTTGATTAGATTAACTGGGAATTAATCAATCCCTTGAGAACCTAGCTGAAAGTTTTCTTTAGTTCAAATTCACTATAATTGAATTTGTATTGTAAATTGGGGGAATTTGTTAAAGGATTTTAAAATAGAAATTTTAATTAGAACTCAATTCACCCCCCTCTTGAGTATCCACTCTGACCAACAGTTTGTAAATAATAATCATGTCATTGCCTTCAGAGCTACACTTTGGGGACCTATATGTTTTTTAGGTTGATCGACTTGATGCTGCTATTTTTGTTGTATCTTATTGTTACATCCACTTCTAAAGTTCGATAAAGAATTTGTCAGAGTTACACTTTGGAGTCAGACATGTTTATTAATATTCTTGGTGCTTTCTCTATCACTATTTAATGGAAACCTATGCGATGTTGATTATTATTTTTCTACTACTATGAATTATTTAAGAATAAACACATATTTAATTTGTTTATATAACTATATGAAATATATGTTTCCTCAATAAAATCAATCTCTATTGATTTATTGGAGTATCAACTATTTAGACTTAGTTTTGGTGGTGGTGGAATGTCAGCTTCTCAAACTAAAATGTGGATTTTCAGTTCCCTATAAATAAACCATAAGGCATTATAAAAGAATTATTATAAAGGTATCAACTTCTTGCACTCAGTTATAGATGTTATTAGTAAAAAAGACTTGTGAAAATCACCAAACTCAAGGAGAGAGCATTGGTGGAGTGGACTATGAGATATTTGTTCCCCAAACCACTATACACCACTATGTGTTTTTCTTTATTTCTGATACTCACTAGTATTTAAGAGAGAAAAAAATATTCACTACATATCAAGAGGGACACTTCTAATTTGTCATGTTTTTTATAGAATCACAATTCACCCCCTCTTGTGTCTTTGTCATAGCTATTCCAACCAATCAATATAAATAAATTATTTTAATATTAAATCAAAATAATTTTAATTTTTTACATTAATAATTATAAAATAATTAATTATTATTGCAATTAAAATTTTATATTTTTTTGTTAATTGATTAATAACTATTTTTAAATTATTTATTTATTAATTTTTTGTATAGGTTTTCTAGTTATATCATTCTCACAGAATGAGGTTGAAGTTTTATCATCGGATTTTTGGTTTTTCGTAGTTGGAATGTTTCATAAATGATATCACTCCCTCAAATTTCTGATTCAATATTTCGAATTTATTGATTTTTCTTGTTTCAGTCTAGGTATTTTGGATTCATTTCATATACTTATTTGATTTTCATTAGAGCTTGATTAATATTAATGTAGGACAAGGGAGTATGGTTATTTTTGGGAAACATGATGAAAGTGATTGGTTATCAGATTTTGAAATCATTATTGAACCCTCAATTGTCCCATTCTAGTTGGGTTTTTAGGGACTTCCAATTTATATATTTAAGTATATTTCCCTTTCTGGTATCGCTAAAATCAATGGGAAACTTCTAAAATTGGATTTAGATATTGGTTAAAAAGTGGATTGGTCCCAGATAAAATATCCTTTGTGATAGAAAACTTGTACGAATCGCCAATATAAATGAAGTGCAAAACCAAATAGCAGAAAAAGAAATGGGTACATAGATTTTAACATGAAAAAACCTCTAATTAAGAGGATTAAAAAAAATGGGGCAAATCCAAGAAAATACACTCTAAATAATAGAGTACACATAATCCATGGAGAATACTGAACTTGAATTAAAAATATAACATAGAAATCCTATGTGAAAATCCACACCCTGATACACCCACATCACCTCTATGATAATCACCTCATGATAAGATGTCACCCTTCATTGATCAAAAACCGAACATACAATGTCACTGCAACACCGAAGATAAACCATTGCAGAACCATTTCACAACCTGATTTTTCTACTACATGGTGTAGGCTACTGCATACTCCTCTCCACACCCAAAACCAACCACTATCAAATATGCTTGGTGTTTTTCTTCTCACCTCTTTCTATGCAACCCTCTTGATCATCCATCAATGAGTTCCTACCAACTGCCCCTTTTATATAACCATGCTTTCAACTCCTGTATCCTTCCCACTTATTCATTCTAAAAGGAATAAAAAATATATAAAAATATCTCTATGTAAATCGGCATGTAGATAAAAAGAGAAATTCACACTTTTTAATTTTAAAAAATATTATCATAAAAAACAAAAATCATTGGGACGAGACCTTTCAATATCCACCATCACCATAAAAAATAAGAAGATGAATTCCAAAAAACTCATTTGGATCATAATCCAGATGGTATCATACCAACTATCATCCTCTACAGAAAATATGAAATCTCTCTTTTTCATCTCTAATGAAAACTTGAAAGCTCTACCAGTAAAATAAATCCAAATACTTAAGTCTTTGTCATACTTGTGTCTACACTTCTAACACTAGAATCAATAAAATCTAGCTACCCCATAACTGCGATCAACACATAATATATAGAACCTATAATAATTAATTTAAATCTACTCAACATCCTTTGAGTAGTCTAAAACTCTCAGCACATCATCCCAATCGTTGATTTTAATTTTTTCTTCACTAGTTTCACTCTCTAAAGAAAAAGAATTAGCCGTATGACCTGAAATACCTAACCTGACATGATTTTTCTTACAAACCTTCTTCATCCTGGTATATGGGTTTTAACTCATATGAAAAAATCACATATGTCAATAATCCGATGAAGTACTCTTTGCAACTGCATTCATCACATCACCACCCGCCTTTATATCCATCCTATAAAGCATTCCCTCCATTATACCTCAGACATATATCATCAAACCTCTTGACAAGATCCATCGTCAATTACCAAACAAACTCTTGAATCCATCATTATTAATAGTATAAGTAGATAAAAAATTAGAGTTTATACCTGGAACATGTTACACATCATTCAGCACCAGCGTACAATCTACATTTGATGTGATAGAAATATCTTTAACACCATTGAAATCAACAGAACCACAATTTACAATATTCAATATACCAAATATTCCTTCTTTTATGAAGAAAATAAATCCTTCTTCAGTGTAATATGGAACATCACTACTGAATCAACCACCCATTTGGTGTACAGACCTGACTTGTGATAATAAACACTAACTGAAAGTAAATCACACTCACCCTATATAAGACTTACTCTGGTATCTTTAAAATTAGTGTTGTTTGAATTATTTTCCTCCTTATGATTTATCAAAGAATATTAGTTTCTCTACACACGACCCTCCTTGTCACAAAAGAATCAGTTGATATTTCTTATTATCATTGACCAACTTTTCTGATTAACATGTCCATCTTCCATAGCCATAATATCACTATTACCAGAATATTCCCCATCATTGGTCTTTCACCGAGTCTCTATCATCAAAAATAATGACATTACATCATCCAACTCCAGCATGTATTTCCCAAAAAATAATGTGTCGATAATATTATTATATGAGTCAGAAAAAAAAACCCAAGATAATCTAATACTTTTCTTCTTATTTCATTTAAATTAGAATCATGTTACCTTTATCGTCGATCTTGACTGCTACCAAAGGTAGATCTGACAAAAGATTGGTAAATTTTTCTAGATGGTTAACTAAATATCAATTATCTTGTATTCTCAAATGATACATGTGTTTTTAGATATAAACGATTTGTGAGGGATTTTGATTTATACCCACTTTCAAGCTTCTCCTAGAACTCCTCTAGATATGTCTGATTCATCACTTCCCACAAAGTATTATCAATAAAATAGATCTAAATTATGCTTGTATCCAACTCTCTCATATTCTACCAATCACCATCGATCATCATATCTAGTTTCTATGATTTTTGTCAATGCCTTCTCTATCTTCTCATGGACGAAAATATTTTTAACTCATTTCTACCATAGTGTAAAATCATTTTCCCTATTAAAAAGTTCATTTTGGGAAGAAATACTAAAACAAGAATCACCCATATCTAATTATAAATAAACATAGATAATCTCTTTTGATACTAGTTGTTGGGATGGAAGTGGATCTTTCAGAATATACAATCTTAGTAGTGATAGAAGAATTGTGAGAATATCTAATGTAAATGAATTGAATACCCAAATAGAATAAAATAAATGGGGAAATCGATTTTAACCAGGAAAAAAACTAATGAGGAGGATTTAAAAACCATAGGGAAACTCCAGAAAAATAAACTGTGAATTATAGAGTACACAAAATACAAGTATAATACCAAACTAGAAATAAAAACAGTGTAAAAAACCTGTGTGAAAATACACACCCTGATACGACTCTGTCACCTCTCTAATAATCATCTCAGGATAATATTTCACACTTTGAAGATCAAAAACTGAACATGTGTCATCACTGAATCACCTCAAATAAAACATTTTACAACTGTTGTACAACCCAATTTACCCACTGCATAGTGTAGTCAACTTCATGATGTTATCCACACCCAAAAAAGAAAACTACCAAATATTATTTTTGGGTCACTTCACACCTCTTTCTATGAAAACCTCTTGATCTTCCATCAACGAATCACTGATAACCACATATTTTATAAAACCTCATTCGTAGCACCTATATCTTCCCCATGCCTTCATTCAAAAAAGGAATACAAAAGACATAAAAATATCTCCATAGAAAAATATGTGTAGATAAGAAGATAAATTCACCCTTTTGAATTTTAAAAGATATTATATTAAAAAAATAAATGATGGGATGAACCCTATCATTATAAACCTTAAAACTTTTCTAGTCATTAGTGGTGAGGATTCATGCTGATGTTGACCCGAAGAAGGCTCTATATGTATTTATATGGATACAAAATGTTGATCATGGTTTTCGTTAGGACACTATCTATGATAATCTTCATGAATACTATTCTTTATGTTGAAAATTAGGTTAATCCACCAAATATTGATGTTTAAAAAATGTAAATAAATAAACATATAATTTCAGGCCTTTGGTATGACAGATGATGACTTGGATTGAAAAGGGGATGTTTTTTGTTACTGTTAGACCATATAGAGATAATGATTCTTTGGTATTTGGTCATAAGGAGACTCATAGAGAAGCTAATGATCATGATATGGATAGGAACCTAGATAATACTTCCAAAATCATAAATCTTTAAGTCATGTGGTTGAGTATTACTCTAAATTTTTGGATACTATTAATAAATCTCTACTTACCACTTAGAAGATGGATAAATAGGCTTCTTATACCATATATTGTGTTCCCTCCACTTTGGAGGAGTCTCAAGAGACTCTCAATGATTTTGGTGAGTTTTCTTTAGAAGAAAATGAAAATGGTTTCCAAATTGAAGCTGATATATTATAATCAAATGATAAAAATGTAAGATTCTAATGCTTGTCTCAAATGAATTCATTTTCCCACATCCTTATATGATTCAAAATAATAAAGATTACTCTATATTGGAGAGAACTTTTCACGACCCATCCCAGTAGGACCCACGCCGTGAATCCCCAAGCCCGCCTCCAATAGGCCAGGGGCTGGTGACTAGCATCGAGTAGGAATATTACTAACATGGGAGGCATTTCCTAAGTACCTGTACACACACCCACATCTCTAAGCCCAGAAATGCTGAAATTTAAAAACCACTATGGAAAAAGAATGCATGCATACAACTAAACCCAACCAATAGTGTATGAAGAAAGGTAGAGTACAGTAAAAGTAAAGTAGGACAAAAATACAAGCCCACCAAAAATAAAACAAAAAAGATTCTGAAAACAGCAAAGTCCAACTTGTAAGCACAAAAGGTACTGGGACTGCTGCTCGTAGCTATAGGAACGCCTCGGCGTGTAGGGAACTCATAATGCTCGGTCCTGCCCTAGACTCTATCAAAAGGATGCTCGTCTGCACAATACACCAGACATGTGGGTAAAGCCCGAGAAGGGTTGAGTATAACAATTACTCAGTAGAGGACCCTGAAAAACACAAAGCAGTACACAATGTAAAGTTACAGTCAGTGATCGTACCATGATTCACTATTTTATTCCACCCTTACACCGCAGTTTTAAACTAGTTTTTTAATGAATATTCCAAATATAATAATAAACTTCACTTTTTGTTTGAATCAATCAATTAATTTTAATCAATATTATAATTAAAAATTTTACTTGTTTTCATTGTTTCAATGTAGGTGGAGATGATTTGGAGGGCCCTTGATGAAGTGGAAGAAAAATGGGCCAAAATTTCATGGATCCATGGACATCTGTCCACTTTTTTTGCATAGTACACGAAATTTGTGCATCCAAATGGGATGAAATTTAGTGGACCTGTCCAAAACATAATATGATACATTTCATATTAAGGAACTCAATCCTGATTCGGCTTAAATGGGGCCCATCCTAACTGATCTGTCCAGGACACCGAATATGGACCAAGTCAAATGCAGTGTTCTGTATTTTATCAATATCTTGAGATGTAGTTGTCCAAATGGTGCCAAACTATCTATGGAGACATTCAAGTGGTAGGGATACAACTTATATATTTTTTAAAAAGCGAGATAAGACTTTCTGAAGGCCAATATTCGTGGTACAAGTGGATTGATGAAATCTGTGTGCCTAAAACCACCTTCCAATTTTCCTATAAAATGACACCTTGGGCTCCCCATTTGTATGTTCGGCCAAGAGGAAAGGTTCTGCCATTTTTGGAGTCTCAAAGGAGTCTTCTCAAAATTCCTAGAAGTTATGGAGGTTATGGGAGGTGCTACTTCAACATCTTCTTCTTCTTCCCCTCCCATGGGTTTCTAAACCCCTTGTGATCACCCGGGGAGGAATGTGATGTAATCCTGATCTTCAAAGTTGTATTATTTTGAACCATCTTTTTAATTCCAGGTTTTATGTTCTTTTTCCTCATCCTCTATTTTTATTTAATTGAGTTATATACTGGTATGTTATACTCAACTCAAATGATCATGTTGGGGGGTACCCTTTCATGTGATGTTTTACAAACCGTTCATCCCCCTTTCTTCCCTCATTCAATTTTGGTATTTGTGTGGTTCATATGCTTCAATTGAACTCACATAAGCACTGTCAAGATCATGCACATTTATTTTATGGTATCACAATGAAATAATATGAAAAACTGGACAACAAATAGAATTCTTCATGTATTGCATTGGGGAGTTTCGGTTATGATGTCGAACACAAATCACCCAATCATCAGCAATGTCCGGTGAATCGTTATGTGTTTTAGACTGAACCCTAGGAGGTTTCCTAGTATAAACTCAGTAAAATTATATTTCTAGGTGTTAAAAACCAGGTATTAAAAGATCAGAACCCCATACCTTGAAGCGATGAAGGATGATCATCACCAGACTTCCCCGGGTTGATCACGTTTAATCAATCTTGTTCATTTCTAATTTGATTTATCGCTTTCATTTTCTATTTTCATCATTAATCATAAAACCCCCAAGTTTTAAAAAACCTAATTCACCTTATACTTTCATAATCAGAACCCTTTTTTTAAATTAATGATCTAAGGCTTCGTCGAGAGACGACCTACGGTTGCTGCTATACTTCAGAAATTCTAGTCAAAATTAAACAACTAATTTGACGCGCTCGACAACGCCATCAAATTTTGGCACCGTTTCCAAGGAGCCAAGATCATTTTTTTCTTTATTTACTTTTATTTAGTTATTTTACTTCTTAATTAGTACTCCTCTAAAAACCCCACCCCCATTTGATTGTTTGTGTTTTGGGTTTTGTCTTTTTTTTTTGGTGTGTTCTTTCTCTCTCTCTCTCTCTCTCTCTATCTCTCTTATTCTCCATCTCCCTCTCTAATTATAAGGCCCCAGCCTTAAAACTTACTTAATCTTGAATTATTACAAGATTACACATTGAGGATCTTTTCAGGTTTAGAGTTTTAGAGAATTAGATTATAAAACATTCATTACATTCCACATATAAACAAAGTGGTTACATAAAGATAGTATTCTTCTTTCCCATCAATGGAAACATATTTAAAATAAAACATGGATTCTTTCTTGACACTTCCTTGACACTATCATCATATCATGTACCTTTCCCTTGACCTGTGAAAACATTTCAAAAAAACTTGGGATGAGCTTAAAAAGCTCAGTAAGGGATATAAAAATATAGTAAGAAAACATGGGTACATATATACATAAGAATGAAATCATACTTTACCCATAAAACAAAAGAACTTTAACATACCTCATCAAATCATGAATAAATCATAAAAATCATAAGACATAAAGGTAACTTGAGGCATTCATAACATTCTTACGTAGGGAGTAACCCTCTTGGTTACGTTTGGAATACTCATCACAGTATATTCCCTAAATCTCTTCGGAGAAACATTAACGTTTCACTCATTCGCGTTACCCAATGCATTGGAGAGCTATATCGGGCTCACCCGCCCTTAGATTATCACGGAACCACCCGTCTTCATAATAATGCCCAAGAACCTCAACATAATCGTATCACAGAAAACATGCATAAAGGAAACATAACATTCCCACCTTTCAATCACAAGATATCAATACAAAACAATGATATAAAAATGTTATGAAAACCATTTTCAATACCAAAATAAAAGAAAAGTAAAACATGGTATTTATTTTTCTTTTTTTAAAAAAAGTATGGCTTGTAGAAGAAGCCGAAACTCAAATAATGGTCACGGTGGTGGAGAAGTCGTTGTCACCGCATACGTATGACAAAAACATTCCCTTTTGTCGTTTAGTAAATGCTTCGTATAAAAAAAGATTCCTTTTGAATAAACGTAAAAGTCAAAGGGGTTTATACACCGTATAAAAGAAGGTTGTGTATAAAACAAAATATGCCTCAATGAAAGGAGATTGAGACAAAGTCCCATACCTCGGGTCCGACTTGACTCTATCATTATTTAATCTCCTGAATAATAAACTTGAGTTAATTTCTACTTGTTTAAGAACCTTTTTCAAGTTCATTATTCTTTTTATATCACTTATTTCCATGTCATGAACACTATGTAATTATTTAAATTAATAACGGTCGTTTTTACGATCATTGGTACTTGGGTCAAAAATAAGCCCTTTATAATTACAAGTTTTTCATGTATCCATTATATCCAGAATGGTATTCATGATCTAGATATCATATATGTCATATATATCCAGTACATTCATGCATTTATAATATTCCATAATCATTTAGAGGTAAGAAATGAAATGCACCGTTCATGGAGACGGTAAGCCGTACGTATGCATGAACGCTACTTTCATTTCTATTTCGTATTTTATAGAATGGAATCATAATGATATAAAGGTATATTATAATTAAATTATAATATCATATATAATATCATAGTTCCATCCCTTATACATCCCACATATGGTATTTAACGAATCAAATCTCTTTGAGGGGGCGGTAGTCCGCACTTCCTTAAATGAAGATATCGCGTTTACCCATAATGGAAACCATAAAGGTATGCCCAAAATTAAAAATACAGAATCTTAAGGAAAACATAAAAATATTATATATCATATATAAATATATTGTCGTCTTAATGGCCACCTTTTAAGGTGTTAAATGAATGTTGATAAATCATCATTTCGGGAGGCATAAATTCACCATCCACGGAAACAGTATGTTCTTTAACCATTAGATGTAGGTGTGTGTAAGTGTAGCTCTAATCCTTCTTATAACAACATCCTAGTATATTTAATATACTGGAGTTGTTACAAAATAAATTAATAAAAAGAGTTTAGGGGGTTGGAGAAGAAAAATAAAACAAAAGGACTCAAGTGAAGACATTACCTTAAAATCGGGTAACTCCCTTTGGTTTGAGCTCAAAGGCTTCCTTGGGAAGACTTCTGCCAAAAGTGAGTCTTCAAAGAGTAATATAGGGATGTGGAGAGACAAAATGGGTAGAGGTTGGCTGATCCAAAGGCTTTGGGAGTGTGGGTAAGGAGGTAGAGGTGGGGCCCTTTTATAAGAGGAGAGGAGGGGCACTCTTTGAAATAAAAAAAAATGTTACTTTATTTTAAAATGAGTTTTGGATTCAAAAGGTCCCACATTGATATATTTAGAGGTAATGGTGATAAGTGTTCTAAATCCACCCATAAAATAGGTTTTGGACATGTGTAGTTCATAGATTTTACATTATCATTTCATTTTATTTAAATCCTTTATTAATGAGGTAATAGCTGCATCATCATGATGTCATAAATAATTTAATTTATTTAAAGTCTAAAATTTATTAAAAAAATACTATGATGTAGGAAATCGTTTTAGCTTTCCAATTACTATTTATAATCAAATATTGGACTTTTATAACCTCATGTAAAAATTGTTTTAGTAAAACATCTCATGTTTGTGTCATTTTTACTTTAACATTAAATAGAAAATTATTTATGTCATTTCCCAAACAAAGTGGCTCCATGGGGTCCCCAAGTTGACCCATGGATTGTCTTGGTCGGAAATTACACATCAAATGAGGGTAGTACATGTGTCAAGCTCATCTCATATTATTAAAACATTATTTTTACCTTAAACTATACTAATTACCACTAATCGCGATTAAGAACTTAAAAGTTACTATTCACCAAAAAATTATTTTAATCTCATTGAACCACATTTTTCTTATTAATGACAACCATGTATGTCGAATTTTTAAAAATCAAATCATAGAACTGGCAAAGTTTCATTTAAACGAAAAATCAGTTTCTTTAACTACCACTTCGTGGTTTCACTATTCATAAAAAATTGAAGTTTTTCAGAAAGATACCAAAACTTCACCCTAAGCTATATTTGATATTCCAAATTCAAAAATGATGTCTATTTTACAAAATTCAAAACATGTAAGTTTCATTAATTAATTTAATAAATAATTTCCACTGTCATGACAAATAGCGTGTTTTTATGAAACAATAAGTATCAAAAGATTGACACTAGTTTAAGTCCAATTTCAAAGTGAAATTGATTCCAATGACCACCATTAAATAAAATGGTAAAAATATATTCTAATATCACTTCAAAACCAATTCAAAAGATATTTTAATCATATAAATAAATTATATTAAAAAGAGGTTTTGGATTAAAATACAACATTTTTCACTATTCATTAAAAAATGAACTTTATCGGAAAAATACCAAAAATTCACACAAAGTATATTTTGATGTTCCAATCATAAATAATAAGTTTATTTTGACAAAAATAGCTTATAAAATTGTCAAAAGATAGATTTAAAAAGGGTTTTCCATCAAAATGCAGTAAAACAATCTTTTAAGAATATTAGTGTATTCCATGCCTAAGATTGTATTTATTTTCATTTTAAGCCTCTAAAACACTATCTTAATCATTAATAGACATAGATAAAAATATCTATTATTCATTACTTACTTGGGATATTACATCCTTCCCCCCTTTATAAAATTGCGTCCCCGCAATTTATTTACTTATCGAATAAATGTGGGTACTTATCCCTCATTGCATTTTCAGATTCCCATGTTGCCTCATCCTTCATGTGGTTTTTCCACAAAACCTTTACCTGATTAATCACCTTATTCCGTAACACTTTCTCCCTGTGGTCGAGAATCTAGACCGGTTGTTCCTCATAAGATAGGTTTTCTTCCAGCTGAACTACCTCTGGACTCAAAACATGAAATGGATCTGGCATGTACTTTCTCAGCATCGAAACATGAAAAACATTGTGTACCTGAGATAAACTTGGAGGTAAAGCCACTCGGTAAGCAACTGATCCAACTCTCTCCATAATTTCATATGGTCCAATGAACCTTAGACTTAGCTTCCCTTTCTTACCAAATCGCATCACACTTTTCCATGGTGATACTTTGAGAAAAACATGATCACCTACCTCAAAAGATAGATCGTTCCTCCTGTAGTCCGCATAACTCTTCTGCCTGCTCAGAGATGTTCTCATGTGTTTTTGAATCAGCTGAACTTTTTCTGCCATCTCTTCTACCAATTCTGGTCCCATCAAATTCCTTTAACCCACTTCATCCCAAAAAGATGGAGTTCGACACCGCTTCCCATATAATGCCTGAAATGGTGCCATCTGTATACTAGAATGAAAACTGTTATTATATGAAAATTCAACCAAAGAAATATATTGGTACCAAATTCCCGGGTAATCCTTCAAACAATCTTGTAGCATATCCTCCAAGGTCTGAATTGTTCGTTCTGACTGCCCATCTGATTGAGGATGAAAAGCTGTACTAAAATTTAATTCAGTACCCAACGACTTCTGAAGGCCTTTCCAAAAGTTATAAGTGAATCTGGGATCACGATCAGATACAATGGAGATGGGAACTCCTTGAAACATGACTGTCTCGTTAAGATACAATTGGTAAAGTTGATCTAGGGAAAAAGTATCTCGTATAGCAAGGAAATGAGCAGATTTAGTCAAGCGATCAACAATAACCCAGATTGCATTATTACCTCGAGATGTCTTCGGTAATCCCACAATAAAGTCCATGGATATATTCTCCCATTTCCACTCTGGCACTGGTAAAGGCTGAAGCATCCCTTTCGGTAACTGCCACTTTTCTTTAACCTGTTGACATGTCAAACACTTCACAGTAAAATCAGCAATATCTCTTTTCATTCCATCCCACCAGTAATACTTCTGCATATCTCTGTACATCTTAGTATTGCCAGGATGAACTGAAAACGGAGAACTATGAGCTTCACATAACAACTCTCTCTTCAACTGTGAATCACAAGGCACACACAATCTCTTCCAAAATCTCAAAACACAATCATTATCAATGTTTAATTCAGGCAACTTACCTTTCTGAACCAGCTCTACCTTTTTCTGCAACTCACTGTCTTGCTTTTGTGTTTGCTTGATTCTATCTGATAGAGATGATCTCACTGATACCTGAAACAAAACAGAAGAACATCATGCGCCAATAACATCTATTCCAAAGTTCATCAAATCCTTAACCAAAGGATCATGTTCCAAACGCAACATTGTTAATGAAGCATTACTTTTTCGACTCAAAGCATCAGCCACTTTATTTGATTTTCCCGGATAGTAATGAATTGTAAAATCATAATCCTTGATTAATTCCAGCCATCTCCTCTGTCTCATGTTTAACTCTTTCTGAGTGAATATATACTTTAAACTTTTGTGATCAGTATATATTTCACACTTTACTCCATACAAATGATGCCTCCAAATTTTTAAAGTGAAGACAACAACAGCTAATTCCAAATCATGTGTAGGGTAATTTACCTCATGAGTTTTCAACTGTCGTGAAGCATAAGCAATTAACTGATCATTCTGCATTAGGATGCAACCAAGTCCTTTCAATGAAGCATCACTGTATATAACAAACTCACCATTCCTGGAAGGTAATGCCAAAACTGGAGCATTCACCACTCTTCATTTCAATTCCTGAAAACAATCATCACATTCTTTTGTCCAGATAAACTTAACACCCTTCCGAGTTAGCTTAGTCCTTGGACTAGATAACCGTGAAAAATTTCTAACAAACCTTCGGTAATAGCCTACCAAACCAAGGAAGCTAAGAATCTTAGTTACATTTGTGGGTCTTGGCCAGTCTTCCACAACTTTTGTTTTAGCAGGATCAACAATTATCTCATCTTTAGAAACAATGTGACCAAGGAAAGAAATGTGTTGCAACCAAAACTCACACATGCTGAATTTCCCATACAATTTCTTTTCTTTTAAGGATTGCAAGATAACCCTTAAATTTCTTTCATGCTCCTTTTTACTTTTATAAAACACCAAAATATCATCAATGAAAACCACCAAAAACTTATCCAAGAACTCATGGAAAATTCTATTCATTAAGTCCATGAATATAGCAATTGAATTGGTTAGCCCAAAAGGCATTACTACAAATTCATAATGGCCATATCTTGTACGAAACGCAGTCTTCAGAACGTATTCTTCCTTTACCTTCTGCTGATGGTACCCCGATCTCAAGTCAATCTTTGAAAAATACTGAGCTCCCTGGAGCTGATCAAACAAATCATCGATATGAGGCAAATGATATTTGTTCTTAACAGTGATGTTATTCAAGGCTCTATAATCAATGAAAAGTCTCATTGAACCATCTTTATTTTTAACAAATAAAACAGAAGCACCCCATGGTGATGTGCTAGGTCAAATGAAACCTTTATCTAATGAATCATGAAATTTCTCCTTCAACTCTAAATGTTCAATTTGATCCATTCAATAAGGGGGTTTTGAAATTGGCTTAGCATCAAGAACTAAGTCAACAGTAAATTCAACTTCCCAATTTGGTATTATTCTAGGCAACTCATCAGGAAAAACATCAGGATACTCATTTACCACTGGCACATCATTAATCTGAGCAGTTCCTTTATTTTCAACGATGTGTTCAAGGTAACATTCATTTCCATCTTTTACATGTTTCTCGGCCTCTTGATAAGTTATCAACAGTAAGGGTTCATCTTTGTACACAAACTGAAAGTATTTCTGAAAAGATACTTCTTTAGCTCTACAGTAAATCTTAGCATGGTAAATAGAGATCCAATCCATACCCAGGATAACATCAAACTCTACTAGAGGTAGAACAATAAGGTTTGCAAGTAGGTTCTTTCCACATATAAGGATAGGAAGATTCTTATAAATTCTTTTTGCCTCAACATTTCCCCTAGGTGTTTTTACCAAAAGTTCAGGAGTCATTTCTTGAGATGGTATTCCCATTTTACTAGAAAAGTTTTCAGAGATGAAAGAATGTGTAGACCCCGAATCAAACAACACACTGGCATAATCTGAAAAAACAAACAAAGTACCTGATACAACTTCATTTGATGGCCCGACATCTTCTGAAGTAGTTGAAAAGGATTTCACCACCCCTTTCTGCTTGTAGTCTAACTGCTTCCCATCACTCAAGCTCTTTGTCAGACACTCGTTTGCATAGTGACCCATCTCATTGCACTTATAACATTTCACTAACTGTAAATCAAATTTGGTCTTACCTTCACCTTGATCCTTTTCAGTGCAATCACGAGCCTTATGTCCCATATTACCACATCAGTAGAACTTTCCAGAATTCAGAAGACATTCCCCAGCATGCCTTTTTCCGCATTTATCACAAACTGGAAACTTAGTTTTCTTACCATCAGACTTTTTTGAAGAATTCTTACCTTTCTCCTGCCACCACAGTCTCTTCTACTGTTGGTTGTTATAGAACACTTGATCATCGGAAAACTCCATTTACACCTTCTCAGCACATAGAACAAGCTTTTCATAACTTTTAAACTCACGAGAATCTAATTCCCTTCGATATTTTGGCTTTAATCCTGAGTAAAAATGATTGATTTTACTATCAAGGTCTCAGATAAAATTTGGAGCATACCTTGCCAATCGAGTGAACCTTTCTTCATAGGTATCCACTGAGTCTTATTCTTGCCTCAATTCCAAGAATTGCTTTTCCATCCTAAGTCGAACAACCTTAGGAAAATACTTCTCAAGAAACATACCTTTGAATTCATCCTAGTCAAGAGCATCAATCTCATCGGCGTCCCTGATATTTTTAACCATAGACCACCACTAATCTGCCTCACCCTCCAAACGGTAAATAGCAAGACTAACCTTTTTATTGTCTGAACACCCCATGACATCAAAAATATTCTCCACTTCTTTAATCCACCCTTCAGCTAACACAGGGTTAGATGATACTCTAAATGATGGGGGATGTTGCCTCATTAAATGTTCCACCACTGACATGTTCCTCTACGGTTGATCTGGCTGATCTCGTGCATGGATACCACCACCATTTATCGCTTGAGTCAACTGCGCCATTACTGCAACAAAATGTTCAGTTCCAATTATGACCATCTCAGGATGCTGATTCGGAAGGTTATTTCCTTATGTATGCCTTCCTAGCACTGCTTCCCTGTTTCCTCTGCGGAAAACCATTCTGAACAAACATGTCTTAGATGAAGCAGCATTGTAATCTTCAAATGCTATATCACTTCAATTTGACCATAAAAAATATATATTTTTGGATAATCATTTAATAGAATTATAACTCCTAAAGTTATCTAAACCAACATCTGATACCAACTATAAGGCCCCAGCCTTAATCCTTACTTAATCTTGAAAACCTTACTTAATCTTGAAATATTACAAGATTACACATTGAGGATCTTTTTGGGTTTAGAGTTTTAGAGAATTAGATCATAAAACTTGCATTACATTCCACATATAAACAAAGTGGTTACATAAAGATAGTATTCTTCTTTCCCATCAATGGAAACATATTTAAAATAAAACATGTATTCTTTCTTGACACTTCCATGACACTATCATCATATCATGTACCTTTACCTTGACCTATGAAAAACATTTCAAAAAAACTTGGGATGAGAATAAAAAGCGCAGTAAGGGATATAAAAATATGGAAAGGAAACATGGGTACATATATACATAAGAATGAAATAATACTTTACCCATAAAACATAAGCATTTTAACATACCTCATCAAATCATGAATAAATCATAGAAATCATAAGACATAAAGGTAACTTGAGGAATCCATAACATTCTTACGTAGGGAGTAACCCTCTTGGTTATGTTTGGAATACCCATCACAGTATATTCCCTAAATCTCTTCGGAGAAACCTTAACATTTCACTCCTTCACGTTACCCAATGAATTGGAGAGCTATATCGGGCTCACCTGCTTTTAGTTTATCACGGAACCACCCATCTTCATAATAATGCCCAAGAACCTCAACATAATCGTATCACATAAAACATGCATAAAGGAAACATAACATTCCCACCTTTCAATCACAAGATATCAATACAAAACATTGATATAAAAATGTTATGAAAACCATTTTCAATACCAAAATAAAAGAAAAGTAAAACATGGTATTTATTTTTCTTTTTTTTAAAAAGTATGGCTTGTAGAGGAAGCCGAAACTCAAATAATGGTCACGGCGGCGGAGAAGTCGTTGTCGCCGCATACGTACGACAAAAACATTCACTTTTTTTGTTTAGTAAACTCTTCATATAAAAAAATATTCCTATTGAATAAACGTAAAAGTAAAGGGGTTTTATACACCGTATAAAAGAAGGTTGTGTATAAAACAAAATATGCCTCAATGAAAGGAGATTGAGACGAAGTCCCATACCTCGGGTCTGACATGACTTGGTCGTTCTTTAATCTCTTGAATAATAAAATTGAGTTAATTTCTACTTGTTTAAGAACCTTTTTCAAGTTCATTATTCCTTTACTATCACTTATTGCCATGTCATGAACACTATGTAATTATTTAAGTTAATAATGGTCGTTTTAACGATCATTGGTACTTGAGTCAAAAATAAGCCCTTTATAATTACAAGTTGTTCATGTGTACATTATATCCAGAATGGTATTCATGATGTAGATATCATATATGTCATATATATCCAATACATGTTTTCATTTGTAATATTACATAATCATTTAGAGGTAAGAAATGAAATGCACCGTTCATGGAGACGGTAAGCCGTATGTACGCATGAACGCTACTTTCATTTCTATTTCATATTTTATAGAATGGAATCATAATGATATAAAGGTATATTATAATTCCATTATAATATCATATATAATATAATAGTTCCATCCCTTATACGTCTCACATATGGTATTTAACGAATCAATCACTTTGAGGGGGCGGTAGTCCGCACTTCCTTAAATGAAGATATCACGTTTACCCATAATGGAAACCATAAAGGTATGCCCAAAATGAATAATACAAAATCTTAAGGAAAACATAAACATATTATATATCATATATAAATATAGTTTCATCGTAATGGCCACCATTGAAGGTGTTAAAAGAATGTTGAACAATCATCGTTTCGGGAGGCATAAATTCAACATCCACGGAAACAGTATGTTCTTTAACCATTAGATGTAGGTGTGTGTAAGTGTAGCTCGAATACTTATTATAACAAAATCTTAGTATATTGAAGATACTGGAGTTGTTATAAAAGAAATGAATAAAAAGAGTTTAGGAGGTTGGAGAAGCAAAATAAAACAAAATGACTCAATTGAAGACATTACCTTAAAATCGGGTAACTCCCTTTGGTTTCAGCTCAAAGGCTTCCTTGGGAAGACTTCTTCCCAATGTGAGGCTTCAAGGAGTAAGATAGGGATGTGGATAGACAAAATGGGTAGGGGTTTTCCGAGCCAAAGGCTTTGGGAGTGTGGGTAAGGAGGTAGAGGTGGGGGCCTTTTATAAGAGGAGAGGAGGGGCACTCTTGGAAAGTAAAAAAATGTTACTTTATTTTAAAATGAGTTTCGGATTAAAAAGGTCCCAAATTGATATAATTATTGGGTAAGGTGATAAGGGTTCTAAATACACCCATCAAATATGTTTTGGACATGTGTAGTTTATAGATTGTACATTATCATTTCATTTTATTTAAATCCTTTATTAATGAGGTAATCGATGCATCATCATGATGTCATACAAAATTTAATTTATATAAAGTCTAAAAATTATAAAAAAAATACTATGATGTAGGAATTAGTTTTAGATTTCCAATTACTATTTATAATCAAAAATCTGACTTGTATAACCCCATGTAAAAATTGTTTTAGTAAAACATTTCATGTTTGTGTCATTTTATACTTTAACATTAAATAAAAAATTATTTATCTCATTTCCCAACCAAAGTGGCTCCATAGGGTCCCCAAGTTTACCCATGGATTTTCTTGGTCGGCCATGACACATCAAATGAGGGTAAAACATGTATCAAGCTCATATCATATTATTAAAATATTATTTTTACCTTAAACTACACTAATTACCACTAATCGCGATTAAGAACTTAAAAGTTACTATTCACCAAAAAATTATTTTAATCTCATTGAACCACATTTTACTTCTTAATGACAACCATGTATGTCGGATATTTGAAAATAAAATCACAGAAGTGGCAAAGATTCATTTAAACGAAAAATCAGTTTCTTTAACTACCACTTAGTGGTTTCACTATTCATCAAAAATTGAAGTTTTTCAGAAAGATACCAAAACTTCACCCTAAGCTATATTTGATATTCCGAATTCAAAAATGATGTCTATTTTAAAAAATTAAAAACATGTAAGTTTCATTAATTAATTTAATAACTAATTCCCACTGTCATGACAAATAGCGTGTTTTTATGAAACAATAAGTATCAAAAGATTGACACTAGTTTAAGTCCAATTTTAAAGTGAAATTGATTCCAATGAACACCATTTGATAAAATGGTAAAAATATATTCTAATTTCACTTCAAAACCAATTCAAAAGATATTCTAATTGTATAAATAAATTAGATTAAAAAGTGGTTTTGGATTAAAATACAACATTTTTCACTATTCATTAAAAATGAACTTTATCGGAAAAATACCAAAAATTCACACAAAGTATATTTTGATGTCCCAATCATAAATAATAATATTATTTTGACAAACATAGATTATAAAATTTTCAAAAGATAGATTTAAAAAGGGTTTGCAATCAAAAGGCAGTAAAACAATCTTTTAAGAATATTAGTGTATTCCATGCATAAGATTGTATTTATTTTCATTTTAAGCCTCTAAAACACTATCTTAATCATTAATAGACATATATAAAAAAAATCTATTATTAATTACTTACATGGGATGTTACACTAATTCTATACTATAGCATTCTATTCTTCTTTCACCCTTCTTAAGTTTTTTTATCCATCTCAAATAAAAAAACACAACAAAAAAATCAATCCATCAAACTGGACATCATTGTTGCATGAGAAGATCTGGTAAAGAAACACTACTTGAATTTGACCATGAAATTGAAAAGTCACTTCACACACAAATCAAGTCATTTAGAGAAGGTCAATCAAGTAACATTGAGGAACCCCTTGTGAAACCTCAAGTGTTCCAAAACCAATCAAAAATTAAACCAAATCAAACCCTAGAGATCATGGATGCAAATAACAGAACATTAAAAGAACTAACCACCCCGGATGTGGATTACCAACCTACGAACATCCAATATCCTAAGGAAGCGGCCAATTTTGAGCTAAGATCAGGCCTCATCCACCTCCTTCCAAAATTCCATGGTCTTTTCAGAGAGGACCCTCACAAACATCTAAAGGAGTTTCACATAGTGTGCTCCACCATGAAACCCCAAAATGTGTCTGAGGACCTCATTAAGTTTAGAACCTTCCCTTTCTCCCTTGATGGTGCAGCCAAAGATTGGATATACTATTTGCCTACCATGATTGGGGGATGGAATGACCTTAAAAGACTCTTTCTAGATAAGTTCTTCCCTGCCTCCGGAACTGCATCAATTAGGAAAGAAATTTGTGGAATTAGGCAGTTACAAGGAGAAACCCTTCATGAATACTGGGAGAGATTCAAAATACTTTGTTCAAGTTGCCCCCACCACCAGATTAGTGAACAAATTTTAATTCAATACTTCTATGAGGGACTTATCCCCATGGATCATGGAATGATTGATGCTGCTGCTGGTGGTGCCCTAGTTGACAAAACTCCTTCTGCCGCTCGTGACTTAATAGCCAACATGGCTCAAAATGCACAACAATTTGGTACACGAGCTATTGCACCAACATGAGGAGTTCATGATGTAATTAATTCATCCCTAGATAAAAAGGTAGATAATAAACTTGATGAGATACATACCATTCTAAAGAAATTAGCTCAAACAAAAGGTAACTCACACTCTCCTCCCATTCCATTACATTGTGATATTTGTTCTGATAATACACAGTTTTTCTAATCAGTGCCCATAACATCAGGATTCATCTGAGTGTTGTGCTGCAGTGTTCCCTGGGAATCCATTCCAATAAGCACCACCGTTCAAGCAAGAACCATTCTGGCCAAATCCAAACCTAGGGTGGCAAGCACAACCACAATACCGTTAAGGAGGAAACTCAAGCTACCCCAAGAAGAATTAGTATCAACAAGGCCAAGGTATTAAACCATATTATCCTTTAACATCTCAAAAAAATCCTCCTCCTCCCATGTCTGAACCAATCCTTGAGGATATAGTGAAGAAAATGGAAACCTAGAACCTCTAGTTCCAACAAACCACACCATCAGCTATTCAAGACCTGCAAACTCAAGTGGGGTAATTGGAAAACACCATTGGTGAGCTTAAGATGCAAGGTTCTAGACAACTACCATCCCAACCTATTGCCAATCCGAAGGACAAAGGTAATGTATATGCAGTTACACTTCGTACTGGTAAAGAAGTTTCTACTTCTAATGATTCTGCAAAACAGGTATTTCCCCCTCATGAAAACTATCTTTCCCGACCCTCAAAAACATCATGTAAAGAAAAACAAAATAAAATTGACAATAAAATTATCATTAAGGATTCCCATGAACAATCAGTTCCTCTTCCATTCCCTCAAAGACTCTCTAAATCTAAGAAAGACATTGATAATGAGATTGAAAATGAAATAATGGATACATTTAAAAAAGTTCAAGTTAATTTCCCATTATTGGATGCAGTCAAGAAAATTCTCCATTATGCCAAATTTCTTAAAGAACTTTGTACCCATAGACGAAGGCTGAAGGGGAATGAGAGCGTCAACATGGGTAGGAATGTCTCATCCTTGATTCAACCAGAAATTCCAACCAAATGCAAGGATCCGAGAACATTCACGATACTGTGTACCATAGGGGAGACCTTCTTTTCTGATGCTATGCTAGATTTAGGTGCTTCCATTAATGTAATGCCTCACTCCGTGTATACTTATCTATAGGTTGGAGAGCATCAACCAACAGGAACTGTTGTGAAACATGCCAACCGGAGTACAACACATCCAAAAGGAGTGATTGAGGATGTCCTTGTTAGAGTGAAGAATCTCATCTTACCCGCTGATTTCTAAACTCTTGAGATGGAAGATAACCTAACCCAAGGACACCCACCTATCATACTTTGAAGGCCATTCCTCAAAACAGAAAAGATGATCATAAATGTTCACAATGGTATGCTATCCATGGAATTCGGAGTAGAAAAGGTAAGTTTTAACATCCTTGAAGCTATGAAACACCCCGTTGAAGAGCACTCCACTCTTCCTGTCTATTCGATGGAAGTGCTCTCAAACTATGCACACAAACACAATTCTCTCCTCAACCCAAACTCTGATCCATTTTTGTTTTCTTCACCCTTGGATTATTTGAGTTTTGATTCATGCTTTGAGTGTTGTGTGGGTTCTGAAAAGTGTAAATTTTGTGATTTAATTGATGAGTGTGTTCATTCTGAGGTACCCATGACCGTTGATGATTCTGGAAATCTCATTTCTATAGATTCTCTATCTTTAGAGAATAAACATGAGCAGATAGACATTTTAATGGACCTCACTTCCCCTAAATCCACTCCCTCAATACAAAAACAACCTGTGTTGAAACTTAAAAAACTTCCTTCTAATTTAAAATATGCATATCTTGAGGGTATTAACCAACTGCCCGTCATTATTTCCAATAAACTCTCTCCACAACAGGAATCGAAACTGCTCAAACTATTGAGAGAGTGTAAAAAGTAAATAGAATGGACATTGGCTGATTTTCCCGGGATTAGTCCATCTATTTGTATGCACCATATACTTTTGGATGATGAGGCTAAGCTCGTAATACAATATCAACGCCGGTTTAATCCCACTCTCCTTGAAGTGGTAAAATTAGAAGTCAGTAAATTACTTTCTAAGGGGATCATTTATCATATATCTGATAGTAAATGGGTTAGCCCAGTGAAAATTGTGCCTAAAAAACAGGAATAATAGTTGTGTCAAATGAAAGGAATGAATTGGTTCCAACACGTGTGCAAAATAGTTGGCGAGTCTGTATTGACTACCGTCGACTGAATCAAGCCACGCGAAAGGACCACATTCCATTACCTTTCATTAACCAAATGTTAGAACGACTGGATTGTAAGTCCCATTATTGTTTCCTTGATTACAATTCGGGTTATTTCCAAATCCATATATCCCCTGAGGATCAAGAAAAGACAATATTTTCCTGTCCATTTGACACATTTGCATACAGAAGGATGCCATTCGGTCTATGTAATGCTCCTGGTAATTTTCAGCGATGTATGTTGAGTATTTTTTTTGTGTATCTTGAGAGTTGTATGGAAGTATTTATGGATGATTTCATGGTTTATGGATCTTCTTTTGATGATTTATTTGAACACCTAGGTTCTGTCCTCCGCCGCTGCATTGAAAAAGATCTTGTTTTAAATTATGAGAAATGCCATTTTATGGTTGAGCGAGGGATAGTTCATGGGCATTTCATTTCAAATAAGGGAATTCAAGTTGATAAATCTAAAATTGAATTAATTTCAACCTTTCCATATCCAAAATGTGTTCGTGAGGTGCTATCTTTCTTGGGTCATGCTGGTTTTTACCGCCGATTCATTAAAGACTTTAGTAAGATTGCACTTCCATTGTCCCGGTTATTGCAAAAATATTTTGAGTTTGTGTTTGATAAAAATTGTTAGGATGTATTAAATTCACTATAATAGAGTCTCACATCACCTCCCATCATCCAACCACCAAGGTGGGATCTCCCCTTCGAGCTTATGTGTGATGCCTCTAACTTTGCAGTTGGGGCAGTTTTATCAAGGGTTGAGAAGGCTCCTCATGTCATTGCATATGCCTCGCGTACCCTTGACCCTACATAGGTAAACTACACAACCACTAAAAAATAACTCCTTTCTATTGTGTTTTCCTTGGAAAAATTTCGTTTATATCTTCTCGGGTCAAAAATCATCGTCTTCTCTGATCATGCTTCCCTTCGTTTCCTCCTAAAGAAACCTGAAGCCAAACCCTGCCTCATTCGATGGATGCTCCTGATCTAGGAGTTTGACCTTGAGATTAGAGATAAGAGGGGGGTGGAGAATGTGGTAGCTGACCACATTAGTAGGATTTCCCCACCATTGGACCATCATGTTGACTCACCCCTACCAATTGGAGAATTCTTCCCTCATGAGAACCTTTGTGATGTTGTGGACCTTACCCCCTGGTATGAGGACATTGTGAATTTTCTAGCAACATCTGGGGTCCCCCCTGATTTTATCACTTCACAATCCCAGAGACTTAAGCATGATTCTCATTGGTACATTTGGGATGACCCATACTTGAGGAGAATTTGTTGCGTCCAAGTAGTTCATCGGTGTGTCCCTGACCATGAGTTCACCTCTGTTTTGACCTTCTACCACACTTTTTCATGTGGGGGCCACTTTGGCTCTCAACGTATAGCTCGATAGGTCCTTGACTCAGGACTTTAATGGCCAACATTTTATAGGTATTCCCATAGATTTTTCAAATCATGTATTCATTTTCATTTCACAGGGAATATCTCCAAGAGGAATGAAAGGACCCAACAACCCATGTTATTTTGTGAGATCTTCGATGCATGGGGAATTGACTTCATGGGGCCTTTTCCAAATTCATTTGGATTTGTATACATATTATTGGCTATTGACTATGTATCTAAATGGGTGGAAGAAAAGGCCACCAGAACCGATGACTATTGAGTGGTTGTTGATTTTGTGAGGTCCAAAATTTTTAGTAGGCTTGGTTTACCAAGTTTCATCATTAGTGATCAGGGTTCACATTTTTGTAATCACAACATGAAAAATTTTCTTTTTAATTATGGGGTTGATCATAAATTATCCACTGCATATCACCCCCAAACTAATGGACAAGAAAAAATATCAAATCGGGAATTTAAACGAATCCTGGAAAAAACAGTACAACCCAATAGGAAAGATTGGAGTTTGCGCTTGGATGATGCACTTTGGGCGTACCGTACAGCTTTTAAAACCCCAATCGGAATGTCACCATACAGAATTGTGTTTGGAAAGGCTTGTCACCTCCCAATGGAGGTATAACACTATGCATATTGTGTTGTTAAACAATGTAATATGAACCTTTCATATGTAGGTGAGCAAAGAAAGATGCTGATTCAAGAGTTGGAAGAAATTCGACATGATGCATTTGAGAACTCTCGGATCTATAAAGAGAAGACAAAGGCTATTCATGATAGCATGATTCACCAACTAAAGTTCTATATTGGTGAGAAGGTCCTCATGTACAATTCCAGGCTTAAGCTCCACCCAGGTAAGCTTCATTCCCGATGGCTAGGTCCATATACTGTTATAGTGTTTACCCTTTTGGTACAATACAGGTTTTGCATGAGCAGAGTGGATGAAGTCTTAACGTCAATGGGCAGTGACTTAAACACTTCTATGAGGCTTTTCCGAAGAATCCAGTGGAGGAAATCCACCTTCTCGATGCATCATACCAATAAAACACACCAGGTTTTATCCTTCCTTTTCACATTATCAATTATTTCAATGAGGACACTGCACATTCCAGGTGTGGGGGTGGGGGGGTGGATACATTCCTGGGTTGGTTAGGAATTTTCATCGTTTTCTCCTTTTGTTTTCTCTTTTTGGCCTTCTTTATGGTATTTTCATTTTCTTCCCCATCAATAATTTCGAAGTTCCATGATTTGGCGACCATAAAGGGGTGAAAGTAAAAATACCATAACGAAGGCTTAAAAGAATTTTTGTATGAATTTAACATCAAGGAGTGATTC
The DNA here is from genome assembly GCA_963277665.1 of Viscum album. Lineage (NCBI taxonomy): Eukaryota > Viridiplantae > Streptophyta > Magnoliopsida > Santalales > Viscaceae > Viscum > Viscum album. The sequence goes on from OY728148.1 coordinate 1,815,684,356, forward strand.
TCTTATAGTGAATTGGTTTTATGTCAGTGATATAAATGGTCATATCTATGTGAAACCTTTGAGATGATTGATGCCCTTTGTGTGAGTAGTTTTTTGGAAAACTGTGTCACTAATATCTCCACAAATTTTTGCAAAAAACCAAAGAGTGTGATTATTTCTTACTTAATATATGGTAAATATATGTTCGGTTAATATTTTTCAGATTTAAATGATATTTTAAAACATTCGTTCCATATCCGATCTGTTTCATTACTGTACCATATTGACCTATGTGTGTGTACCTAATGTCTGACTGTTGTATGCCCAAAAAAAATTGTTGTGTCTTGGGCAGGTCAAAAACCAATCCTCCTCAACCTTTTATCTTGTTATAACTATTTCAATTAGTGTAGTAGGGAGATCAAACAAGGGTTGAGAGATGAGTGTGATATTTGTTCCAATTGCAACTTCAAAAAATATATAATATATGAGGGGAGTGATGAAATGTGCAACATATGGGGATATCTAGGTCAAGAGCTTATGGTTTGACTTCTGGGAATGCTTAAATGAGTGGGTCTTGAAATATGATTGCAAAGGATGTAGGACAGGTTCAGTGACAAAATCATTTAAGCTGAAAAATGTTAAAATAACATATATTTATTGGATATCAAGTGGAGAGAATAGCATGGAATGGTTTTCACACACACACATGGAGAGTTAGTGTCATGGTTTACTTATGAATTCCTTTCTCAATTCGGTATCGTGAATCTTTTTGAATTTCTCTATGATATGATTTATGAGACATCTTTTTCTATTTTCACTAGGAAGAACTCCTTGGTGTGGTTCGTGCATTAATCACTTTACTTTAAATAAAATTTCCTCAAATGATAAATCTTCAGGATGTTGGAAATATATATATATATATATGAATCATTGTATTTGGATATGTGACTTTTCCTAGGAATGAAAATGATTAGGTGTGGGGGTGTGATCGTACCACGATTCACTGTTTTATTCCACCCTTACACCGCAGTTTTAAACTAGTTTTGTATTGAATATTCCAAATATAATAATAGATTTCATTTTATATTTGAATCAATAAATTAATTTTAATCAATTTTATAATGGGAAATGTTACATGTTTTTATTGTTTCAATGTAGGTGGAGGTGATTTGGAGGGCCCTTGATGAAGTGGAATAAAAATGGGCCAAAATTGCATGGATCCATGGACATCTTTCCACTTTTTTGCATAGTACATGAAATACGTGCTCCAAATGGGATGGAATTTTGTGGGCATGTCCAAAAAGTAATATGATAGATTTCATATTAAGGAAACCTATCCTGATTCGGCTTCTATGGGGCCCATACAAACTGATCTATCCAAGACACCGAATATGGACCAAGTCAAATGCGGTGTTTTGTATTTTTTCAATATCTTGAGAAGTAGTTGTCCAAATGGTTCCAAACTTTCGGTGGAGACATTCAAGAGGTAGGGCTACGAATTTTCTATTTTCTCCGAAGCGAGATAAGACTGTCTGTAGGCCGAAACGCATTGTACAAGTGGATTGATGATATCTGTGTGCCTAAAACCACCTTCCAATTTTCCTATAAAATGACACCATGGGATCCCCATTTGTATGTTCGGCCAAGGGGCAAGGTGCTCCCATTTTTGGAGTCCCCAAGGAGTCTTCTCAACATCCCAATAAGTTATTTATGCTATGGGAGGTGCTACTTTAACATCTTCTTCTTCTTCCCCTCACATGGGTTTCGAAACCCCTTGTGATCACCCGGGGAGGAATGCGATGTAATCCCGAGCATCAAAGTTGTATTATTTTGAATGATCATTTTAATTTAATGTTGTATGTTGTTTTTACTAGTCCTATTTTTTTATTCAATTGAGTTATATACTGGTATGTTATACTCAACTCAAATGATCATGTTTGGGGGTACCCTTTCATGTGATGTTTCACAAACCGTTCATCCCCTTTTCTTCCCTCATTCAATTGTGGTATTTTTGTGGTTCATATTGGTCAATTGAACTCACATAAGCACTATCAAGATCATGAAAATTTATGTCATGGTATCAAAATGAAATAACATGAAAACCTGGATAGCACATCGAATTCTTCATGTGTTTCCTTGGTGAGTTTCGGTTATGATATCGAACACAAATCACCCAATCATCGGCGGTATCCGGTGAATCGTTATGTGTTTTCTACTGAACCCTAGGAGGTATCATAGTATAAAATCAGTAACATTATGGTTCTAGGAGTTACAAACCAGGTATTAAAAGATGATAACCCCATCCCTTGAAGCAATGAAGGATGAGCATCACAAGACTTCCCCGGGTTGATCACATTTAATCAATCTTGTTCATTTCTACTTTGTTTTATCACTTTCATTTTCTATTTTCATCATTAATCATAAAACCCACAAGTTTTAAAAAACCTAATTCACCTTATACTTTCATAATCAGAACCCTTTTTTTAAATTAATGATCTAAGGCTCCGTCAAGAGACGACCGAGGGTTGCTGCTATACTGCAGAAATTCTAGTCAAAATTAAACAACTAATTTGACTTGCTCGACAACGCGATAAGTCAGCTATGCACAGTATATATATACAGAACATATAGAACAAACCAGATATACTCAAAACCCAGACCCGTGGTCTAGAGACAAGTCACACAACCGCATACCACCGTAAGGGATTCTGTTCGAAGATTGCGCGATGCACTCGTTCCGGGAGAACACACTCCACGAGTCTTATAGCTACGATGACGTCCATCCGAGAAGTTCTGTTCATCGGGAACTATCATGAGAGATAGCTACACTCATTATGGGAGACACACTCCTTAGTGGAAAGGTTACGATAGATATAAGCACTCATTACAGGAGACACACTTCTGAGTGGGAATGATCAAGATACACAGATGAGGATCACTACCAGGGCCATGGCGGATACCGCGACTCATCTGGATGCACCAGTTAGGTGATACACCATCTAGGTAGAGGAACTAGACCCGGTATGGTTGGTCATGTTGATGCCTGACTCTACCTAGGATCAAGAATGGATAGATGATCTCGATCCGTGTCTCTCGGATGGATGCCTACCTCTATCATAAAAAGTCCTGCTGAAGGGAGAATAATCCTGAGTGGGAAATGATGCCTGACCTTTAGGGGAATGAGAAGAAGGGGAACTAACCCAAACGAAAGATGTACAAGGTACGGTGAAAGAAAGGACCATGTCGTTTTCCAAAAAGTACACGGCATTTAGAAAAGATACATGTCGTGTTGTGTGACCACGGGTACTACCCGTGTACAACGACCCATGTCATAGGTTGGTCGTGTAGGAATAACTATGTAAAATGCGTGTAGTATAGTGTACATGCCATTTCTGGGTAATTGGGGTTGGCTCCATGTACTCTGGCCATGTGCCCGTACTCGGTCATCAACCCGTGTACTCCAACCCGGGTAATCCGCACACGGGGTGACCCGCGCTGCTGGCCTCACCTGGCCGTGTGATAGAGTACTCGGTCGTGTACTCCATCCCATGTCTAAGTATCCCTGAGATACACTTCGAGTCCCACGTAGCTGCTTCTGCCAAGTTATACACACCATATCGCCTGAAGCTGTGTAGATCAACCCGTGTCCGTGTACTACCCAAAGTACACGTCGAGCTTCGGGGAAGGTCCAACACGCCGTGTGACCAGGGTCACACGCCGTGTGATTCTTCTCTGACCCCAAAACCCTAGCCACCACCACCAGTACTACACGGCGTGTTCTTTGGAAGTACACGCTGTGTATTCCAGAAATTTCAAGAAACAACGCTCTTCGCCAGCGCGCCTCCTGTGCTACTCCGATCATTGATTCAGCCGTGCTACCGTTGTCTATGAGATCTTTCAACATTGTTGGCATAGCAATTTTCGACTTTGATCCATCGTCGTTTGTCACCGAGAGTTTACTCGAACATTCCACGGATTCAGCAGAGGTTCCTCTCAAACGTCTCCAATGATCAACAATTGTTCACCCCTTTAAAAAGGGAAACAAGTTTGGCTCTTAATTACGCTGGGATATTAATGACTCATACTTGCCAAATCTTGAGTCATTATGACGCACCATTAGTTAAGGAAATAGAAGTCCTGTCACTTCATATTAAAGAGTCCAAATTCCATTTATTTTTCATTATGACACATCATTTAATTAAGGAAATAGCTTCCCTTTTACCGCGCTGCAGCGGTTGTTTCCATAAAATAAAATAAACATTTTTTTATTTTATATTTTTATTAAAATGTCCAAAATTTAAGTTTTCTTCTCAACCCATTCCGGTCAAGGTTAGCCTCATACCTAGGTAAGTTCATTATCCTAAATGCAATAGTGTGCTCAGATTTTTAATCCGGGCATCCATTTGGAAACTTCCACAACAGCGCACAAGTGCTGACTCACTTATCTTAAAAAGTTCAAAACACCATTTCGGGCTCACTGGACCTCGAAATGATGTTCCATCTTCACGCCTGGTCTCAAAATAATTTTATATAATATTTAAAAATAATAAGCAGAAAATCCGAGACATTACATTCTCCCAACCTTGGGGCTTTACGTCCCCGAAAATCCAAAGAAATGGCTACTCAAAGAGATGTGGGTACTAGGCACGGATCTGAGCCTCCCGCTCCCACGTGCTCTCCTGAAGATTCTCATTCTGCCACCAGATGCGCACCAAGGGAATAGATCACCCACGAAGGATCCTCTCCTGTAGATCCTCTATCTCCATCGGGTACTCAGCAAAGGTCACTACATTCTCGTTGTCCAACTCTCCCCAGTTGATGACGTGCGATGGGTCATGCACGTACCTCCTCAGCCGCGACATGTGGAAGACATCATGTACTCGATGCAACTGTGGCGGTAGAGCTAGGCGGTACGCAACCTCACCAACTCTGCACCGAATCTATAAAGGTCGGATGAACCTCGGATATAGCTTGCTACCTCTGCCAAATCTTCGTAACCGTCATCACGGTGAGACCCGAAGAAAGACGTGGTCTCCCTCTTCGAACTCTAGAGGTCTCCGTTGCCTATCAGCATAAGATTTTTGCCAGCTCTGTGCAGTCTTCATCCTCTCTCGGATGACCTGCACCTTCTCTGTGGTAGCTCGCACTAACTATGGACCCATGATTGGTGACTCTCCAGGGTCGGTCCAGCAAAGCGGTGACCGAAAGGGTCTCCCGTACAAAGCCTCGAATGGTGCCATACCAATTGTGGAGTGGTAGCTATTGTTGTACGCAAACTCCACCAGTGGTAGGTGGTCCTCCCAACAGCGACCAAAGTCCAAAATATAGGCTTGTAACATGTCCTCCAGAACTTTAATGGTCCTCTTCGTCTGAACATCCGTCTGGGGATGAAACGTTGTGCTCAAGCGTAGCTGATTCCCAAAAGCCTCCTGCAATCCCTTCCATAATCGTGATGTGAAGTGGGTGTCTCGGTCTGAGACTATAGTCAAGGGGAAACCATGAAGTCGAACTATCTCCTGCACGTAGAGATGTCCCAAGCTCTCTACGGAACTCTGCTCCCTGATAGCTAAGAAGTGGGCCGACTTGGTGAGTCGGTCAACAATCACCCAGATGGAATTACGCCCCTTGGACGTAAGTGGTAAGCCTATCACGAAGTCCATCGATATTCCATCCCACATCCACTCTGGGACTTCCAGGGGGTGAGCTAATCCCACTGGAACCTGGTGCTCAGCCTTCACCTGCTGGCATGTGAGGGATCGAGAAACGAACTCTGCTACTGCCTTCTTCATGCCTGACCACCAGAACTGTCGTTGGAGATCCTGGTACATCATTGCCACTCTTGGATGTCCCGCCAAAGGGGGTGTATGAAACTCCCTCAGGAACTCCTCCCGGAATGCCACTGGTACAACAGTGCGTCCTCTGAGAAGAATTATGTGCTCCCTTCCTTGCGAATATCCATCAGGATCATGTCCTGTGGATAATTGAGCACATAAAGCCACACAGTCGACATCACCAAGTCATGCCTCCTTAACTCGCTGTAAGAGTAGAGGGGTGACAACCATTGATTATAGGTAAGCTGTATCCTCTCCATTCACGAAGGATAACTATAATGCGGCTAACTTCTATGTCACCTCACTCAACAGCTGTGAGCTTGACCTTCTGTTAAGGGAATCTGCCACCTTGTTCCCCTTTCCAGGAGTATAGATAATCTCAAAATCATACCCCTGGAGGAACTCTAGCCAATGACACTACCTCAGATTTAGATCCTTCTGTGAGAAGACGTACTTGAGGCTTTTGTGGTCAGAGTAGACAATGAACCGCTCGCCCATAAGGTAGTGTCGCCAAATCATCAATGCGAAGACTACCATTGCTAAATCGAGATCATGGGCCGCACAGTTCTGCTCATGTGGCCTAAGCTGGCATGAACCATAAGCAATCACTGCATGCCACTGCATCAGGACACAACCGAGCTCGGTCCCTGATGCGTCGTAGAAAACTATGTACTCGACACCCTCCTCTGGCAATCTCAAGACTCAAGCGCTCATCAAACTCTGTCTCAACTGCTCAAAAGCCTGCTGGAACTTTTCTGTCCACATGAAGGGTTTCCCCTTCCCGGTCAGGGCTGTCATTGGTACTAATATCCGGGATAAATCAGGAATGAATCTCCGGTAATATCCTGCCAATCAAAGGAATCTTTGCACCTCCTTTACGCTTTGAGGTGGCTCCCATACTAACACAGCCTCCACCTTGGCTGGGTCCACAGCCACTCCATCTGCTGAGATGACATTTCCCAGAATGTGGACCTCCTGAATCCAGAACTGACTCTTCGAGATCTTTCCATAAAGATGGTGCTCCCGGAGTACGTCCAGAACCATCTGTAGGTGTCTCGCGTTCTCATCCTCTGACACTGAGTACACAAGGATTTCGTCGATGAAGACCACCACAAACTGGTCCATGTACGGCTGGATGATCCGGTTCATCAGCCCCATGAACACTGCGGGGGTGTTCGTCATGCCAAAAGGCATCACCAAGTACACATATTGACTATAGAGACATCTGAAAGTCGTCTTCGGTATATCCTCATCCCGCACTTGTAAAAGGTGATAGCCTAATCGAAGGTCAACCTTCGAGAACCACTGTTCCCCTCTTAGCTGATCGAAGAGGTCATCGATTCTGGGTAGGGGATACTTTTTCTTCACTGTCACCTAGTTCAGGCGCCGGTAATCCACGCATAGTCTCAAACTCCTGTCACCCTTCTTGGAAAACATGACCGGGGCCGCCCAGGGTGAAACGCTGGGTCTCACAAAACCCTTGCTCTACAAATCCTCCAACTTCACCCTTAGCTCGTGTAGCTCTGCGGGAGCCATATGATATACCGACAAGGAAATCGGTGTCGTCCCGGGGTGTAAGTTGATGCAGAAGTCAATTTCTCGGCGGGGAGGTAATCCTGGAACGTCTTCGGGAAAGATGTCCTCATACTCCGCCACCGCTGTTGGAAACTGAGAGCTCACAACATCTACTGCTCGGAGGGTAAGTCTAGCCAACTCATGAGTGATCAGCTACACCCTCCCATGCATGAGACCATTCTGTGCTGCCTGGGTTTCCCTTTCTCCAACAAAGGAAAACCTTTTTCCATCACATCGGACACACCGCACCCTTCACCTGAAATAGTCAATATGGGCATGGACCGAAGATAACTAATCCATACCGAGAATGACATCGTAAGGCCTCGACGCTACCACCAAGAGGTTCTAACCTAAACTCTCACCTCCAAGAGTAAGATCACACTGTCTGCAAAGGTGCGTGATCATCGAGTCTCCTCTCGTAGGTGTCTCCAAGCATAAGGATAGAGTCAACAGTTCTACCAGAATCTCGAGGTTTTGTACAAGACATGTGGCTATAAGGGAATGACTAGCACCTATGTCTATGTGTACGGATGATAACGTAGAAAAGACACATATCGTACCTCGAATCATCACTAGAGCACCTGGGTCATATTCCTCGACCGCATGCACCTGTCCTCGCCCCTGTCCACCAGCTCCCTGAGCTTGGTGTGGACCTTTTGGTGGTGGTGGTGGATATAAGTCGAAGCGTCTTCCACCACCTGCAGATCTCCCTTCTCCTCTACAACGTCCGCCTCCTAGCGGGTCTGCCTGATATGTTCTCTGCCTCTACCTCGGTGGTCCATCCACCACTTCCCTGTCAGCATCTCGACGGGTCGGGCAATCTCTAGCGAGATTTCCCCTACCGTCGCATGCATAACATCGATTCTCCCTAGGCTGACTGGATCCAGCCTGAGAGCCCGAGACTGTCGATCCCCTGTCTTGTGTCCTCCTTTGATGTATCCCATGTCCAAATCCCTGTGCCTGACGTGGGCTCCCTGCTACCGGGGTGTCTGCACCTGTCTACCTGCTGCTGACTGCCGGCGGCTGTCTCTGCTCCGCCAAGAAGCTCTTGATCACCAAGGACCACTTGATCACTCCAGCATAAGTGGAAATGAATAGAGGAATGACACTAGCTCAGATGTCACACCGAAGACCTTGTTCAATGGATCGATCTCTGAAGTACTGATCCCGGACCATATCCATCGAGTACCTGGCGAGGTTGGTGAACCTCGATGAATAGTCATCTACTGTCATACTACCATGTTGAAGCTGAAGAAGCTCCTGGATGCGTACAACTCTTAGCATAACTGGAGAGGACTCCTCCCAGAAGAGTCGCTCAAACTCCATCCATGAAAGAGTCTTCTCATCATGAGTCTGTGTGGTCAGACTCCACCATCATCCGACCGAACCCTGAAGAAGGCTCGCTCCTAGGATCGCCATTTGGTCTGCTGGTGTCCTCACTAGTCAGAAAACCCTGGTCACCGCCTCAAGCCAGTGCTCAGCCACCTGAGGGTCAGGCTCACCTCAGAACCTGAGGGGTCTCTGTCTCTAGAATTCATGGAGGGTGCTAATCCTACAATCCTCGCCGGTCGGAACTACAGGTACCACTAGCTTCTCCACTGGTGGTATTGCAGGTGCACCACCTGGTGGCAACGCCTGGGGAGCTGGTCCCTATATCGAAGCCTCTCCACAGAGGGGGTCATCCTTGGGATCATGCTGCTGAACCGTAGTGGGTATGCATCGTGGAGGCATCCTATAAAGAAACAAGATCTATCATGGTCAATGAGTATATCTAGATAGCTGACACAAAGGACATGGAAAACACAACCCATTCCTATATGATGCATGTACCTTTTATTTCCCCACAACCAGTGTTTTCATGAACCGAGTCGAAAAGTAGGTTATCAGAGTCCTGGTGTGTAGATACCTCGGCAACCGTACCAACACTGGGGTCCATGTCCTGAAAGCCGAACCTGAAACACTAATCACTATTTCCCCAAACCAAACTCATAGACTCTTGGTCATAAGGTAGAACCGACCATCCTCTGATACCACTCTGTCACGACCCATCCTAGTACAGCCTTCACCATGAATCCCCAAGCCCAACTCCAATTGTCCAGGGGCTGGTGACTAGCACCGAGTAGGCATATTACTAACATGGGATGCATTGCCTGATTACCTGTACACACACCCACATCTCTAAGCCCACAAATGCTGAAATATAAAAACCACTAAGGAAAAAGAATGCATGCATAAAACTAAACCCAACAAATAGAGTACGAAAAAAGGTAGATTACTGTAAAAGTAAATTGGGAAAAAAATAGAAGCCCACCAAAAATCAAACAAACATGAGTCTAAAAACTGAAAAGTCTAACCTATAAGCACAAAAGGTACTAGGACTGCTGCTCGTAGCCGCAGGAACGCCTTGGCCTATAGGGAACACAGAAAGCTCGATCCTACCCTGGTCCGCCCTGGACTCTGTCAAAAGGCTACTCGTCTGTACAAGACACCAGACATGCGGGAAAAGCCCGTGAAGGGGTCAGTATAACAATTACTCAGTAGAGGACCCAAAAAAACACAAAGCAGTACACAAAGTAAAGGTACAGTCATCTATGCATAGTATATGTCTACAGAATATATAGAACAAACCAGATATACTCAAAACCAAGACCTGTGGTCTAGAGACAAGTCATACAACCGCATACCCCTGTAAGAGATTCTGTTCGAAGATTCTGTGATGCACTCGTTCCGGGAGAACACACTCCACGAGTATTATAGCTCTGATGACGTCCATCCGAGAAGTGTTATTTTTCGGGAACCATCATGAGAGATAGATACACTCATTATGGGTGACACACTTCTATGTGGAAAGGTTATGACATATAGAAGCACTCATTATGGGAGAGAGACTCCTGAGTGGGAAAGATCACGATACACAGATGAGGATCACTGTCAGGGCCATGGCGGATATCGCGAATCATCCGGATTCTCTAGTTAGGTGATACACCAGCTACGTACAGGATCAATGCTCAGTAAGGTTGGTCACGTCGATGCCTGACTCTACCTAGTGTCAAGAATGGATAGAGGATCTCGATTCGGGCCTTTAGGATGGATGCCTGACTCTATCAAAGAAAAGTCCTGCTAAAGGGATCAGACTCCGGAGTGGGAAATGATGCCTGGCCTTTCGGGGAACAAGAAGAAGGGGCACTAAGCCAAACGAAATATGTCCAACGTACGGTGAACAAAAGGACCATGTCATTTTCCAAAAAGTACATGGCGTGTAGAAAAGATATACGCCGTGTTGTCTGACCCCGGGTACTGCCCGTGTACAATGGCCCGTGTCATTGGATGGTAGTGTAGGAAAAACTAAGTACACGGTGTGTAGTACGGTGTACACACCGTGTATGGGTAATTGAGGTTGGCTCCGTGTACTCTGGTCATGTGCCCGTACACGGTCATCAACCAGTGTACTCCAACCCATGTAATCCGCACACGGGGTGACCCATGCTGCTGGCCTCACCTGGCTGTGTGATGGAGTACACGGTCGTGTACTCCATCCCGTGTTCACGTAACCCCAAGATACACTCCGAGTCCCATGTAGCCACTTCTTCCAAGTTGTACACGTCGTGTCTCCTGAAGCCGTGTAGATCATCCCATGTCTGTGTACTACCCAAAGTGCACGCCGAGCATCAGGGAAGGTCTAACACGTCGTGTGATTCTTCTCTGACCCCAAAACCCTATCCACCTCTGCCAGTACTACACGACGTGTTCTTCGGAATTACACGCCATGTATTCTGAAAATTTCTAGAAATGGCGGTCTTCGCCGACATGCCTCCTGTTCTACTCCGATCGTTGATCCAACCATCTGATCCCCACGAAACCTTCAGGTTTTGGTCACCCCGATTCCACAAATCCGCTTCCAGTGTTTTCGGACCTTTGATCGGCTCTGAAAACGTGTTTTGATCTTCCCGCACGAAGAACGCTCTTTCCAATACTGTCTGATTCGTTGTCCACCATTGTCGTCGCACCTCCATAAGGTCGTTGAGGTGTCGAACCTTAGATTTGGGATCGTTGCATCACAAAACGTATTCAAAACGATCCGTTGTTCGTCGCCTCGCGAAGAATGTGAAAAATGCGTGAGGAAAAAAGGGGGAAAATATCTAAATAAACAAATTGAGGAATGAACCTCCACCATCATTCTTCATAGTGTTTATCCGCTCCCGTTAATAGGCTTAAAAAGAGGAAGAATCAACAAAAACATAAAGCATGAATCAATTCCCCAAAATCACCCCAAAGAAAATCCCTCCCACAAGAACACATGAATCCACAGATCAACTTGTTCATTGTTGATCCGTATTTGTGGTTTAAACTCCAAAATGGGGAAAGGGAATTGAAAAACAAACCCATACCTTTAGAAATGATCGACCGTTGACAAAGGCATCGTGCTGCCGGTGTCTTCGAGATCTTTCAACGTTGTAGGCGTAGCAATTCTCGACATTGATCCATCGTTGTTCATCGCCAAGTGTTTTCTCCAATGTTCCGCAGATTCAGTAGAGGTTCCTCTCAAACGTCGTCAACGATCAACAATTGTTCACCCCTTTAAAAAGGGAAACAAGATTGGCACTTAATTACGCGACGATATTAATGACTCCTACTTGCCAAATCTTGAGTCATTATGACACACCATTAGTTAAGGAAACAGACGTCCCGTCGCTACGTATTAAAGAGTCCAACATTCCATTTATTTGTCATTATGACACAACATTTAATTAAGGAAACAACTGCCTTTTTACCACAATGCAGCAGTTGTTTCCATAAAATAAAATCAAAATTTATTTATTTATTATTATTTTATTTTATTTTTTATTAAAACGCTTGAAAATTAACATTTTTCCTCGACCCGCGCTAGTCGAGGTTAGCCTCATTAGATAAATTTGTTGCCCTGGACACACCGGTGTGCTCAGATTTTTAATCCGGGCATCTGTTTGGAAACTGCCACAACCACGCACAAGTGCCGACTCACATAACATAAAAAGTTCAAACCAACATTCCGGGCTCACTGGACATCGAAATGATGTGTCTTCTTTACGCCCGGTCTCAAAATAATTCCATATAATATTTAAAAATAATAAATGGAAAAACCAAGACATTACAGAACTATTTTCATTGGATCATTAGGGATATCTATGGATGTGGTAAATTATATTCCTCTACAACCTAATGTTACAAAGGATCCTATTTTATCCTCTTATGAAAAATAACTTAAGATTTTATTATATTTAAAAATCACACTTGTGTTATAAAGGTAAGGATTAAGGAAGAAATATACCCTTGGTTTTAAGAACATGTCACACTGAATTATCATATATATCAAAATGGGTAGATAATTGTGAATGATTACTTAAATATTAAAGAGCATATGTTTAATAAAATTGAATTTTAATTTGATCAGAATCCCAATTTTTATTATCTGTAACTTCCTTGGGAATGTTTCTCTTTAGGTTTTGTGAATTTCTCTGACAGTGGGGTTGGTTATGATTCTCTAGTTTCTAAAGTATGATAATTTGTTAAAATAATTTTTATAGATGATTTTGTTGATGGAAAATCCATCTATATTGACCCATGATAATATAATAATTTAATAGTTTAATATGCACTCCCACTTCAGTGAATAGGGGAATTTAATCTTGCTGAAATTTCGAACTAGTTACTCTAATTTTGTGGTAGCTTTACTAAGATTTGATGAAAACGTGGGGTCTATAAAATGCCTATTATTGTTTCAAGTCTATTTATTTCTTGATTATTTTATTTCCTTTATTGTTATCCTCTATATAGGTAGCCTACTGGGGTCATCACACTTCATGTGGTGTGAAATGAAATCAAATATCGGTGATGTTTCTTATTGCATGACGCTATTTTGAAAGTATAGAAACTAATTGCGCGGTATACACATGTTACATTGTTCTAAGATCTCACTGAAGATAATGACCATGGAATTTCTGATCTTATTATCTAGGACACAATTGGTATGATTAGAGGCTGATTTTTATACAAATAGACCATTTAACAATTAATGCTTCGTAGGATGGATTGGCTGGATTCAAGCTAATGTTACGTGAGATCTGATATGTGATGAGGTTGGGATATTTTTCACCACATTATACTGATGGATTTTAATTTTGTCTTGAACCAATGCCACATATTCAAACTTTAGTTTTGGTCTTCCATTATGGGCACTGCACTTGGAAATAATAGAGGGCACAATCAAATTCAAGCGATGATTATAGAAAAAAATGATCTTCAATAGGCAGATTATTCCCACGATTTATCTTTTTGTATTTTCAACTTCTTGAAAGGAATGGGTTTTGTGCATTCTTTTAGAATTTTTATTAAGAATGACGATGATTCAACCTGCCACTCATCACCATTTTACTAATTGGAGACTTAGAGATTCATCCTTATGAGGAGTTTGGAGTGGTTTCTTTCAATGATGATGATATTTTTCAAATATTTCACTAGAAATATCAAGTGAATATTTGGGGTATCCTTTGAAATTATTCTATAGAATCTATGGTTTACAATCACTGTATTATATGTTGGTGTAAGAATTATATACCTCATGTTTTTACATGTACAATTTTATATTTATAATATTTTTTATGGGTTGTATTTGGTCTTCAAACTCAAATCTCATGTCATTTATAATTATTATATCTAAAATAAATTTTGACCACATGAACACAAAATTCAATTTATTTGAACTAATATTTTAAAAACCCTAGTTTATTGTTAAATAATTTGGCCACCTCATTTCCCCCACCTCAATGATCAACATGAAAAATAGAAACACAATTATTTTTGCATGTTTTGTTGTATTGTGCCCTAAATGATCTACTTATATTTTTATTATATAATGATTTTTAAACCATTATCATTGATTTAAAATAATAATTATTATAATTATATTTGATAAAAATTACAAAAATATTGGGTTATACATCCATTATATGAGTAAAAACTACCCTTCACAGAACAACAACAACCACCCATGGAGTATTCTTCCACAATGCAAATTTCATTATTTATACATTATTTTACATTTGATTAGAACATATTCCCATTTTTATCAATATCATACATTTATTTGAGATTCAATTATCTAAAACTCTATATTTACTCATGGATTAAACTTATTTTCCAAACATGCATGTATCTATTATTATGCATGCATGTATTCTTTAATTTCAAGTGTTTCATTGAGTTCTTAATAAATTACATGAAAGTGACCCCATAATTATATATACCATCCATGAATAGTGTAATGATCAATTTTGTATAGATATTATATATGGAATATTGGAGAGTATTATTACCCATTTTGATACAAATACTTAGAATATAGTCTCATCATACAAAAACATAATGATTTTCCCTGACCACATGTATATGATGTTTAGATTCATGAATTACTTATATATCATAATTATTTACAATTTTTAATGAATTATGAATATGTAATTCCCCAACCCAAGAAACTGACTATCGGACCGAGCTTGAGGTGATACATGACCTCATATGAATTTCTTTATATTCTATAGTCGACTAACTAGTATTGAGAGACTTTATATAAAATAGAGAGACTATACTCTTGATATCATCACATATAATAACATATAAATAATTGAATCAATATGAAAAATTGGTGTGAATGAAAAATATTATATCTAAATCCCATAAAATAATAAAATAAAATATATATAATTCTATAAAAAAAATTAGCTCATGCTCTTCATACATCATATATACAAGATAGGGATATCCAATCGATTGGTCCAAAAAATGGGAAAAAGTAAAAAAGAAACAATGGAGAAATAATCTCAACTTGAGATCCACCGTAGTCTTGTCTCCCAACCCATATAGCTACCTAACTAGATCTCCATTATTGCATATTGCATGAAAATACAATATAAGTTCTACATAGGCACCATAATGTGCCTGCAAGGTGTGAGAAATAAATCTCAGCAGGGAACCACCAATGGTGTTCCTCTGATATACCATAATATAACGTGTAGGTTTGTATGGGTAATAAAGAAATTCATATGAAATCATGTTAGGTCATCATGTACTAACTAGTCCACCATGAAACTAGACCCAACTTCTTTTTATAATTCTATAAATGAATATTTTATAGTAACATCAATGTCAAAGAATTACATAGGAAACACTCTATTGGAGATGAAATACACAACTAGACCTCTGTAATAGGATAACTATAAATCACATAAGGACACATAGTAAGTGGAACTAATGGGTGTGTAACATATCCAACCTTATTTATAGAATGAATAAAATACTATCACTCAGGGTATGACCCCACCACTAAGTATTATACCAACACCCTATCATTCAGGGTGACGTATCCTCTAGAGAATGGTGTTGTATTTGTTGTCAATAAGGACTCAAGTGTCAATAATTAGTCAATATGTGTATGGAATGGTGATGATGGAAGCTGTTCCAATGATTGAACTTGTTATGCTTAAAGTGATGCTAGTAATTCAGTAAAGATCCAACTTTGATTATGGAAGATGATTGTGAACTAAATATGATAACTGTAGAACTGGTGTAAGGTTCCAATACTTTTATCAAGGTGATACATTATTACAACACTTGAAGAAGTCCTTGAAATACTGAACTGCATGAGGAAAGAAGAAAATATCTATATATAGTCACTAAGTGGATAAAGAGTTGAAGTTCCATCCATTGAGTCTAAATAAATGATGTTTAAAAATTAAACAATTGTGTGAGTTAGTCCTCAAAGTCTAGGATATGTGTTAATAGAGAACACACCCCTCACAATAAGAAGAATCCATGAATTATACCTTAATGAATTAGGAATGAAGAAATTATCCATGCATCATCCATGATTGGATCAAAACCACATATTGAGGATATTTTGGATTCATGATCTAATTAGAATAGAAAGATGAAGTTTTGGAGAAGATCTTTGGAATACTTATTCCAAAAAGAATAAAAGAAAGAAGAATGAAGGTTGATGATGAAGACGAGTACTGTATGGGTCATAGTATTCAAAGGTGGGTTTGAATTATAAGTTGGCCATGCATTTTATGTTAAGTTTTCATGTGGATCACGTAACAAATATGGGCCACCCTCAAGCTAGTTGAGCCAGCTTGACCCCAACACTTGTGGGAATCTGGGTCAACCACGCTGATGGAACCAACCCTAGCCAACCCAAAGGTATCATAGGTTAGGCATAACCCACACGAGAAGGCCGTAGGAGCACACGTGTTCATCAACAGGTGTAAATGGTTATGCATAGTGGGCGCCAATAACGCACCCGAGGAGGTAAGAGTGGGCGCAGAAGCGCACCCACAGAACACCAGTGCGGGGTGAGACCAGGAGAGGAGGGAAGAGAATTTTGATCGAAGGATGCCACGAGTTGACATTTAAACCATACAAAATCCGCAACACGTTTTGATGTGGGACATGTTTTTAAAAAAAACATGGATGTGATCACGCCGTCCATCTGATCCCGTTCCTGATCTCAACCACTCATCTCATCCACACTCCACATTCTAATTACGGTCGTCCCTGATCGATCCAGGTCGATCGAGCGGCCATGGAGAGGACATGAGATCATCTTCAACCTCTGCTTGCATGAAGGATCTCCCAACACCACTGTACAACCAAATCTCTACCTCACTTCGTTGATTGCGTTCCTGACCACCGTTGAAGCTCAAATATCTTTCATGCTGATCGTCCGAACGAAACAAACACATGCATGCATCAAACTGATAAAAATCAAAAGATCCCAATGCAAACAAAGTTTCTGAGGGTGCACTACACGTTTGATGTATAAATAGATGGTTCACATGCGTTCGAAAATGCAAGCACATGAGGATTGAACTGAGAAAGAAGGAGTTGACCTTGAAGAAAAATAAACAGAGAGATTCAGTTATCTCTATCTCGCATTTGAATATTTTAAATCTATAGATCATTGATATTGAAATATTTAAAACCCGCGGTATATCTCTTGGGATTTCAACTCAGTGGAACTGGATACCTCATCCTAAAAAAGTAAGAACACCCCAAATCATTTTTTCTGTTGAAGTTATTGAGAAAGATACTATTTTCTGGGAAAAAAAGATCACCGAGAGGATCTGTGCAGCCATGCTACTTGAAGGAGAAGAGACTAGAATGAGTTCAACAAGTGATACACACTCTTTGACCCTCTTTGTAAAGAATAAATGCACCCCTATGCAAGGAAACTTGTGAGCACACAATAGGTTCTTTTGAATCCTCATTGTATCTTTTTGAGTAGAATATCGTGTGTATGTAAGTGGTGCACTAGCACCCTTTATGTAATCCACGATTATCAATACCATGAACCTTCTTTTTTCTATGAAGATGAACCACACACACTCCGTATGTGAAGAAGAAGACTCCATGCTTCCTGTTTTGCACAAAGAAGAAGAGGTTAGAACTTAAACCTGTATGTATGATCCATATGATAACCCACACACATTCTTATTATACCCATTTGGGTTGTGTGGGAAATAAGAAAAAGAAGGGAGTGTGTATGCATTATGAATCAAGAAGACAGTACACACATACATGCATGTGAACCTAAGGCCTCATGTTTTCACAAAAGGGAACACATGCATGAGGCTGAGGATTTGACAATCTCTTCAGATAGTCTGTGTTCACGTGGTGAAAGTAGGATAAACCATCCAAAGGCATACACCTATTCCAGTTTGAAGAAGAACACACTTAAAAATTAATGTCACCCGAACCATGTGGATGAGAAGATAGAGAAGGAGAACAAGATAAAGAGGATATAGTGAGGTGTACAAAGATTGGAATACATGCACATACATAGCACATATTGAAGCCATATTAAAAGAACAAGTGTGTGTGTGAAAAAACTAAAGGAATTGTGTGCATATTGAGAAAGAAAAAATTTAGTGGTAAGTGCCTGTTTAATTGCATGACCCACACACATTGAACCTAACACATTGATAAAAGAGAATAGTGTGTGCTCAGGATCACAATAAACACATCACACATGAATGCATACATGCATAAAAACATGCACGAATGAATAAAATTTAGATACCCAAAACAAGAGGTATTGAATTCCATGTAAACCATGAATGTAGAGAATGATAATTGAGACTGATTCCATACAAAATTAAAGAAGATTTTATATATGAGTTTACGGTGTTTAGGAATCCAAGAAGACAGACAATGCTGATATTGTGCCAGATCACTCTTGCATATTAATATTATTGAAGAGGTTGTGTTCACCACTAGAACACATCTTAGTGAGGCCAGGTCTTCATTAAAAGGAGAAATAATTTCTAGAGAATTGTTGAGATGAGTACTAATCAGACAAGTGATCAGAATTATTGAGAAAGACCAACAGACCATATCAAAGGTCGTTGAAGATTATTGAAGAGATACATAGGAAATTTTTATTCAGTAAGCCTGTGTGGATTGATCAGAAGATCATCTATAGTGAATTAAGACATAACATAAAGAAGGAATTTTCTCGTGTGACTTGATAGCTAGAAGAACCTTGTGAGATTTTGGGAGGAGAAGAAGACTTCAGTGGGACTCTGAAGCAGACCATTGGACTCTAGTAACACTATGGGATGCAGTATAAAGACCCTCCTATGGGACTCAAGAGAGATATAGTGGGAATCGGTATCAACCATTTTAATTGATAATAATATTATACTGAATAATATGTGTTGGGGGGAATAACCAATACAACAAGAAGTAGGTATTTGAATTGAATCTTGTAAATCCTAATGTTCAGTGCCTTTACATTTACTACACCATTCAAGGTAAGGCTGAGAAACACAAGAAGAGTGGATCGAGGCTTTAACCAACCATAACGGTTTAATTGAAAATAATCAATTAGTAAAAAGATTTAAAGGAATCACTGATTCACTCCCTCACACTCTTAGTGATTCACACTGATATAGGCACTTTAATTGGTATCAGAGAAAGGTTACCTCTAAAAAATCAAAGGGAGTCTTTATAAAGTGCAGATTTGAGGATTTGAGTGAGAAACCTCAAGCACAGATATCTTCCAAGACATAGAAAAATAGAAAGAAGAAACAGGAAAGGAGTATGCAGAAGAAGCTTACTACTAATGAGGAGTAACCTTCTACTAAAGGTAATATTAGAGGAATAACATGTGAAAATTCTTATTACTCTTCTAATGAAGCATGCTCAAGCTGCCATTATAATAGATCAATTACTGATCTTTAGATTGAACTCAAAGATCATCTAAAGAAAGTCCCTAGATAAGTAGCAAGACACATTGTTGTAAACATTGTTACTCTTCAAGATAAAAAATAACAGCTGGAAGAATAAGCTCTTGCCATGAAAGATGCATTAGATAAAAGTATTGGTATATTCAACACTCTCACAAAACTTGTGAAAGAAAAGTAAAAAACAATTTTTATTTTCAATGAAATAATTGATGAAGTTAATGAAAAAGTTCAAGGAAGTATCTATGATAATGAATTCTTTGAGATTGTGTTTGTTGAATCTTTCCAAGCATTTAAAAATCTGTACAAAGTCTCAATGGTTGTCAAAGCTGCTCAACTGAAAGAAAAAGATAACAAGGTAAAGGAGCTTGACATCTATTTTCATGAATTAAGAAATATGCATGAAGATCAAATGCTAATGCTGAAGGAGAATTTGGAAAGAAAGATGAGATCAGTTGAGGTTGAGAAGAACTCCATCAACATGAAGTGTTTAGAGATGGAGGAGAAATTGAAGAATTAAAAATCACTCCAAGATAAAACTTCCCAAATAGCTGAAATATGAGAAGTTTCCACTCAGGTTCGCATTGAGTAATATGATTCCAAGAGGAATATCGAATTATCCTCAAATACAATGGAATTATATTCCAAGAAAAAGGTATACCATAACCCAGTTATTTCTATTTCCACTAATGCAGTTTCATCTACAAGTATGTGTTCAAATATCAAATCTAGGAAGACTTTCATTGATAAAAATTTTAATACATCCATCAAAATTTCAATGATTTATTTTGGGATGATTAATAAGAACAAATCCCAAATACATGCTCTAGAGAAAGAAAGACAATTCCAGAAACAACAAAGCACTAAATCTAGCCTGACAACTACTACAAGAAAAATAAGGAGATTTATTGGCTACTGTTGGTGTTGATGGAAGTTTGGGAATTAGGAAAATGACTACTAGAATAACATGACATCATATGAAAATTATGAAAGGCCTAAATTTAGGGAAAGTATATGTGACGAAATGAAGAAACATACAAAGAAAAATCAGAAATCACAGATGAAGAAGAATCCGTATATCAAGAACAGATTTGATTATATTGAAGAAATCTATGATAAATGAAAAAAAAGTGTTCACAGTTATGATGAGTGATGGTTTAGTCATACCATGCCTTAGTTAGTTGATTGGAAGCATAATATAAACAAAATTAAGGATAAAAGAAAAAGTATTGAAAAGTATTTGATTGGGAATATGAAAAACACCGAAGTCAAGAAAAAAGTGAAAAAAACTATTCCCAATAAGAAGCTCAAGCCAGATTCCAGGAATGTCATCTCAACAAAGAAAAGATTATTCTATTGTGGAAATAACGGTCATACCATGGATCACTTCAAACAAGGTATGTAAATGAATAGAAGCAAGTTGAAACTAAAAGGAGATTCAATAAACTAGAAGATGGGATTTTCTAAAGACATTCCTGAAGATAATAAGTTGCATTAGAAAGGTAAATTAAAAACACTGAAGAAGCCATGTGGAAGCACCAACCCAAAAAATCCAAATGGAGAGGAGACATCAGCATGAACAGTACCAGACACTTTAGAGTTTCAAGGAAAGGAGTTTTTGGGTTGAGATAAAATTATCATCCCCAGTTCTTCTATTAAGAATCTCACAAATGTTCCATCTTATTCACCTATATGTTTGTTATATTCACATGCTTAAATTTTAGGGAATTAAAGGTGGAGGTTATCCTAAATAGGAAAATTGGATGAGAAAAGTGGAGAACTACAAGTTGGACTAATTATTCATGATTTAATAATTTCATGATGTAATCCACAATGGAATATTATCAGTATGAATATATTCAAGATTTTATAATGATATTATTCACCATGATAAATCAAAGAGAGTGCACCCCCTGAGGGGGAGAAAAAATGAAGGATATGATATCAAGGATTATGTCAAGACAAACCTTGAAATTCATATCATCTCAAGAAGTTGAAGTTGAGTTATTCCAACCACATATTCATCCCTTGTTTTTAATTGTATTTATCATGTCAATTAAGGGAGATTGATTGATTGATGACAAGATAGGATGAAAGGCGGTGAATTATATTTTCACGTGAACTTTTAAATATGTTTGGTGAAGTATATGCAAGATTTATAATTTCTTAGATAAATTTTATTATTTTCAACCCCTTGGTTAAGAATTGAAACATTTTGAGTATGATTTCACATATATGGTTATTTATGGACAACATTGAATACCTAAGTCATGTCTCTCTTGTTTTCTACACTGGGTTAGCCCAAGTAGACTTAGAGTTCATCAACAAAAGGCTCTTTTCCAAGTAAACCATGTTACATCATACCTATCTCATAAATATTCTAGAATATATTATTCAAAGGGAGAAGAACATGTTTTGAATATACCATACTACAACTTTTCATTTTGTTTCCAATAAGGGGGAGAAATGATTGGCACACATACTAATTCATTCAAAGTGTTCTTAAGTAATATTTACAACAAAATTCATAGGGGGGTATTGTAGAGCATGGTGTGGTATTTATTTTCAACAAGGAGTCATGTGTCAATATGTTGTCAATTTCTGTATGGTAAGGTGATGATGGAAGTTGTTCCAATTATTGAAGTGGTGATTCTTACAATGATGATAGTAATTCAGTGAATATCCCACTTTTATTAGAGAAGAAGATTTTGAACTAAATATAATGATTGTGGAACTAGTATCAAGTTCCACAACTTGAATCAAGGTGATACATTGTTACAACACTTGAAGAAATCCATGAATTACTCAATTGCATGAGTAAATAAGTAATGATCCATCCATAGTCACTAAGTGGATGAAGTGTTGAAGATCCATCCATTCAGTCTAAATGGATGATGTTTAAAAAATTAGATGATTTTTTTAGCTACTCCTAAAAGTCCAAGATATGTGTTAATGGATAACACATCCCTCACAACAAGGAGAATCCATGCATTATGCCTTAATGCATGAAGAATTAAGAAATGATTCATGCATCATCCATGATTGGATAAAAACAAAATATTGAGGATATTTTGGATTCATGATCTAAGAAGAATAGAAATATGATGTTTTGTAGAAGATCTTTGGAATCCTTATTCTAAAAAGAATAAAAGAAAGAAGAATGAAGGTTGAATATGACGAGGAGTAGTGCATGGGGATTAGTATTCAAAGGTGGGTTTGAATTGTATGGTATCCATGCATTTTATACCAAGTTATCATGTGGCTCACTTAAAAAACATGGGCCACTATAAAGCTAGATGAGCCAGCTCGACCCCAGCACTTGTGGGACTCTGGGTCAACCACACTGAGAGAACCAGCCCTGGCTAGCCCGAAGGTGGCATAGGTTGGGCATATCCTACATGAGCAGGCCAAAGGAGAAACACGATGATCAACCCGTGCAGCCGAGTATGTATAGTGGGTTCCAGTAGCGCACCTGAGGAGGCAACCGAGTATGCATAGTGGGTTCCATTAGCGCACCTGAGGAGGAAAGAGTGTGCACAGAAGTATGCTCGTAGAACATTGGTGTGGGGAAGAACTAAGAGAGGAGGGAAGAGAATTATAATCAAAGGTTTCTTCGAGTTGATATTTAAATCGAATGAAATATGTGGTGCATTTCGATGTGGTACAAGTTTTTAAAAAATACGGACGTGATCCACACAGTCCATCTGATCCCATTCCTGATCTCAACTGCTCATCTAATCTGTGCTCTATGTTTTAATCAGGGATGCCCGTGATCGATCCAAGTAGACCCATCAGCCGATGAGATACCATGAGATCATCTTTAACCTCTACTTCCATAAAGGATATCCTGAAGCTGCTATACAACTGAAGCACTGCCACACATCCTTGATCGCATTCCCAAACACCGTTGATGCTCAAATCTCTTGCATGATGATCATTCGGACGAAGTAAACTCATGCATGCATTAAAAGTTTCATGCATGCATCAAAATAATTAAAATTGAAAGAGACTGAGGCAAATAAATTTTATGAGGGTGAACTTCCCATTTGATGTACAAATAGATGGTTCACATGCATTCGAAAATGCATGTACGTGAGGATTGAACAAAGAAAGGAGTTCGCGTTGAAGAAAAATAAACCAAGACACTCGACATATCTCTAACCCATGTTTGAATATTTCAAATATGTAGATCACTAACAATTAAATATTTGAAACCCATGGAATATCTCATGGGATTTGTACTTATCGGAACGTGCTACCTCTGCCTATAAAAATTAGAACACCCTGACTCATTTTTATTGTTGATGTTATTGAGAAATCTCATGTTTTCTGAAAAACTGATCACTGAGAGGATCTGAAAATCCTTTATACATGAATTAGAATAGACTAGCATGAGTTAAACAAGTGCTACACACACATGAACCCTCCTTATAAAGAAGAACCTCACACCTATGCGAATAAACCCGCAAGCAGGTGATAGGTTCTTTCGAACCCTCATTGTGTCTTTGTGAGGAGAATCATGTGTGTATGCAACTGGTTCACTTGCACCCTTGCCGGACTCTGCGAAGATCAAAACCACGAACCTTATAGGTTCTATGAAGATGAAACATGTACACTTCTTATGCAAATAAGAAGACTTCGTGCTTCCTGTTTTTCATGAAGAAGAAGAGGTGATAACTCCCACCTGTTTTCACGATCCATCTAAGAACCCCCACACATTCTTATTATACCCATTTGGGTTGTGTTGGAAAGAAGAAGAATAATGGAGTGTGTATTCATTAAGAATCAAGAAGAAAGTACACACATACACGCATGTAAACGTGAGGCCTCATGTTTTCACAAAAGGGAACACATTCATGAGGCTGAGGCTTTGATAATCTCTTGAGAGAGTGTGTGCGCATGTGAATAGATGAGGAGAAACCATCCAAAGGCCTACACCCATATGAGTTTGAAGAATAACACACATAACACTTAAAGTCACCCGAATGATGTGCATGAGAAGAGAGAGATAAAGAGAACAAGATAAAGAAGAGATTGTGAGGTACACCAAGATGGTAATACATGTAGATACATAACACACATTTAATTCAAAATAAAATAACAAGTTTGTGTGTGAAAAACCTAAAAAAATTGTGTGCAAATTGAGAGAGAAAAAATTGTGTGGTAAGTGCATGTTTAATTTCATGACCCATACACATTGAAACTAACATATTGATACAATAGAATAGTGTGTGCTCAGGTTCACAATAAACACATCATAAATGCTTTCATACATTCATAAACACATTCATGTCTGAAGAGAATTGAGATACCAAAAACAAGAGGTATTGAATGCCATGAAACCCATGTATGAAGAGAATGAGAACTGAGACTGAAGCCAGACAGAATTAAAGAAGATCTTATATCTGAGTTGAAGGTGTTTGAGAATCCAAGAGGATAGATAGTACTGATATTGTGTTAGATCACTCTTGTATATTAATATTATGGAAGAGGTTGTGTGCTCCAATAGCACACATCTTAGTGAGGTCAGGTATTCATCATCAGATGAATGAATTCCCCGAGAATTGTTGAGCTAATTACTGATTAGAGAAGTGATCATAATTATTGAGCAAGACCAAAAGACCTTATCAAAGGCTATTTAAGATTCTTGAATAGATACATAGGAAAGTGTGATTCAGCAAGCCTATGTGAATATATAATAAGATCATCTATAGTGAATTAAGAAAGAACTTAAAGAAGGAAGCTGATCATGTGATTCGAGAGCTAGAAGAACCATATGAGATTTAGGGAGGAGAAGAAGACTTTAGTGGGACTCTGAAGCAGGCCAGTGGACTGTAGTAACACAGTGGAATGTAGTATAAAGACCCTCATGTGGGACTGAGGAGAGATAAAATGGGAATCAGTATCAACCATTGTAATTGATAAAAAAGATTATAGTAGAGAATCTATCTTTGGGGGAATAAACAACACAATAATGAGTATGTCTTTGAACCAAACCTTGTAAATCCTTGTGTTCAGTGCCTTTATATTTATTGCACCATTTGAGGTAAGGATGAGAGACACAAGAAGAGTGGATCAATTCTTTAACTAGACATAGAGGTTTAATTGAAAAGAATCAATTAGAAAAAATATTTAAAGGGATCACTGATTCACCCCCTCCCCTTTTAATGATTCACACTGATCTGTGAACTTCACATACTAACCATGTTTATAACCAACACTCTATTACATAGGGTAAGGTATCATAACCACATCTTGTACTAAAACACTCTCACTGAGGGTTAAGTCTTATAACTGTGTCTTGTACAACAACTAATCAAACTGAGTGAGGTCCCATGTATAACTCTCACTAACCATTATATCCAATATAGAAGTCATATCAAGATCTATCCTCCCACTTAGATCATATGTCTCGATATCGCACATCTTGATCATTAAAAAATGACACTCTTAGGCCCATATATCTCCTATATTGAGGCATGAAATATCCACAACCAATAATCGAACCATACATACAGTGATCCCCATACCATGCATAAAAAACTAACTTTAAACCCAACCAACCAAGGTGGAAAACCCTAACCAAGGAACCATAAATAGTTTTACCCAAGATAGAACAATCATATGAACCCTCTCTAGGGTCAATCCCATAGTCCAAGAACCACTCTATTAGTTGATACCTTATATAGAAGAAATTACATACAACGCATGAACCCACATACATGACAACCCATGCAATCCTATACAAATGTCAAAACATGGTAATGAATTCTTTTATGTATGGTCTACCAATGGCACTACACCCCTATGGATAGCTACGATATTCCCACATCTTACTCATGCACTCGAAATTCTAAGGAAAAACCCAAACACCACATGCCATTAATCTACCAATGGACTATATTCTTATTGACACCCACTACGGAATACCCCAACCACACTATAAAAGACGAATCACCA
Organism: Viscum album; assembly: GCA_963277665.1. Classification (NCBI taxonomy): domain Eukaryota; kingdom Viridiplantae; phylum Streptophyta; class Magnoliopsida; order Santalales; family Viscaceae; genus Viscum; species Viscum album. The sequence continues at coordinate 1,815,710,979 of OY728148.1, forward strand.
TGTTCCATGCCTTAGAATAACCAATTATCATAAAAAAGAATGGAATCTTCACACTAAATCCGCATTACTCTCAATATACTCCCGGCAAGGAGGTTAAAATGTTCGACAACAAATAAGGGACCTTACCATGCACTTGACATAACTCTTCAGTCACTGAAACCATTACCCAAATTCCTCACCATATGAGTTTTAGGATCAACTATTAAAATCATTTTCATTCCAAAAGTATTTGTATAACATACAAATAAAATCCATGATTTTAATATCTTATGGTTTGTTAATGATGTTGGAGTGATAATGAATAGGGTCCAAGGTGCCCAAACACTGGGAAACCAAACATTGTAGACCAAACAATGCTGACCAAAGAATATAGCCAAATGAAATTGTTGGATAGTGTGGTTAGACAATATAAATGGATGGTTCAATTGGAAAGGTTGATCATATGTTACGCTAATATCACTAGTCATGGAATTAGTGTGGTAAATCGACAAAGGATATAATCAGAAGAGTCATCTTGTGTAAACATTAGTAGATAATAGTATTGAACTAGTAGAGGAGTTGAGTTAGGAAAAGGCTTTAACCTATAATACATTATGTCTATATGAGTATAAAAAATTCAAGATGAATTTTAAATTTTTGAGTTTAGTGGATGTTGTTTTGATAATCAAGATCCAAAATTAAAGTTTTAGATTTTAGACATTTTAGAATAATGTTTTTTGATATGGGATGGGGCTAGGAAGGCATCCTGGGGGCTTGGAGGAGCCTCAAGAGAGGCTACGTCGCTACTACAGCCAAAAACTGTTGGAGACCACTAGCTATCCAGTGGTTTCCACTGGTTATCCAATGGATATTTTAGTGATAAAAATGACTATTACCCCCTCCAATGTTAATAGTGGGTATCCACTATTCCTCCCCTCATCTGAGCCATCTGACTAAGAGGGTTTCCCCCTCCTTTCTCCTTCTTCCCCCATGGTTTAATGTAATGTTCTTGGGAATGTTTTTTGGAAGATCATGGAATGAGTGTCTCCTCCTTCCATAATATATCTTAATTTCTATTCCTCATTAATTTAAAGATGTTGGGATTTAGGTATTTATGACAATTTCACTAAAGAATGGTGAAATCATCCGAATCCTTTGGGAATTTTGTGTAGGCTATCTAAAAGACATCTTATAATGACATTCGTCTTGATCCTTTAATCAAATCATAGAAGGTACATAATTCCATGTATTTTTAAAGTTTTTAATTTATATTTAATTGAATTAATTATGTAAATTGTTCTAAAAATTAGTGGTTTAGATTGGGTTAGTGTCAGGGGGCCGTTGTGGACCACCATTAAGCTGTCGGCTTTGATTTCGATGTGACACGTCTATGTGGTGAGCATTCTGCCGATTATTCTATATTATGTAAAATTTCTATAAATTAGATATTTAATTATAATAATATTATATTTAATATTATTGATTCATATAGAATTAGATAGGTACCCATTTGGTGATGCGAGATTAGGTGGGATTGGTTGAACCTCAACAGAACTTTGTAACTACCAATAGCCTTTGGAAATAAATGTGGAAATATCCAAATGATTTATGTGGTATTGAAAACTATAACTTTGGTTTTTATTCCCTTGATATAAGGATAGTGAGGTGTGAGCTCCCCACTATGGGTGATGACTTTCTAATTAATCAAACTTCTCAAGTTAAATCAAAAGTTTATTTAAAATTGATATGATTAATTAATTGAATGCCTTGAGATAAATGAATAAGTGCCTCAACCATGTTTGTATTAGGATGTTTTTCTAACATATCATCCATTGATAGATGAGGCCTTTACATTAGAATTTCATTGTGATGGATGAACCCCTCTCGATGGGTGTGACCTAATGAAAAAATGAGTAGAACTAAGCTGAGTGGACCTTTCTTAGGAATCTTAGGCACCCTTAATTGGGGTGTATAGTGACATGGACATACACAACCCTTGTGGGCTTTATGGGAATCATTTTATGCCTTATATCCATAAGGATCACAGTGTTGACCCAGGGTGACTGACCCTCCCATGTTTTATGTGACCAAGCCTAAGCGGACTGACCTTAGGCAGACCAAGATTGAGTTGGGCGAGAGGACTTCCCAAGAAGTACCTTGCCGATCGATATGGGAAATGATCCATATCATTAGACCATTGTTGATATGGCATAACTTGAGTGGACTATGAGGTTGAATCTATTATGACATTTCCAAGGAGCATGATGTAATCCCTGACCCGGGTGATAACTTGAGACTTGAATAAGACTGAGAACCCCAAGTGGTGTGCACCCACCTTTGTGGTAACCTAGGGGACCCTAATGGGCACCCTAGATACATATTGACCCTAAGGAGAGGGTGTTTTTGGGATATAGAAGGTGAAAAGAGTCTTAGGAATTCAACCTCACCTTCTTATTTATTTTATTTATGATGAATTATAGTGTATACCCTTTGGATAGTTTTGGTTAATAAATAGAATATACCCTTGGGGTAGTTTTTTTGTATAGACTACACCCAAGGGGTAGTGTATTTTATTATGATACATGGATAAGAAAAATCTCATAGGGGAGGTATATAATACTATCAGTGGGAATGTCATTTTTATGAATCCAAGGATGATCCATTATACTGGGATGTAGCTTTTTAGGAGTATTTCCCAGGGTTGTGATACTATTTCTATGAAAACTCTCATAGGGTAAGTCCATGTTACTTATGTGATTATGTCCCCAATTGATAAAAATCCCATAGGATAGGTTCATGATACATTATATATGTACCAAGGGAAATCCCGGTTTGTTATATGGGTTTATATGATTATCATGACATGCTTAGAGAAACCCTGAAACTGGATGAAACTGTTAAGGTCGATCATGGTCACAGACCTGAGGATTGATGTTGGTTATTTATTTATTTATTCATTTTCTAAAAGCTATTATTAATTATTATCATGTGGCATGAACATATCTAGGAATAAGATGGTTATGTACAAGACAATGTTAGTGGTTCCCTATTGAGTTTTTTAATCACAGTCTTCTTAGGCCTCCATTGAATTTGGATATCGAAAAAGCTATGACATGTGTAGGTTTAGGGTGCAATGAAGCATGTGATGGGAAGTGCCCAATGTTAATTTTTTCCATAATCAATGATCAATTTGAGATCTATACGACAATTAATTCCATGATACATATAATTGAGTAAAATAAATAGACAAATTATAATTTCACCAGAACCAAGAGAGAGAAGATCAACCCATATTTTTTTATAATTAATTTAATTAGATAAAGAATTACCTCTAAGGAATTATTTATTCTTTTATGAATCTGGTAACAGATCTGTGGTGTACTTTCATTACATTGTAGAAACCAAGTGTATATTTCATCTAGCAGTGATCAACACATATCCTAGGAATCTATAGATGTTGATGAAGGAGTCTTTGGGTTCTAGCATGGAAGATACCTATGCTTTCGTCGTCTACTATGATCACCTTGAGAATTGATTTCAATGCATTCTACTTGATTTGGTGGAGAAGGATTGAACACCATTCATGGGAGCGTTCTTAGAGAATGGGATCACTCTAGGATTGAGAGGAATCTCCATGATTGTTGTAAAAAAACACAAAAATGAATTGGCTCTGTTGAGAAAATAACATATCTAGGTATTTATATTTCTATGGTTAAAATAAAATAATTCCATAAGTTCCATTAATTATTTATTTAATCCTAGAAACCCCCCATTTTAAATAATAATACTAATATTATTTTTTATTGACATGCGCTTAACTAGTGAATTATAATTAAATATTATTTAATAAAATAATATTCAATATTATCATTTCTCACTAAACCATTAAACTAGGTCTACCATTCCTCCACAATATTTATCGGACATTGAGTAATATCTATTTTTTTATTAAAAAAATATCACTGCATTATTCACTAATAAATAATCAAATATTATATTTTATAAATAGTTAATAAATATTTAGATTTGATCACACATACAAGAATAATTATTAAACCACATATGAGAATAATATTTATTCAACCTATTAAATAATAAATAATAATATATTATTTAACTGAGATTCTGGATATACTTAGTGTGTGACCCTCTAGGCCTTTTTCTTAGTGGCATTAGGTGAAACATTTAAAAGTCCACAATTATCATCTAGAAACATACCAAATAACCCATAGAGAAAGAAGTTAATGTCGTAATGAAATTTCACCTGAAATGAATGTTTACTGCGTAATATAATTCATTAATCACAATATCTCAAATTGAGAAGGTTGAATGCTAGTTCCATCAACCTATATTCTTGATATCTCTTTCTTTTATTTTCCAAAAATAGAACTTGTTTATAGAAAACCATGGACATAAATTTATTTAGGATATATCATTTACATCAAAGGGACTGTGATATTAACTTCCTTTAAATAATAGAAGGTATAAATCCATTCTCACATTATATGTTAATGCAATATTACTCATGACGCACCCAACATATCCTACCTCACCACGAACATTTTTCATCACAGTTTTCATCAATAAATCTAAGTGTATGACTCATAATACTCATTAATAATAATATTAATGTTTATGGACCAATACACATGTCCGTAGATAGGAGCATCCAACAACACATAGAAATGTGGATTTGTTACTGGCGAGTCTCATTCTCATAATATCCTAATGGATATTACCAAGGGCGTACAAAATGAGAATGTGCCTCAAAGTACTATGAGTCTCCACCCATGATATCCTGTATCATTTTCGTCCCTCAAATGATATCATATGGATATAAAAAATATATTCAATAATAGTTTCATAGCACTTACAAGTTCTCACCATAGCAGGGAACTGCTATGAACTTTTAGTGAGACAACCACTGTTAGGGAATTATAACATACTATGTCACATAGAAGAACAATAATTATGTGATAAGTAGTTTATTAATATTAAAAAAACTAAATACATATTAATCATAAAGTATAAAGAAGTTGGTTACAGGGAACCAACTCCAATAGACTCCCACTTGAACTAGCGACAACTGCTAAAAACATTCAGTCTGCTATCTCTCACATGATACTCATGCTTTTGCTGAGATATGCCTTTAAAAAGGGGTCTGCTAAATTCTCTTCTTTGTGTACTCTGATTACTGAAACATCACCCCTTTGATATAAATCTCTCAAGAGGTGATACTTTCAGAGTATATGCTTTGTCCATTGGTGATAACTTGTCTCTTCTGTAAGATCCACCACTGTAGTATTATCAAAATACTATGTGATAGGGTATTTACTACTAGGCACCACATCAAGATCCATGAAAAAGTTCTGAATACAAATAGATTCCTTGGCTGCATCAGAAGTCGCTATATACTTGGAATCCACTATAGAATCAACAATAACTGGATACTTTGAACTCTTCCAACCCAAAAATCCTCCGTCGAGATATAAAGAATATCTTTATTGCGAGTTTTGATCATTTTAATCCTTCTAAAAACCAAAATCAATATAAACCCTGACGACCAGTTCCTCATCTCCTCCATATACTAGGAACATATCCTTAGTTTTTCTTAGATACATAAGGATAGCCTTAATAGTAGTCCAATGCTTTTCTCTTATATTTTCTTGATATCTACCTACCAAGCTCAATGCATAGGAAACATCAAGTATAGTACATAACATGGAATAAATGATTGATCCTATTGCCGAAGCATATGAGAACTTAGTCATTCTCTCTTTCTCTTATTGTGTCTGGGGACACATTTTCTTAGAAAGATGTAAACCATTTGACACTGGAACAAGTCACCTATTGGATTGTTCCATAATAAATATCATTAGTATCTAGTCAATATATGTTCTTTGAATTGGTCCAAGAATCCTCTTCGATATATCATGAATGATCTTGATCCCCAGAGTATAGGCTGCTTCACCTATGTCCTTTATGGAGAAACACTTAGTTAACAAGTCCTTAGAAAATTGTGAGATTGGTATGTTGTTTCTAATAAGTAATATGTCATCAACATATACTAATAGGATAAAGACTGTATTCCCACTAAAACTCTTGTAAATACATGGCTCACATTCATTCTTAATGAAACCAAATTATTTTATGGATTCATTGAATCAAATGTTCCATGTTCTAGATGCTTGATTCAATACATAAATGGATCTCTATAACTTTAAAATACTTTTGGAATCACTTGGAGTCACAAACCCTTCTGGTTGTGTCATGTAGACATCTTACTAAAGGTTCCCATTAAAGAATGTAGTTTGGAAATCCATCTATCAAATCTCATAGTCATGGTAAGCTTCAATTTCATGTATGATTCAGATGGATTTATACATGTAAACTGGTGAAAAGGTTTCATCATAGTCAATTACTTAACATTATTTATACCCTTTATCCACAAGACTTTCTTTATAGGTACTTACTTTAATTTCCATTTCCAGTTTCCTCTTGAATACCCATTTAAAACTGTTAGGATTTACATCAATTGGTGCATCGACCAAAACCCAAACTTGGTTCTAATACATGGAATCTATCTCAGAATTCATAGCCTATAGCCATCTTGTGGCTTCTAAGCTCTCTACTACCTCCTTGTATGATATAGGTTCATGATTGTCAACCAATAATGAGTCAACATCCTCGGTGACTAGAAAACCACATCTCTATGGTTCTCTTACCTCTCTTATGCCTATACACAGTATTTGTGTTTCAGGAATTACTTCTTCCACAAGGAAGTGTAGAATCTGTTCCTATACCAACTCTTCTGTATCTCGAGCATTAACTTTGTCGAATCTAATCTTGGTCCCACTATACATTTTTAGGATGTGATATCTCTCAAGATAGATGAATTGTTTAGTGTGAATCAATTTATTATCTGAGGGGTTGTATAGGTAGTATCCATTTGTTTCCTTGGGATACCCAATAAAGATACAATTCCTGCCCTGGGATGCTAGTTTGTTTCCTGAGAATACCTTACCAAATTCCTCACAACCCTATACACATGTATATGATAAAATGGGTTTATTTCCACTCCATATCTCGAAAGTAATTCCATTTTCACTTTATTTGGTACTCAATTTAATGTGTATGTCATATTTTGTAATGCATATCCCCAAAAGGATAATGGAAGATCTACATGACTCATCATCCACATTACCATGTCTAACAAGGTATGGTTCCTCCTTTCACAAACACCATCCCTATTTGAAAATTATAAGAATAAAATAAATTTAATTGTCATTATAATATAAACAAGTACTAAAATATTCAAACTTACATGTTAAATACAGTCTTAAAATTTTCACACACTTCAACAAGGATAGAGAATAACCAGTAAAGTGTCTTTTGCCTTCAAAAAAATACCCAACATCCAATGGACACTAAAATATAAGAAAATTTAATGTGAGTTTTTATTATGTTTAGAGTTATATAAAACTTTATGAGATATATCTTTCATAGTATTAAAGATAAGTAAGCATCCAAAATTGAATAATTGAATTCTTTTAAAGTATTTCAGTAATATAAACCATTCTTGTTTGGATTAGTCATTATCTTCACTACAAGTGAAATAAATTTTTGTTACGTAAATCCATAAACTACTATCATGTCATGTTGCATACAAATTGTATAAATATAATTAATACAAAAAAACATAATTATAAAATTTCAATAAATTAAAATAACATAAAGATTTATGTTAATCGAATTACATGGGAAAAACATGCATCGTTTTGATTCCCAAATCATCTCTAGCTACAAGATACATGATATCTTTTTTAAAAAGTGTCATAGTTATTGTGTGCCCACAAATTTCAACTTCTATTGGAATCTCAAAAATATCCAAAAATAAAATTAAATATGTTGACAATCTATCAAAACTAGTAGAAGTTTTATATGAAGTCATCAAACTTTGTATTTCTTATTGTCTCTACAATATCTATTTACCTTTAAATTAATACTATAAAAAATAGATAAATATATAAAAATTAAAAGGTTAAAAAAATTAGCAGAAAAATGAAATAAAAGATATAATATACACATACCTATATGGTAATTTGCGAAACAAGTCTAATTGTTCAATATAAAAATTGGTTGATACATTGTACAACTATACTGACCACATATGTAAGAAATGAAATTCTTACTAATCTATCCATACAGTGGCCCTATGATTCTATGTCTCTATATGTTGATGATGAATGGTTTCTCCATTATAATAAATCATACCATATGAAACAATATGATAATGGGGATCATAAATATATAACACACAATAAATGGGAATCTGAAAAGGTGGGGGTATAGGAGTAGGATAAGTAGGAGGAGTGGGGTTTTTAGGTACAGGTGGAGTAGGATAAGTAGGAGGAGTGGGATCAAAAGGTGGAGGTGGAGGAGTGGGATCAGTAGCCTCAAACTATCTTTACATGTCTGTAAACATTGACTATACTGAATATCTGATCCTTTACTCTATTATATCATGAATATCATGAGATGTATCATATAAAGATTCTATTTTTTTAATAAAAATACTCAATTGAGGAATATTAATAATTTAGAAACACTTTTTTTACTGATATACCTGCAGGGTATCCTCGTACACCGCTTGTGTGTTTAGGATTTCCCAATAATGTTGATAAAATATCCTTCCTACCCACAGTTATGAAGACCCTTTTTGTACACTTCTCCTTAAGATATTTTTTATAGAATATTTAAAAAAATTCATAGTAAATCACAATACAAAAGAATTGATTTAACATAAATAATTAAGAAAAGTAAACATCTTACAATCCTCTCATCTACATCCCTTGACACTTCCATAATATATCATCCATTTTTTTTTATCCATGACCTCTTCCATTTTTTAATGTCTAGAAAGGGGGGAATGAGGGACGACCTTTGTAGATCTTGAAGGCTTATCTCTTAGTTTTTGAAAATTTTCATCTATAATTTGTTCATCTAATAACGTATTCCCTCCTTGAGATAAATTAAGTGGGTATATATTTATAGATCGGATATAATGACAATATATCCTCCCTCGGTGTAAATAAATAACAAATAAATCATTAATATGATCATTAATATAAAAAAAATCAAAAAGAAAACATTGCACTTACCAAAAAAACTTATCATCGTCTACATTTAACAAATTTCTTCCATGTATCATAATATATAAATGGATATATATCACAAGGATTATGATGTTTTCTATGGTCAAAAATGGAATCTGATGTGGGGGTTGATTTAAAATCCCTCTCTCTTAGCACTAATGATAAACATTTCCTCCTCACTCCTCAATTATCATGTATATCATATGTCATCTAATAAGAAGGGGGAAAACATATATTACAATAAAAATTTTATGATAAGTAAAATAATAACAAATGAGATTACCAATATGGTGTCCTATAATTGTGATATTTTCATTTTTCCAACATTTCTCCAATCATTAATCAAAATAATAACTTTGATTTTAAACTGCACTATAATAAAAGTCTTGATTTTTTTTGAATTTAAAACTCTTGGAATATAATTATCATCAAATTATATTAGTACCCTATAGTCTTGGCTACAATAAATTGATAATTATGGTAAATATGTGCTTCCATGTTCACCGAAACTCAAACTCTTTTTCCCCCATAGAATTAAATGCCTCTTGTATAGAAGGATGAGGAGGCGCATCAATAGAAGCATGGGTACGTTCCTCCCTAGAGGTATGTATAAAATCCTTTCTATAAGTATGCGATCGATCAAATTTTTGATATTTCATTATCCTACAAATCAATGTAACAAAAAACTAGCACACAAATATACAAATCCAACTATTAAATACAAATTTATATAAAAAATATTTAAAAAAATAATAAAATCTAAATACATTTTTATTCATATTTAATATAATTGACTAATATAATGAAAAAGTTAATAAGATATGAAATTACATAAATGAATGAAAAAAAATCCATAAATGGTGGGTGAATAGTAAAAATCCTCCAATGTATAACACCATTTTTACACAAAAAAATAATAGTCTTTGAATATATGAAAAATGATCCCAAAAAAAGTTAAAAAAACTAACCAAATATTTACTCATATTTTTTAGATTAGTTAACTAAAATACTAACACCATTAATGTGAGATGAAAATACAGAAAATAATGAAAAAAATCCAAAAATGGCATGTGAATAGTAAAAATGCTCCAACCAAATAAATCATTTTTTACACCAAAAAGACTATTTTTTTTAATATAATATTTTATATAATATTTTTTTTAACATATTGAATATATGATAATTTTTTTTCAATAAAATCAAAAAACCGATAAGGTACGTAATTTTAAACATTGTAAAATAATCTAAAAAAAACTAATATACAAACAAATTAAGTTATTAGTTATAATATGTGTTTTAATAAAGAAAATAAAACTCAAATATCTAATATTTTATGAAATTTAATCAATTAGACAAAAAATAAACGCATGTTACATGCAATATTAAGATTTATTAAACGATAGCTTTACAAAATTCTTTCATCATGATTATTCCATAAAACTCAAACCATGTCTATGATACACTCATCAATATTATTTGTTAATGTTTCCATGGAAGTAGGGATATCACATAAATCAACATCTTTATCAAGTTTGTTATCACTAACATACTGGTTTTTCCTTATAAAACAATAGAACGCTATATATAATATTGATAAAAACATAGAATTTTTTTCCATGTTTTTCCTGGATAAAAGGATCAGATATGTATTCCAATATATTCAGATTAATGAGTTTCATTGCAAATTCATCATGTTTGAAAATGTTGTTACTGATAAACCATTTTTAGTTAAACATTGGAAATTGAAATTTAATGTAATCAACCTCCCATATTTATTTAATGATTGGATAATATGAACATGATATAGAGATGGGGTTTTTGTCTTTAGCACTCAGAAAATGAATTTCTTCTTCGAACACCAATACACTACTATTTTGAACTTCTTTATGTTATCCTGATCTTTCATATGAAATTTATAGAAATTAATTCCATACCCAAAACATGTTTTCAAAATTTAACTTGGATCGCTAACTAATCATCTCAATGTTTTTAATACATTTTAACTACCAAGAACAATATCTTTAAACCATGGAAAAAAAGTTTTGTTATACTCATTCAAAATTCAAATACCCTTATTCTTTAGATAACACTATTTTAAAACATTAATATGTAATATTATATTTGTATGAGCATAAAATATTTTATTCAAGATGTATAAATGTACCTTCCTTATATGTTCTACTATCAAAACTTTTACTTTCAATCCACAAATCCCCTTTCCACCATAATTGAATCATTCAAGGAGATATGTAGGTATATTGATGTGCTTTACTACAGACACGTATCTTGTACAAAAATCTACAACCTCTTCAAAAATATACTTCCAAAAATGGAGGATTCAAGACAATTTGGATTCATAAAATATCCATTTAGTATCTTCATATAAATTAAAAAAATAAACATACAACATAGATATACAAGTCAACAAATATTTATTTATCACACCAAATATATCATGATATCAAAATAATATGGGGAAAATAAATTTCTAATTAAAAAAGTATAGAAAAAACTTCATCCTCCATTTTTTTCAAAGCATTCAGATCAATCACCTTATTAAATATTGAATTGAAAAAATAACACACCTTGATGATAGTCCATTTTACACAGATGGGCAATATTCTGCATAATGAAACTGGTATGAGCTTTTTCACCATGATGTGATAATCATGAGATTTCATACCTATCAACTTTAAATCCTTTAAAGACACAAATTTATTTACATTTGAAGAATAATCCCAAGGAACTTTTATATCATGAAGAAACATAAAAATGTTAATTTTCTCCCTCTTGGATAATATATGACAATCTATGGGAATGAATTTTCACCTTTCATTAGGAGTGAGAGCTAACACCAAATGTATTCCCATTGAGAGTAAGTCCAATATTTCATTCAATACATCTTTATTATTTCCTTTAATCTCTAAGAATGTTCTAATAAATCTATCATAGATATTATTCTCCACATGCATAACACCAATGTTATGTGTGACCTCATGATATCTCTAATGTGGTAGCTCAAAAAATGTTGACTGCTTATTCCAAATATTTCTATTATTACCAGATTTTTGTGTATTTTTGAATGTCAGATTAATATTTTTCACCCTCTCAAAGTAATAATAGGTAGAAAAAGGTTTCATAGAAATATAAAATTATTGTGAGCTATTAATTTTTTTTAATCTTAAAATAAGAGTTATCCATAGAGAAAAACCTTTGATGACAATTTTGTTTTTCTCGCATGCTGCAGTAGATAATGTAAAGTATTTTTTTCATAAATTGGAGAAGCATTATTCCCCTTAACACTATATCAATAAAAATTTACATATACTGGGAAGTAATTTATAGTGAAAATAACCATTTCAGTTAGTTTAAAATATTCTATTTTATAAGAAACATAAAATATAATAACTTCCTCCCATAAAAGTTTTAAATCATCAATTAATAGTGAAAACAAAACATCAATATAATTTTTGGGCTGTTTTGGTTCAGATATCATTAAACCCAACCTATCATATTTCCACTTCATACAAAATTCAGTAGGTAAGTTCTAAATTACCAAAAAAATAGGCCATGAACTATGTGTGCTATTAAGGCTTCTCTATGGATTCATACTATCCAATCATGATCCAAGTCTGGGATTTATAACTTCATTTTCGAATGTAGGAATCCATCGATCAATTTTATTCTATTGTGGACAATCAAATGGATACCATAATTTTCCATCACACATACACTCATCTGCATGAAATATTAACATTTTTTAATGATTTTATTTTTCAAATAAAAATTTTAAATGAGGAATTATAGGAAGATACCAAAATTCCTTAGTTGGGGTCTTTGTAACTGCTAAATCAACCTATGATTTTTATGTCAACTTATACCGTGACATCCCACATTTTGGAAACCTTGAAATAAATTCATATTCCACATTAGACAATCATTCAGGAAGAAATTTATTTTATTACACCCCAATCCCATTGGGTATTATATTTTCATCAATTTATAATGTGAATTTGGTTGATCATTTTCTTTAGAAAGAATTTATTTAAAAAATTGTATAAACTCTATAAAACACTTGTAACTCCACCCATTTTCACCTTCAAGTTAATCAATCTTGAGACCATTGATAAAACTATAAATTCCATACAACCCAGATATAATGTCTTTTCTACACCACCATTTAAACACTCAATTACCAATTCTTTCTCAATTTCATATAGTTCAATATCACGAATCATTTCTTTAATTTGATCTAACTTATTATCTTGAAAATATTAATCATGAATAGATCTAAAATAATGCCTGGTTTCACCATGACAAATCCAAGGGATATAACTAAGATTAAAACCGTGATATATTAACTGATATTTGATCTATATACTTTTCAAATTCTTCATATTAAAAAATTTCAGTCGTGAACAAAAAAAATATCATTTTTTGGAACATTTTTTTTAAATTACAAAAAAGCATCGACACCTTCCTCATATTCATCACTTATTCAAATTTTAGTAATCCAAATTTGACACATTATTATCTATAACAAATATCAAAACCAGATATCTTTTTCAAAGAATTTAGTGTTGATAAGTGTGAGTTATAGGGGGAATTAAAAGATTATTTCAATGATAATCAAGAAGTCAAATTTTCGGTTTTATTCATCAGTGAATTGTTGCTATGATTTTCAATGATACTGAATATAATGTTGAAGAAGTTAATAACATTGGAGATGAAATTTAATTTTAATTGTAATGATTATACAATAAAATAGAAAATAAAGGAAATAAATTTATATCACTAGAGTGTAAAATATAGTCATATTGGAAAAGAAAGAATAAATGAAATCCTTAGAAGAGGGAATAAATATCTAGAAATATCCTATGAATATTTTGTTGAATTGAATGTAAATAAAATAACTATAATTTAGGATCATTAGTGGTAAGAATTATGTTTTTGAAGAAAAGAGATCAAGTATTTAAGTATTGTAAGAAGTGGTAGTTTTATCAAAACAAGATGGAGTATGAAGTTACGACACTCATTGAGAAACAATTTCTTACATCAACAGTAAATCTAGTGAAATATTAAAAAAAATCATGGATAATCCCAAATTTTGGATTGAAATATTAACATCATATAATCTAATTTCATGAAATATCACTCTTATATTTGATTATTATATTCTTTTTAAAGTGAAAATAAATATTTTATTGAATAAAGGGATCAATTTTGTAAAGTAAGAGTAGAGAGAATTTTTTATCAAACCACATTAAAGAAAATATTGTTTCAAATACCCTAATATATATATTATTATGAAATTATTGGTCACCCTAAGTGATTTTTCATTGAAGAAAGGAAATTTCATATTCATGTTTCACCAAGGAGTGCTTCATATAGAAATTATTATACTTTCCCTTGAAATTTGTTTTTATGTTGAATATGATTAAAAAGAAGCTCATTGATGGAAAATAAATTAATGTTATACTATCTTTAAAAAGATAATTATTATACTAAGAGTCCAATTAAAGAGTGGATATATCAATCGAATAAAAATTAATAATTATGTGATTTGTTAAAGTAGTAAAGTGATTATTAGAATTAGGCTTACCCAAGATTGTGGTGTTGGGATTGATATGGAACTAAAATTAAAGTAACAATTAAATCCAGATGACTATATTCATACCTCACTACCTATATGATTTTGTGAATTGATATAATGTATGATTGGATCATATAAGATAGGTTTTAGCTATTTATGTATAGCAACCCGTGTTTTTAAAATCCACACCTTAAATAAGGGTAAGAACACATTTCTTCTCTAAAGTGTGTGATACCTACACTTGAAAAAATAACATTTTCCTGGAAGTTTTAAATCAAATATATGATTATATAATAAAATTTATAGATAAAATAATGTTACAAAAAATATATAAAATAGAATAAAATATACATTAAATAAATAAATAATAATTTCAGGTCATTAAAAATGAAACTAAAACTAAATAGGAGCCTGAAAATGGAAACAAATCATATTTAAAAAGGGAATGCATAATAAATTTATATAAAAAATAGATTTAGTTAAATAACATTAAAAAAAGAAGATAATCAAACCAAAACATGGAAAACATAAAAATAATTGCAGAGAATCAATTTTTTAAGGAATAATACTTGGGTCAACTAAATAAGAGAGGATGTATAATGCGTGAGGCTTACTTGATAGATGACCATAACTATATTTAAATTCACAAGAAGAAAATAACCGTGGGGTGCAGTCAATGGATCAATAATAGAATGGTGAGGATGATGAAACCTAAGGGTGGATGAAGTTGGTAATGTATCATTAGAGTACACTAGATCAATGAAATGATGGGTTAGGGATTCCGTGTGAGTGAAATGAGATCACTTTCGTGAGAAAAAAAGTAACTGAAATGAGACTACCCAAATTCTAATAAATTTTTTTTAGTTATATCACATCAGTTATTTAATAAATGAAATGAAAAATACATTTTTTACATTATTTAAACATAACCAACATTATAAATTTAATTTCAATATTGGTTATTTAAAAACCAATGGGATAAACCTATTTTTAAACATCATTTATCTTGAAACTGACATAGATAATAAACATTGTGTGAATTTCACATTGATTATAAATAATTGACATAAAAAACACATCATATAAATATATTATTTACAAGTGAATGGTGTACTCAAAATAAAATACTATGTTGTGTTATGTTTTCAAATGTAATATAATATACAACTATGCATTTAGTTTTCCAAGACTACTAAACTATTATGTCCTTTGGAATGTGATTATTTTCATTTAGTAACAATATAATAAAGTGATCATTGACTCTGGCTACTAGGTTCAGGGTCTTTATATGTTGCATTTACATACTATGTATACACCCCTTTGTGTGTGATGTCAGCCTCCCGTACTCACATGAGAGAAACATACCACCCCCCAAAACTAGTATTTTATAAATTCTAATTTTATAATAATATTTAAAATAAAATATTTTATAAATATATTTTAAAAATAACAATTAGGTCATTTAGTGAAAATATTTTTTATAATTAATTTTTAATATTTTATATAATGAAATAATTACAATTATTTTTTTAGAAAACTATGGACCCATGATATAGATAATATTTTTTACCATGATATGAGGATTGGATAAATAATTATAGAACTCCAAATGATTTTTGTACAAATTCTATCTATATTAAGAGAGTTAAATAATTTTTTCATTTAAATCATTATATTTTTAATTTGTTTCAGAAAAAACAATTAAATTCCCATGTATGAAGTCTGATCATAGAATACATGAAATTTTTGATAATTTTGGGGTTCATCTTTTACATTTTTTTCATAATTATTATGTTATTTGGTATCAATATGGTGAATTACATTTATAGCGACCCATACTTTTCATACATAGATATCACATCTTAATTGATGAATATCCATTACATAACATTTCAATCAATTCCAAAATCAATTAGGTCTAGTATAATTGGAAACTTGGAAACAAAAACTACTAGTTCATAAAATATATAAATCATATCCGAATTATTTATTTTTAAGTAGAACCACTATTATACATATCATACTTATTACTTTTCTTTATAACACGGGGAAAGGAAACATAAGAAAAGGATGAGCTCAGATTCTTAGTAAGGGTAAACAAGGGAAATATCAATGATCACAAAATAATAATATGAGAATAAGCATATAAGAACACGATCTTAATGTTTTAAAACCATACCATACACATCAAATATCATAAACCAAATTCATGGCATAAATCATGGTAGCTCATAATACATGAATCATAAGGGGACAAAATAAAATGATCTGTGAAAGTTTAGCATTGTCATAAGACATTGATTTCTGGAATAAATCTAAAAACCTAAAATAATTTCCATATTATCAAGGGATTATTTACAAGGATAGCATAGTAGAATGGGTTCACTCCCTAAACCATAGTAGTAGTCAAGGTTCACTCCTAATATTTTCATAGTTGCTAAAGTAAATTTCTAAATAGGGTTCAATCCACATTCTACTTATGTTTACCTAATGAGATTACAATATTTATCCAATAAATTAGAGGGAGATAGATTTTAGACCCATAAAATAATTAAAATCATACATATTTGTTCCATAAGATCATAAAACATTCATCATATCATAACCCATGAAAATAAATGGGTTTCATAAACATTTCATCATTTCATCATAGCATAACCTGTGGAAAAAGAACAGATTTCATACAAATATTTTCATTATAAACCTAAACCATCTAGAGAAATAATAAGGATGATATCCACGGATCATATCACCAGTAAATAATAATTTAAATTAAGGTTCTTTGTCTTTGATGAATAAAAATACTATTAAAATATCATTAAACATTCTTAAGGAAAATATCCTTTCCATTTTAAAATCTATTCTTAAAAAAACTATGTACTTATAAATAAAAATATTTTATTTTAAAAAACCTTATAAAATTTTAAATTCAGCTTAAAATAAAATATTAGTTATGAAGGTGATAAAATATGTTCAAGTTGAATAAGTTAAAAAACACATTCCTTCCATTTTTTTGTTTGAAAAGTCAAAAGTACCACATTTATGAGACAATAAAAAAAGTTCAATTTTTTTTTGTAAAAAGTTAAATATGGGTAAAAATTATATTAAATAGTAATAAGATAATATGATAAATTTTCTTTGAATCTTTTTCAGAAAATATAGATATGGATGAAAATGGTTTTCTGATCCAAGAGATAAATAAAGTCGATTTCCCTTAAAAAACATTTTTAGTCTCTTGAGTACATAATATGTGAAAAATTAAAGATCATGTTTTAAAAAAATAACCCAAGGACATGAAAATTATTTAATTCTATTGACCATTAGATTATAATATTTCATTATAAGAAATTAATCATATACAACCCTGATAAAAAATGATATTTTAATATAAATCCCCTTACCACTTTGGTAACATTTGAATCATAATCCCCATGAAAGAAATGAACTTATATGGTTTTTTAAATAACCATAAATTTTATAATAAATTTTATAAAATACATTCATGTTAAGTAGACACACCTCATAAAAGAATGAAATGGTGAATATGATATGTATCTAAATGAAGTAAAAGTGAGATGAAAATCAATTACCTTGAGTTTCCCTTACATAGAAGGCACTCTAACCTTGTGTATAATAAATTTAAATTTATTATAATTATATAAAATATTAATGTTAATAATTATAATATCATATATTATCCCATTATAATATTTCAACACCCACTTTTATAAATAATTCTTTATTAGAATCGTCATTTTGGAGTGTTAACTGTTTTGTTTATTATGAGTATTTCTGCTCAGTAGTTCCGGTCATTGTACATTTATCTTGGTTACATAAACTTTAGAAAATTAATTATGATATAAATATCATATATATTAATTATATATGAATTTATAGTCTTCTATAAAAGTTTGATACAAAAAACAAAATCACACCGTTCATGGAGATGGTAGGTCGAGCGTACGCATGAACATTGCTTTCATTTTTTGATGGATGCAAGAAAGTAGAGGTAAATATTAATTAACCTTTAAAATATAATTATTATATCATATATATCATATATATATTCATAAAATTCATCGTAATTACCATATATGTAAAATATAAATGAAAAAGGTATCACATCGCTTCGTGGAGGTGGTAGTCCACACATATGCACGAGCAACATTATCGTGTCCTAATAGATTGGATGGTAAGTAGGTAGATGCGATATTATAATTTCATAAGTATATTTATTTAATAAATATAATATTTAAACATTAAACATATAATAATACCCAACCATTATATATGGTGATAAAAAATGATTTGTATCGCTACATAGAGACGGTAAGCCATACATACGTACAAGCGATACTTTCACTTATCATTTGACAAGAAAGAGGGTGTATAAGGGTATTTTAATAATAATAATAATAACATTTTAGAATATTTAATATAATAATTTTATTATTTTTGGATAAATATCATAGATTTATAGTAGTCAAAGAAGAGTAATAAAGAAAGTGATCAATTAAGACGATTACCTCTTCTTTGAAACAACCCCTTCAGATGTCATCTAAAGGGCTCTAAGGTCGGAATTTTGGGAAGAAAAAACCTCTCTAATGTGTATATGGAAGTTCATAATATATATTTTCATATTTTTTTTATCAATAAGTCCCAATGTTGGGTTAATAAGTGAGGCATGAGGTTTCCTTTTATAATTGAGGTGAGGGGAACTTTTTTGAATTTCTCTAAATATTAAATTATAATAAATTAATTTTCAACAAAAATTAATAAAAATGGGTAGGTAATCAAATATCAGGTAGTATAAGGTTTCAAGACTATAAAATAATATAATTTATAAAAGATTTTATATATTTTTTAACCTTATTATTTTGATTAACTCTTAGATAACCAATTTTAATTTTAACTACGGTAACAAATTTTTCAATGTTAAGGTGTCCTAATTATTACTAATAAGGTTAAAATTTTCCCATAAATCGAATATTTATGAAATTATAGACCATCTAATAAACAATGGTCTAATTTCATGATTTTATGATTTTTAAATAATTTAATAATATATTATTTTGATAAAATGTCATTGTTGTCAATTTTGATACTATTTATGTAATTTGACTTAAAAGGCATAAATAAAATGTTGTAATTATAATATAATATTTTAAAAATATATATTTAATTTTCACCTATAAAATTATTGTAACACTTTAAATTACTAAAATTATATCACTTTTAATATTTCAATATCATTTATTTTATTTTTCCATTAATTGAATAAATATTGTTTTGGCATTGTGTAAGCATTTAAGGTAATTATATAATTCCTAAAAATTATAAATAAATTTAAAAAATGCATATAATTTCATTATTAAAAAAATTAAAATTAATGTTAATTAATAACTAGTTTTCTCCCTATGTGAACACATAAGGTATATTTAAAACTATGTGAGTAACATTTTGTAAATTTCTTCGATTTAAATAATATAAAAATAATTTTCATGGAAAATAGTCCATAAAAATAATAAATTTATAGTATAAGGTGGTAAATGTATAATTATATTCATCCAATAAGAATTATAATGAATAATTATGGCTTTATTACTTATTTTTAATCCAGATTAACCGGATTTTTCATTTATTGAGCTGATAAATTTTACCACAGTTTCAATTCATATGTCCAAAAATAAAGAGGGATTGTTTAAAAAATTTAAACTTAATGATTCTAAATATTTACTTCATTTTATCTATTTAACAACCAATAAATTTCAAAAATTAATTTTAATTAAATTGTGAAAAATACGACCAAAACTGAATTTTATAAAAAATTCATTTTAGGAAAAATTAGGATTTATTACTATCCCATGCCTAGAAAATATTTTCTAAATGTTTAAATAATTATAAAAAGTAAATAATCTATATAAATTTCATTAAAATAATTCACCAATAGTTATTAATTTAATTATTAATATAAAAATACATTGCAAGCATAAAAATAATTTTTCATAAAATACATCACTTTTATTTTCAAATAATTTTATTTTTAATAATAACCATTTTATAACTAATGAATTAATTTTATAAATGTATATAATATATATTTTTCATAATTTATTTATTACTATTCATACCCACCAATACAATGGCTAGGTGATAATGGACACGTAATATTTTAATAATGCTACGTAGTTTGTCTAAACTCATTGATGCATATAACACAAGATGTGAAAGAAATCCAATTATATGAAGAGAAATATTCTGTAGAAATATCAGGGTACTACATTCTACCCCCTTAAAATTAATTTCTCCCTCAAAATTTATCACTTTTATACAAGTATATGAGGATACTTTAGCCTCATCACATATATTGGTGCCTACATTCTGT
Source organism: Viscum album (assembly GCA_963277665.1). Lineage (NCBI taxonomy): Eukaryota > Viridiplantae > Streptophyta > Magnoliopsida > Santalales > Viscaceae > Viscum > Viscum album. The sequence goes on from OY728148.1 coordinate 1,815,732,091, forward strand.
GCCTTGGAAAAAATCTGGAAAGGGAATGAGAAGTAAAAGGCTCTGCATCAAGAAGCACCTTCACAAAGACCTGTTGAATCACGACCACCGCAAAGCCACCCAGAAGGCTTCCTTATGACCACCACAAAGAACATGATTGGATCCTCTGTAGAAACCATTAAGATAGTGATGGAATGTAATGCCCCGACCCTAATTACCTAGAGTCGGTGCATTATTACATAACATTGGCATGATCATGAGAAAGATCAAGTCTCGAAAGACCGATTAGTTTAGTAGCCTTGGAATAACTAGATACATCCATAAATTTTTACATTACATCATAAAAAAAACATCTTGTCTTCATATCCCCTCATACTATCCCTGCAGGTCATTCATAAATTACTTCTTCATAATCCTGGGAAAAATAAAACATTGAAAGGGGTGAGCTCGGATGCTCAGTAAGGATAACATTATAGCAGAAGCTTTCATAAATAAGCATAAACACTTAAGGCAATTTATAACTAAAACAAAAGCCTTTTAAATTTAAACTTCAGCATAAAATGGCGAAGGTAAAATGAAATAATCCCATTTACTTACTCACATGGATATTCTACTAGTCGAATGATCACATCCAACATCAATAACCACTTTCATAATGATGGAATGCATAATGCCAGACTATCATAACCACATAGCCAAGGCCTCGTGCCAAGACTACAAATAAGATTTTGCCAAGGCCTTGTGCCAAGACACTAGTTTGTCTCATGAGACCTACCGATGCATCGAGGAGCTATAGCGGGCTCCACCCGTCACTTATTAAGTCCAATGCATTCCTCATATGAATAGGTTTAAGCATAAAATAAACATTCGTATTAAAACTAGCATACGAAATGTCAATACTTTAACCACAAACCATGAATGGTATAAAAATAGAACATCCACAGTCAAACATAACTCATTTGATACAATATGAAAGATTGTATTGTATCACATTAACCTCAATCATGAATAATTAAGGATGTTGACATAGATGAAAATAATCATCATAACTATTTGAGAGAAATATCCCCCTTTTCTTGAAAACTTTTAAAAGTCACACTATTTGTCAAAAAGCCATTTAAAAATAGATTTTTGAATCAAAGTGTCCCATACCACTTTGAAACTTTTTAAAAGGATTTTTAATTTTAAAACTTTAATGTCCATATAAATAAATCCTTAAAACCATTTTTAAAATATGGACATTAATGAGCATGATTTAGAAGAATAATTCTTTAAAACATTTTAAAATGGTATTTTGGTTAGATTTTCTAACCAAAAGAGAGACACATGAATACAAATAATTGAGGTAATCAAAACATTTTAATATCATGAGAATAAAGGAATTCATGATATACTATGTCAAAGTACATTATATACACGACATAAAAGTGATTTGGTGTATATCATCAAAGAAGTCTCAATGGAATGTAAATTGAGATGAAATCTCTCATAAAGGTTGTATCCTTTGGTTAAGGATAAATCAACGACATAATTATGTGTGACAAATATAAATACACTAAATATTATTGGATATTCAGTGTAAATCAATCAAAGTATATTCACACATATTCTTGTAAAAACAATACCAACGAATTGGATGTTTAACTCAATAAATGGAGAATGAGTTAAAATTACTCTTATCAAATTCATATCAATGACTTGAGAATTATCAATGGAGTTATTATGTGTATCAAACTTATATCCACAGGAATGGGAGTGGAAATTATGACATAATCAAATGAATAGTGATTCCACACATAATCTTGGGGTAATATAATCAATGAAATATGCGTAAAGCCAAATGAGTGGAAATTGAAATCTCAAATTCCCTTATTGATCAGGTAACTTAAGAATTATACACCCATGAAAGAATTATCATAACATGATGATGTAAATACCCATAAATAAAAGTATATAACACAATGAATACAATCATGGGCAGTACACATACACCACATGCAATAATTTAGTGGTGATCAATGGAATTCTCACGGAATTAAAAGTGAGATAAGAAAATCCCTTACTTTGTACTTTTTCCTTGTTCGATGGTAGGTTTACCTCCTTTATAATGGTGAAATAATTGTTATTGAATAATACAAGAATCATTTACTTTAATATGCTATCATATATGATCTTTTAACATTGATTTGTTAATAATATCTTAGTATTAACGCCGTTTCGGGTGTTAACTTACTCATTTTCTTTTATATGTTTTGTTACATAAGTCATGTTTGTTGTATCTTATTCATATCCAGAATGATATAAAGTCCTTAATCATAATTTTTAAATCATTAAATGATAATTATACTTGAATGGATACGATGGAGAATGAATCTCATCGCGTTCGTGGAGACGGTAGTCCGTACGTACGCACGAATGCTACTTCCATTTAATTTTTTATTTTAAAAGAATCGAATCCAAATGATAAATAGGTATATTACTATTCCAGTATAATATAATATTTTATATATGTTACTTAAGTTCATTAACACCATCCTTTATTCGTTCCATGTGTGGTATGAACGAGTCATATCATTTTAAGGGGGCGGTAGTCCGCACTTCCTCAAATGAAATTATCGTATGTATATACGACATGAAACGAATAATGGTATGAAATAAAATGGAATTACAGAAGCTTATATATAAAATATATATCATTAATATCATATTTAATTACAGTGCCATCATAATGGCCACCATGAGAGGAGGTAAGATGTTTTTGAACAATCATCGTTTCGTGAGGCGTTAGTTTTCCATCCACAGAAACATTATGTTCATCATCCATTAGATGAAGTTGTGTGTATGTGTAGTTTGAATACTTCTTATAACAACATCCTAGTATATTGAGGATACTGGTGTTGTTATAAAAGAAGGGAAATAAAAAGAGTTTGGGGGTTGAAGAAGCAAAATAAATGAAAATAATTTAAGAGAAATCGTTACCTTTAATTTAGGTAACTCACTTTGGTCGGAACCAAAGGACTTGTTGAAATGCTTTCTGCCTAAGGGGAAGCTTCAAGGAGGAGGAGAGGGATGTGGGGAGCTTAGTTGGGCAGAGTTTGGACGAGCCAAGTGGCTTGATAGGTGTGAGGAAATGAGAAGGAGGAGTGCCCTTTTATAAGAGGGGTGAGGGGCACCTTTGGAAAAGCTAGAAATATTAATTTATAATAAATTCATATTCGGTTTCCAATGGCTCCAAAGTTGACTATTCAAAGGTTGAGGTGAGGATAGGTCGAACATAACTCATCCAATAGAATTTAGACAGGTTTGGGTACTTATATTAACCTTATCTTTAAGTATTAACTCTAAGTTAATTAGTTTCACTTTTACAATGTCTCTTTGTATTTTTATATAATATGGTTAATAAACTTACTATATACATCCAAAAGACCCCCAAGTGGTCCATTAATGATTAACCTATCATAATATAAGTCTCTTGGCCGAACCTTAGATTTTTAGGAATTTAATATCAATTAATAATATAATATTTGTTTTAAGAACTCTTTTATGTCAATTTTGACACTATTCACTAGTTGATTTTTGTGAAACTCATAACAGATTGATTACTTCGAAAAACGTCAAATAAATCAATCCTAATATATCATATTATCCTAGAAAATTTTTTTAATTCATTAAAAGTTTCATGTTATAATTATTTGGGTATTTATAATATCAATTATGTTAATTTTTTACTATTTTAGTAATTACTGCATCATCATTGTGTCATAAATAAAATAAATTATTTAATGTCAAAAAATTATAAATAAAATATAATTATGTAGGAAATCTTTTTATCTTTCTAATGAATATTTATAATCTAAAATCCAACATATATAACCCTATGTAACAATTTTTTTTCTAAAAGATATATGCTTGTGTCATTTTTGTATTCATTTTAAATTAATTAATATAAAGTGTCATTATCACTTACAAGTGGATCCATGGGGTCCCAAAATTGACCCAAAGATGCACATGGTCGACCATGTATCAAACAATAGGGTTAAGACACATTTTAGGGTAATTTAGTATTATTATAATATTATTTTTTTAACCCTTATTTACCGGATTTACCCTTAACCATGGTAAATAAAATATTTACCGCAGTAATTATTCAAAATGTCTAAAAATAAAATTTACCTATTTACACAATTTGGAAATCCTGATTCCAAATATGGAATCCATTTTTCTAAATTCAAAACACAGAAGTGGCAGAAATTAATTTAAAATTAATTCCCGCTGTCAAAACAAAAAGCGTGTTTTTAAGAGATAATAACTATCAAAAGATTGACATTTGTTTATGTTCGGTTTAATTTTAAAATTATGTCCAATGACCAACATTATATTAAATGGTAAAAATATATTCTAAATATATTTTAAAACCACTCAAATTCACAATTTATCACTATTAATTATTTTGATTAAAAAAGTTGTTTTTAATTAAAATTTAGTAATTTTCACTATTCATCAAAATATGAAAGTTATCCGAAAAGTACCAAAATTTCACCTTAGGCTAAATTCGATATTCCGAATCCAAAAATGAAGTCCATTTTGAAATATAAAATATATATAATTTCAAAAAGTAGGTATTACTATTCATAACGGCTAGTTTGATTGGTTGTGGTGTGTTAAAATCTCGAAGTTGCGTACAATGCACGTCATTGAATTATTCGAAAGGAAACATACCGAGGAAGCTTGGGGTGTTACATTCTCCCCTCCTTCAATAAATTGCGTCCTCGAAATTTTTAAAATTTTGCTTGGGAATATAATGGAAAGTCCCACATCGGAAAAAGAGTCAATAAAACTATCACTTTAAAAGAAAGAAAGAGAGGTATAAGGGTCATCCAAGATAACCCATACTAGGATTCCATGTAAGAAAACATGGATATGGATGATAAACTAAGTGTCAAGTTCTGATGGAGAGGGATAGAAATCATGATCAGGAGAAAGTTAACAATGAGAAAACCACAAACTTGTGTTGGGACAAACGACCATTAGTCTCCTAGTAGGAAAGTAAACGGACAACATTTTTTTTAAGTTACATTACATAAGGAAGAGGAATTCATTTATGATATTGACTAAGAACATTATGAGATATACATACATTTTAAGTAGATTTTCATTCTTTAATAAATTTCCACCACTAACTCATTTTTTTTAAACGATGAGTATTCAAGAAGACTTGGTCACACTTGAAGAGATAGAATAAACTTCTATAGAATCACATGATCCATGAAGGATAAACCATATATTTACATTGTATTTGAAGATTAATCAAAACCAAAATGGTCAGTGAATGATCTAATGATCCCCCAAAAGGATATTCATTGAGATAAATATGCACTAATCTTAATTTCTAAAATTAAACCAACAATACCCCAAAGTTAAATAGATACCATTCAATAACCAATTGTCCTTAAAATCCTTTAATATAATCCAAACTAATATTGAAACCCAAAACATAGAAGAATTTGATTATGTAGTCTCCCATGTTAAATTGTATCTCCAAATGACATCAGATACTCTTAAAGTCACATACTCAAAAGTAATTAACCTAATCACATATTCTCTATTATAGGTTAATCATTTCCATAAATAACCCAAATCACTATAAATCCACAATAAAAACGTAGATAAAAATCTATCATTACTCCACAAATGAAACCCCATAGTATTCTATTTTCCTTGGGCATATAGTGTTCCCAACAAAGAGAACATCTTCCAAAATAACATTTATCACTTAATCACCAAATCATTTTCCTATACCAAGGGTATTCTTTTGATATGAAATAAGAACCCAAATCAACTTATTATTGATCAATAAAATCATTTAACTAAAAAAAAGTCACACTAACCAGAGACTTCACGTAGTCCAGTGGTAGGCGATAAATCCCAATCGCACTTTGGTTGTGGGTTCGATTCCCATAGCTTTGTCCGACGCGACGGGTTGTCACACGGTCTACGTGTTGTCCTTTTTCAAAAACTATATTTTATAATATTTCCAAAATGAGATAAATTCCTCAAAATACTATATCATAAATTTAACCACAATGTTATATCATACCTTGAATCTTCATCCCAAATTAGAATAACTTATAATTCTCTCAAACCCCAATGATCATATAAATCCAAATGGTTATTTATACCCATATCCACAAGAGAAGAGACAATTCTTCCTCAAATATCATTCTCACATGGCAAACTGCGGGGTTACAAATACAAGAGAAAATTATTCCGTAGTACCCATCAACAAGGAGTGCTAATACTTTTTAAACATTTCTCCAACCATTTATTCCCACATAGCTTCTTCTTTGACCAAAAAATATCCTATAGAATAGGACATTCACTCGGGTAATGGCCAGGTCCCCTACATTTACGTCAAATGACTGTAAATGGACTCTTGGGACCATTTTTATCTTCTTCTATAGTACTCTTCATTTTTCTTCGGAAATTCTTTACTTTATGTCCTTCCTTCCCGCACGTAAAACATTTCGTTGTCCCATTGAGACACTTTCCTGGGTGTCTCTTTCCACATTTCCTGCATGATGAAAATTGAGGGTTCTTTTCTCCATGGTCTCCATTGCTGGAGCTCTTATCATTTATCACCTTTCTCTTCCTTGTTGATTCTGGGAGTTGGTTAATATATATGTTGTTGATCATATTTTTGGAAAACTGATTTGGCATAAAGACGATATCTTTTACGCCTATCAACATTCCATTTTGTTGCTCATTGCCACCACCGTTCCCATCTTGTACATCATTCTCAAAGTCACTATGACTTCCTTGGAATCCAGCCATTGACTAAAACCATAAAGCATTGTGTGAGTAATAGTAGTCGTAAAATCATTTAGAGATTAAAATGTCACCATATTCTCAATTTGAAACATATTAGGATTAACCAAGGTCATTTACTCTCATCTTATATATATATTACATAAATTGGTTTGTAAAGAAAATGTAAATTATCCTAAGCATATCCCCCGGGAGTGTCGTAACCAAGAGTGCAGCAAGGCCCGTTGTCGTGCACCAGTTCCCGTTCGAGTCTAGCTCAAAGTGGTGTTTTCGGGTTTTACCCCTAGGTACATCTGTGCCAGAGCCGCCTCTACCTGCTCGTATCCAGACAGGGATGTATTGCTCGGAAAACTCACAAAATCTCTACAATACCAAAATTCTAGGAAGTTCTTTTATACTAATCCTCAAAGTTCATCTTAGGTCTACGTGCTCTAATCAGATTTTATCTAAATCTAGCTACCAAGGTTTGTACTAAACTTCCTCTGATACCAACTGTAATGCCCCGACCCTAATTACCTAGAGTCAGTGCATTATTACATAACATTGGCATGATCATGAGAAAGATCAAGTCTCGAAAGACCGATTAGTTTAGTAGCCTTGGAATAACTAGATACATCCATAAATTTTTACATTACATCATAAAAAAACATCTTGTCTTCATATCCCCTCATACTATCCCTGCAGGTCATTCATAAATTACTTCTTCATAATCCTGGGAAAAATAAAACATTGAAAGGGGTGAGCTCGGATGCTCAGTAAGGATAACATTATAGCAGAAGCTTTCATAAATAAGCATAAACACTTAAGGCAATTTATAACTAAAACAAAAGCCTTTTAAATTTAAACTTTAGCATAAAATGGCGAAGGTAAAATGAAATAATCCCATTTACTTACTCACATGGATATTCTACTAGTCGAATGATCACATGCAACATCAATAACCACTTTCATAATGATGGAATGCATAATACCAGACTATCATAACCACATAGCCAAGGCCTCGTGCCAAGACTACAAATAAGATTTTGCCAAGGCCTTGTGCCAAGACACTAGTTTGTCTCATGAGACCTACCGATGCATCGAGGAGCTATAGAGGGCTCCACCCGTCACTTATTATGTCCAATGCATTCCTCATATGAATAGGTTTAAGCATAAAATAAACATTCGTATTAAAACTAGCATACGAAATGTCAATACTTTAACCACAAACCATGAATGGTATAAAAATAGAACATCCACAGTCAAACATAACTCATTTGATACAATATGAAAGATTGTATTGTATCACATTAACCTCAATCATGAATAATGAAGGATGTTGACATAGATGAAAATAATCATCATAACTATTTGAGATAAATATCCCCCTTTTCTTGAAAACTTTTAAAAGTCACACAATTTGTCAAAAAGCCATTTAAAAATAGATTTTTGAATAAAAGTGTCCCATACCACTTTGAAACTTTTTAAAAGGTTTTTTAATTTTAAAACTTTAATTTCCATATAAATAAATCCTTAAAACCATTTTTAAAATATGGACATTAATGAGCATGATTTAGAAGAATAATTCTTTAAAACATTTTAAAATGGTATTTTGGTTAGATTTTCTAACCAAAAGAGAGACACTTGAATACAAATAATTGAGGTAATAAAGACATTTTAATATCATGAGAATAAAGTAATTCATGATATACTATGTCAAAGTACATTATATACACCACATAAAAGTGATTTGGTGTATATCATCAAAGAAGTCCCAATGGAATGTAAATTGAGATGAAATCTCTCATAAAGGTTGTATCCTTTGGTTAAGGATAAATCAACGACATAATTATGTGTGACAAATATAAATACACTAAATATGATTGGATATTCAGTGTAAATCAATCAAAGTATATTCACACATATTCTTGTAAAAACAATACCAACGAATTGGATGTTTAACTCAATAAATGGAGAATGAGTTAAAATTACTCTTATCAAATTCATATCAATGACTTGAGAATTATCAATGGAGTGATTATGTGTATCAAACTTATATCCACAGGAATGGGAGTGGAAATTATGACATAATCAAATGAATAGTGATTCCACACATAATCTTGGGGTAATATAATCAATGAAATATGCGTAAAGCCAAATGAGTGGAAATTGAAATCTCAAATTCCCTTATTGATCAGGTAACTTAAGAAACATACACCCATGAAAGAATTATCATACCATGATGATGTAAATACCCATAAATAAAAGTATATAACACAATGAATACAATCATGGGTAGTACACATACACCACATGCAATAATTTAGTGGTGATCAATGGAATTCTCACGGAATTAAAAGTGAGATAAGAAAATCCCTTACTTTGTACTTTTTCCTTGGTCGATGGTAGGTTTACCTCCTGTATAATGGTGAAATAATTGTTATTGAATAATACAAGAATAATTTACTTTAATATGATATCATATATGATCTTTTAACATTGATTTGTTAATAATATCTTAGTATTAACGCCGTTTCGGGTGTTAACTTACTCATTTTCTTTTATATGTTTTGTTACATAAGTCATGTTTGTTGTATCTCATTCATATCCAGAATGATATAAAGTCCTTAAACATAATTTTTAAATCATTAAATGATAATTATACTTGAATGGATACGATGGAGAATGAATCTCATCGCGTTCGTGGAGACGGTAGTCCGTACGTACGCACGAATGCTACTTCCATTTAATTTTTTATTTTAAAAGAATCGAATCCAAATGATACATAGGTATATTACTATTCCAGTATAATATAATATTTTATATATGTTACTTAAGTTCATTAACACCATCCTTTATTCGTTCCATGTGTGGTATGAACGAGTCATATCATTTTAAGGGGGCGGTAGTCCGCACTTCCTCAAATGAAATTATCGTATGTATATACGACATGAAACGAATAATGGTATGAAATAAAATGGAATTACAGAAGCTTATATATAAAATATATATCATTAATATCATATTTAATTACAGTGCCATCATAATGGCCACCATGAGAGGTGGTAAGATGTTTTTGAACAATCATCGTTTCGTGAGGTGTTAGTTTTCCATCCACAGAAACATTATGTTCATCATCCATTAGATGAAGTTGTGTGTATGTGTAGTTTGAATACTTCTTATAACAACATCCTAGTATATTGAGGATACTGGTGTTGTTACAAAAGAAGGGAAATAAAAAGAGTTTGGGGGTTGAAGAAGCAAAATAAATGAAAATAATTTAAGAGAAATCGTTACCTTTAATTTAGGTAACTCACTTTGGTCGGAACCAAAGGACTTGTTGAAATGCTTTCTGCCTAAGGGGAAGCTTCAAGGAGGAGGAGAGGGATGTGGGGAGCTTAGTTGGGCAGAGTTTGGACGAGCCAAGTGGCTTGAGAGGTGTGAGGAAATGAGAAGGAGGAGTGCCCTTTTATAAGAGGGGTGAGGGGCACCTTTGGAAAAGCTAGAAATATTAATTTATAATAAATTCATATTCGGTTTCCAATGGCTCCAAAGTTGACTATTCAAAGTTTGAGGTGGGGATAGGTCGAAAACAACTCATCCAATAGAATTTAGACAGGTTAGGGTACTTATATTAACCTTATCTTTAAGTATTAACTCTAAGTTAATTAGTTTCACTTTTACAATGTCTCTTTGTATTTTTATATAATATGGTTAATAAACTTACTATATACATCCAAAAGACCCCCAAGTGGTCCATTAATGATTAAACTATCATAATATAAGTCTCTTGGCCGAACCTTAGATTTTTAGGAATTTAATATCAATTAATAATATAATATTTGTTTTAAGAACTCTTTTATGTCAATTTTGACACTATTCACTAGTTGATTTTTGTGAAACTCATAACAGATTGATTACTTCGAAAAAAGTCAAATAAATCAATCCTAATATATCCTATTATCCTAGAAAATTTGTTTAATTCATTAAAAGTTTCATGTTATAATTATTTGGGTATTTATAATATCAATTATGTTAATTTTTTTCTATTTTAGTAATTACTGCATCATCATTGTGTCATAAATAAAATAAATTATTTAATGTCAAAAAATTATAAATAAAATATAATTATGTAGTAAATCTTTTTATCTTTCTAATGAATATTTATAATCTAAAATCCAACATATATAACCCTATGTAACAATTGTTTTTCTAAAAGATATATGCTTGTGTCATTTTTGTATTCATTTTAAATTAATTAATATAAAGTGTCATTATCACTTACAAGTGGATCTATGGGGTCCCAAAATTGACCCAAAGATGCCCATGGTCGACCATGTATCAACCAATAGGGTTAAGACACATTTTAGGGTAATTTAGTAATATTATAATATTATTTTTTTAACACTTATTTACCGGATTTACCCTTAACCATGGTAAATAAAATATTTACCGCAGTAATTATTCAAAATGTCTAAAAATAAAAGTTACCTATTTACACAATTTGGACATCCTGATTACAAATATGGAATCCATTTTTCTAAATTCAAAACACAGAAGTGGCAGAAATTAATTTAAAATTTATTACCGCTGTCAAAACAAAAAGCGTGTTTTTAAGAGATAATAACTATCAAAAGATTGACATTTGTTTATGTTCGGTTTAATTTTAAAATTATGTCCAATGACCAACATTATATTAAATGGTAAAAATATATTCTAAATATATTTTAAAACCACTCAAATTCACAATTTATCACTATTAATTATTTTGATTAAAAAAGTTGTTTTTAATTAAAATTTAGTAATTTTCACTATTCATCAAAATATGAAAGTTATCCGAAAAGTACCAAAATTTCACCTTAGGCTAAATTCGATATTCCGAATCCAAAAATGAAGTCCATTTTGAAATATAAAATATATATAATTTCAAAAAGTAGGTATTACTATTCATAACGGCTAGTTTGATTGGTTGTGGTGTGTTAAAATCTCGAAGTTGCGTACAATGAACGTCATTGAATTATTCGAAGGGAAACATACCGAGGAAGCTTGGGGTGTTACATGGAAGCCTTTGTGACTTTGAGGAACTTTACTAGAGCCTCTACGAACATCCGGAATCTAGTAATGGAATCCTTAGTGACTCCGAGGAACTTTACCGGAGCCTCCGAAAATGCCACAGATCCTATGAAGGAAGCTTTTCTGACTCTTAGAAACTTTATTGATATTCCTCTAATTTTGAAGCACAATTTTCTTTTTAGCTCATCCATAGAGCATTACGATGCCCAATTCTTATGAATACTTATCCCCCCCACTCCAAAGGATCGATGCTCTAACATTTCACCTTCCACACTCTCAATTCATGAAGCACCATATCCTCTACAAACCATTAAGAAAATGAACCATTCAAGTTATTTGATAATTTTAATCCACTTTCCCTTCACTCCATTTTACCCCCACTTCATGTATGGATGCCTTTCGCAAAGCCCTTTGGCCATCGTGAAGGAAGAAGACCCATTTGGGCACTCAGAACATCACGAAGTACTCATTCATTGAGAATCACCCTCCAAGAACATGTAGACTACATGCCTAGGTTGGGACACTATGCTTTGTGATGTACCCTCCTTTGTGAAGACCCTTCACTTCACGAATCACCAGAGCTTCATGAAGCCCCTCTCTGCAAGTCCTTCTTCTTCATGAACCCCTCTTTCGTGCATCCCCCAAGATTTTACAATGTGATTTCAAGGTTCCCTGAGTGGGGATTCATGTTGCATCGATCTGACTCATGCTTCATCACATAGACATGCTAACAAATATTTCTTGTTCACATATCCATGCTAATTTGGACCCTCTCATGGATCAATCCACAACCCTATTAACCAACAACATTATTGGTTCCTTCCATCCACCAAGGGATAAAGCACGCCAGTTATGTAAGTCCTAAGGGTGAGGAGTGAATCCCTATCATCTGATATGTAGGATAGTAAACTACCAAGCACCCATTTCCTCAACACATGATATTAAACAATCACCACTATGGGAGTGAAAATCTAGAGAGGGCCAAGAATGGGATGGGAACTAACACCCTTTCACTCTCCTCTCCCTCTGTACTTTGTCTCCATGCGCACCTAGGGCTGTCTCTGCATAAGCCTCAACCAAACTAGATAGGTTTCCCCTTGTACAATGACCATATCCTCCTCATACATATGTATATCCTCCTCAGTCCTCCCTCCTGGAGTAAGTCCCAATAATCTTCTCATGGGCCACCAACTATGCGTAAGCCCCTATTTCTTCTTTGGACTGGTAACCATGTGTAAGCCATGATCCACTCCACGAATACGCACATTTTTCTATGAAATTGTTAGGTTTTTTTCATCTTGTTTCTCACATGGAGCATGAATCATGTGAAATTAGAGTAAGCATCGACCATGACATTTTATTTGGGTCATTAACCATACATAAATCCCAGGACCCTATCTCATGAACTATGTGAACTTTGATCCTTTACTCTTTCAAGAATGGTACATAGGAAGCATCCCTAAGGTTCATTACCATCACCCATTATTCCCAACCACTTCACATCGGTTCAACCTCATCCCAAATGATGTTAAACGGTATGCCCTTTTCTTCCCACATGACGCTAAACTATATGCTTTAGAAGTTCATAGGTTTTTCTCCCTATCTCCTAAACAGGGTATGCAGGAATCCTCCCTAAGGTTAAACCCCAAACACTAGTAAACTTCAGTGTCTTCTTTGTTGGGAATCTCATCCTTGGCCCTCCCCTTGGTGCTGTTAGACTAGTTCCCAAGTAGCTACCCATGTGTTATCCACACACTCAATCTTTACTTCTCTAACTAAGATTGCCCCTCTTGCGATAGGATGATAACCATGAATAATCCCCAACATGTATTTAGGTTGTTTTCCTCTGTGTACACCTAGATACTCTACCCCCATATCTGAACTACATGGAATTTGATCTTTTCCCTTCTTAAGAAAGGTATGTAGGAAGCCTCCCTAAGGTTCAAGTCCCTTTCTCATGTCCCATCCAAGTCCTTCCCTTAATCTTTTATTTCTTGGGAAGATCATGCCTCAACACGGGGGTTATACTTCCTTTGAGTCCCATCCTTGTATCCTTTATCACGAGCCACCTCGTTAGGTGACTCATCACTCTATCCCAAAACTTTGTGGAATTTTATTCCCTACCACAGGTATATTTAGGAATCCTCGCTGAGGTTCAATGCTAACATCATCACCTTCACACAAGTTCTTGGTTCCCTCCCCATTCACTCCACCATTCGACACTTCATTGGTATCCATCCTAATTTAACCCAAGCCCCCACATCCCAGTGAAATCATTCCATCTATACAGGCAACTAACCATGTGTAAGACCTATTAATTTCATCATTTTTTTACAACACTTGGGATGCTAACCATGCAAAATAACTATCATATCTCCCAATCCTTGTCTTTTATGTGAACCCTAATTTCATGCCTCACCAATTTGAACTATGTGGGTTTTGATCCCTACCTTATAAATAGGATAGGTAGGAATCCTTTTTGAGGTTCTATCCCAGCCAATGGTAAACCTCGGTGTCCCCATTTCTTGGACCCAGCCACTCTTTGTGATTTCCAAATCAATCCTCTTAGTGAAAAACATTCCCCATTGTAAGACAAGCCATCCTGGGTCTATCCTAATTGGGCATTCTGACCCATCCATCTAGTAAACATTATTAGTTCTTCCTCCTAGGGATGTACCCATTTGATCCACTCCCATAGTTGTTCTGATCAATATGATCTGTCTCCACTAGACATTAAAATCAAGGCATACCCCATGTTAAACATGGGAAGCTAAGGAAAACCTTAGATACATGCCTCTGACATATAATTCCACAAATCTATGTTGGGTGCCTTATGACTCAGCACCCTTGATAAGACCTATCATAAGGAAAACTCTAGGTGTACCAATGTTTTGCATCCAGACAGGCCAACGATGCTCCAACATGACTACTCTCATGAACAATGGTTGTTACCTTGACATAAACCCCATAGTAATGTTCTGGAAGAAGCAGTGTAATTAACTGGCATCCACCAAGATATGGCACTGGGAAGAGTTTCACGAACATCTTAATTTTAATGGATACCTGGAATATGTGATGAATTACAAGGAGGGATCCATGGAAGGAGAGAACAACAACCAATAATCTTGTTTGGATCAAGGAGAAAACATCTCTGAATAAGTGATGAATGTTGTCCACCTTTTGAAAGAGGGAATGTGGGGAATCAATCAGCGTGTCCACACAGATGATGCACACCCCAAAAAAAGAATCGAATAATGAAATGGTGAACCTGATATGAAATTATTCTTCTCAATATGGGGACTAGTAGCATTCGAGACATCAGCAGATAAGCATGTCACTAGATGCAGCTATCCAGCACTGGGTCCCGCCAAGAAAATAGTGGGCCTAGTGTGAAACTTACCAGGATTTGGGGTAGTTAATTATTGGGAATCTCAGTCTGTGATGTTGTCAATGTTGATCATTCTATCCAGAAATGGAGTACTAAATTGTGTTGGGCACTGGGCATCACTTTCCTACCATCTGTACTGATGGCTGAATCTTTCTGCTTTGTAGGACCCAGGATAGATCTATAGGAAACCGATCACCTCCCGCCCACAGATACAGAGGCATGGGCAATAGGAATGAAGAAATCTCACACAACATCACATTTTCTATGAAGAATCTCACAACCATAGCTACTGGGTTCCCATGCCCCATATCACCCTCAGATTTTTTTTTCAATGGTGAGTGATCAATACTCATGTTCAATGGTACAAACAAGATAGGGTCCTCTTGATGAGGGATATGGATCGTTAAGATTTGGAGGCTTCATTTCTCCACTGATGTCATCTCACCAAGGGCCACATAGGGAGCCACTGCTCCCTACTCTGATATTCAATCATTTCAAGAGCCTTTCCTCAGAATGCTCTTATGACTCACTCCCTTATGTGGATGAATTAAGGTATTTCCAAGTCCTCCCAACTACAACTTCAACTAGGGAACCACCAAGAAGGGCTCCCAATAGACCACCTCTCCACCGTCAGCTGGTCTCGCTGACTGAGGAGTAGGTGGTCTATACCCATACACAGTCAGTCCTAGCTCGAATAACCCGATGTCAATGTTAGGAGCAATATCATGAGGATTCCCTCTAGGGAGAATAATATTCTATAGATTCAGTGGCCCAAACCACCAGAAATGTGTACAATCTCCTCCCTATGAATTTAGAACAAGGGAATATCTACGATCGATCGGTATTGAGGCCTCAACCACCCCACAGGTAGGCTGGGTTGACTTCCTTGGTCACCAGTGCAATTAGTAGCCGTTACAGGCCGACTCCTGGTGATGACATTATGTATGAAGATCCTCCCTATTCCACTGTAGACTAGAGTGGAGGTACTCCATATTCCTGTGTTCATTATGGAGGTCCTCCCCATTCTTCCTTCATTAGATCAGGTGGAGATCCTTACCATCTTTTTGACACCTGACAAGAAGGTCCTCCTTATGCCCATGGTCTCAGGTATAGAGGTTCTCCCCATTTTTTAGGCCATCGATGTGAAGGTCCCCCTTGCATCATCACCAAATAAATTGGAGGCCCTCCCCATGGTGGCATCAACTGGAGAAAAGGTCCTCATATCCCTACCACCCATTTCCACAGAGGGCCTCCCTGTGTTCCATTTGACATTTTTTTGTCTACCCCCACATGCCAGATCATCCAAGAGGAGGTCCTCCCCACTCCAATACCAACCCGCATGGAAGTATTCCCCATGTAAAAGATCTAAAAAACCCCGAAGAACCATCCCAGGTTAGTAGGATGGGTCGTCAATTCTAGAAGAAAAGATCTAAGAAAACTCATATCACGGTCAAACCAGTCCACTTCTCAGACTCTGAAGCAGTGTGTGACTTGGTGATGGAACCCTCACCCCGATCCTCTGTATCAGGGTCTGGGGCAGGAACTAGAAGTTTCACCTTCTTCATTCCAGAAAGTGAGATGCACCAGATCCCTAAATCCCTACAAAGATACATATAGGAGGAAAACTTGGCTCCTTTCTAAGGTCTTGCTATGAAATTATCCCTATCATCACCAGGATTGTTCTATACATCGACAAGAGACCACAGCGAATTGTTCTAGGGAATAATACACAAAAAGCACCGTCCTGATCCACCACTGATGATGTCTAACCCTGTGTATAGTGGTAAGTACCCAATCCCACATGGATGTGTTTATTCAGATAGAGAATTCTCTAGAAGATAGGCCACAATGCAGTGGTTTGTCAACTTGCGCACTATACTCTCCCTCGACCAACCTACTGCTACAACGGTCTTCATCAGTGCCATTTATGAACCCTCAACCACCCCCAATCTATGAATATGGGAAACCAAGGGGCTAGATCCCGAGTTTGAGCACAGAATATTATGGGATATTCTCACAGAGGACCATCTCCCCGAGATGTTATGGCCAATTGCAACTACGAGCCTCAATATTCTGGAGTCCCTCACCCAGGACAAGGTTTTGTGCTTCCTCCAATCCTTAACGACAATGTATTCATATTTCCATCATCAATGGTCAGATTACCCCAAAACTCAGGAACAATTAGACGATATTGGACAACAGTGCTACCTAGTTTAGTTGGCTGCACTCCCTATTTCTCAGCACCCTACATCGCCCAGTTATCATCGGACCCTCCAACAACAATGTGTTTAGAGATTTACAGCGCTCTTTAGACTTATTAAAGGGGATTCCTGACATGTCCAAATTTGTGGTTGGGGTCAGTATGCTGCCCTACATTTCAATCATATCTTGCATCGACCTGGTTCACCTGATGATATTGAGGATATGCCTCCGGGTATTGTCATATTAAACATGGTCATTCTTGAGATATACCCAAAAAGGGATATCAACATGGGGATTGGATAAAGGGAATAGCCCATTAGGGTATCACAAAACCTAGAAGACCCTAAAGGTGTCCACAATCGCTAACAAAGAAATTTTTTGGTCTTCCTACACCTTCCAAGTCATTGCATTTCAGTCGAGACGACATCAAGGGTAAATAGAATGCTAAGACCATCAAACCCCCTGACCTATCTAGTTCAGTGCATAAGATGGAGGATGATCCTAAAATCATTTTGTTGCATTAGTATCTCACTGAAGAGAATAATATTGTTGATGAACTCCTTTCCAAATGTTCAATAGAACGATGACCAAATTATTTTAATCCTAGAACAAGTAGCAGGAGAAGAAACAGATCCCCCTAGTAAATTTATCCTAGGTGATCTCAATAACCCTACCCATCTAGACAAGGTAGAGGTTGGTGTTTATGGAAAGAGACCCCAGTATGTGTCACTGAATCCAACTAATCCGCATGAAAACCTTCCTTAGGACCCAGCTCAAGTCCCACTGGACGCTCCACAGGTTCCACTGACTGCTCTGCAGGTTCCTCCATTGTTCCCTCAGGTCACCCCACTAGCCTCTCCAAAAGTCACTAGGCCCACAAACCACATTGAAGAGCCTTCTAGTGATTTGGAAGTTAGGAACCTCATTATGATTGGAATCCTCATCCGGATGATCTGATGGTTGCTCTTATTTATCACCTCAAAGATCTGAAGATTTGATATGTGGAAATCCATCCTAATGGTAAGCTGTATCCATCATGGTTAGATGATATACCATCACCCACAGGTATCGAGATTCCTACTTTATCCCCTTTAAATGGGATAGGTGATCCACTACAGCTTCTGGACCACTTCATTTCAAGAAGTGGACCCATGTTGGGAATTCCAGCATAAAAAGTGGTTGTTAAACTTTAGTGTTTGGTACATTCACTAGAAGGGACTACTTTTATCTTGTATAGATAGTTTCCCATTGGGTACATAGCTGGTTGGGAGGATATTAATTGGAATTTTCTCTGCCAGTTCAGTTCCACCGTCCGGAAGAATAGTATTACTGACCTGTTCAAGTGAATGAAAAGGTCGGATGAGTGGGTCATAGACTATGTCACTTGGTGGAAGGGCCTCACATACTCACTCGATATGTCACTAACTTAGGAACAACTACTAATGATGTCTGTAGGTAATGTGAATACTAAGATAGTTCCTTATCTAATCACTCAAAACATCCCAGGTGGGTTTTGGGATTTTTATGAAAAATCTAAACGTTTAGAAGAATCCTTGCAGCAAGACAAGTAGGCACATACATTGCCTTCCAAAGCTCCATCAAGAAGAGTCTCCAAGGACAAAACTACTTTCATTGCACATATAGAGGCCCCTAGATAGTTTTAATTGTTATTGGTATAGCCACTTCTACAACCTTACCAAGGGCCACTGCCTCTGGCTCAACCTCCAACGCAGAATTTCCCGCCTCAAAATTGAAAGACACCATCGCATAACACACCACCATTTCCCAGGTCAGACAATCAGGTTCCACCTCTTCATAAGGCTCCTCCAAACCCTCACCAGGGCTAGGATCCCAGATCCCCTTTTCCAAATTGAAGAAACCAGACCTACTCATTCAATGAGGCTCATGTCCCTAGCTATTTTGGGAGTGCCTTATATTAGGGAATCCTTTGGTTTCCAGAATGAAGGAGGCCTGAAGAGGCAGATCTCACTGATCAACCCAATTACTACCCCTATCACTTGTTCCTTGGACACACTCTAAAGAATTGTTATATGTTCAAAGACTGACTCTAGGACCATGTCTATAACAACATAGTTAGATTGGTTTTGGCCCTAAAACAGGTGGCATATGTGTCTAAAAATATTGATAGTGATAGTGAGGGTGAATGATAGCAGGTCTCTCACCATGGGTCCTACAAGTATGATGACCAGATAGCACAAAAGTTAGTTTCTCAGGCCCATGGTATTATCCGTTCCTATTTGAATCAACTCAATCCATTTGAGGTCACTCTGATACTTCCTGCTACTACCTCTGCATCAACACCTCAACTTTCACCATCTAAGGGGAGTAGTCATCGATGACACAATTGAAATTGAAGCCCTTATCCTGTACCAAATCCATCCTGTACTCTTGGAGATTTCATGACCCTAAAGATGGGGGTTTCCCCCAAAATTATCCCAACAATAGAGGACTACTTGAATGATGATATGGAGTATTCCATCGATGAATAACATTAAACTGATGGACCCTTACATGGTTCCTGAAGACAAGAAATTCTAGGTAGACCCTCCTAATGTTCATATTCGATGATAGCTTCAATGGAGACATGGGTATTCCAATCACAAGAATTCATTGGCCAGTTCTTCCAGCCAATCCGTACATGCCACCAAGACTAGATAACAATATAATAAAAGAGCTCAGCATGCCTAGCCTTATCATCCTATTTTGTCATATTCACCACCATCACCATTCATATTGTTTGATCAGGCATAGACTCCATGACCATGCTATGATTAGCTTCATTCTGTTTCGGATATGACTCAATCGTCTGGTCATTATACAATGCTCACTCTGCATGAACCAATAAATAAGCAGCATGATATCCCTAGAACAAGATGAAATCCATTTTTTTGACGTGCAGAGTCCGCTATACCTCCTTCCATAGAGCAACCCCCTATCGGTAGAAGTGTGCACCTCACACAGAAGTATGATGTACTTAAGAACCTTTAAAAAATTCCCACAATTCTCTCAATACTCATGGATCTTCGCCTATCTGCAGACATGCGTGAAGCCCTCATAGAGGCTTTAGGAAGCCCCCTCTAGTTTGTAGCAGAGGTAGCAGCTGCAAAAGCCTTCCATGCTGAGGAAGTAGAGCATGCAGAATTTCAGACCATCATTTCATTATTAGGAGAAGATTAAGGTTATCCTATACAGGGGAAAATATTCCCACTATATATCAATGGCCAGTTCAATGATGTGGAAGTCCATCGTTGTCTTGTTAACAAGGGTTCCAGGATCAATCTCATCCCAACCCAAACACTCCACAAACTGGGACTATCTGAAATAGATCTGAGTCCCCATGACCTAAAGATACAAGGTCATGATAGGAAAAATTAGATGACTATTGGAAAAATCCGCTTGAAGACCCAATTCAGTGGCCTGATTTCTAGCACAAAGTTAATGGTTTTCTCAAAGGACAGCAACTACAATGCACTAATGGGTAGAACCTGGATCCATATTCATGTAGGGGTCCCTTTCTCATATCATCAATACCTCAAGTACTCCCTTAATGGTCGAGAGGGTATGCTCCATGGTGATTCAGCTCCCTTTTCCTTTTGTTAAGCTCGCTACCTAGTTTCCCACTACTACAATAGAAAGGACAAGATAGTTAAGACCAATGAGGTTGAGCGTACCACCATTGTGGATAACCCTTGGGAAGACCTAAACAACTCCTACATTTTTCCAATTCACCGGTTGGAGGCCACGACCCCAGACATGGGGCACTCCTTCATCATTTTTGGATGAAGTGAAAAGTGCATTCCCAAGTATAAGGAATGCTGGAAGATTACTTCGCAATCCTACACAAATAAAGATCACGTGATTCCAGATCCCATTACCCCAATAAGGTATCGAGATGTTCACCCCATGGGAATGAAAATACATCATACATTCATGTTTCACTATGCTGGGTTGAACCAACTCAAGCCGACCCACCACTATTATTTGTATATTATCAAGCATGTCCCATTGGTTTGAAGGGATGATGGAATCACATCGAAATATTTCATCACCATGATTTCAGTAGTGTAGGTGTCCCATGGTAAAGATTCCACTACCACTTAGGCTATAAACATTATTCTATCAGGGTCAGCCTACTTAGAATAATTTCTCCCTACTGATGACCATCTCACTGCAGACAATGAATATCATTTGGAGGGAGCTCCCCCTACGTTTGAGGAAGGTGTATCCACTACCACTGTTGAGTTGCTATAGGTGAACCATGTCATTTTGATAGATCTAAAACCAACATTGGTTAGTGAAACCATGTCTATAGAGGAGAAACATCATTATGTGGGTTTCCTAATGTTTCATTGATATGTATTTTCTTGGAGCTACAACAATATGCTAGGTATGGATCCTCAGGTCATCATCCATCGACTTGGTCTCCCAATGAACCATCGTGGGTTCAAATAGCCTCCCAAAATGTTGCACCCTTCTCACGATGCCATGGTCAAGGAAGAATTTTATAAGCTCATTAAATACAAATTCGTCAAGGAAGTCTATTACCCAAAATGGCTAGCCAAGATTGTTCTCATCCATAAGAACAATGGAAATATCTGAGTATGAATCGAATTCCAAGATCTCAATAGTCATTGTCCAAAGGATGATTTTCCCTTTCCTATGATAGAGCTATTAATTGACGCTACCATTGGATTCCATGATCTCTACTTTATGGATGGGTATTCCGGATATAATCAAATCTGAAGATATCTCAAGGACAAAGAGTATACAACCTTTAGAGCACCACAAGGTAATTTATGTTACTAAGTAATGAATTTCAGTGTGAAAAATGAAGGTTCCATCTATCAAAATTCCACGAACCTCATATTCAAGCCGATCCTCTAGAAATTGGTGAAATTCAATGTGGATAATTTTGGTGGTAAAAATCCACCACCATCAGGACCATCTCAAAGATCTTGAGAAAATGTTAAGATTCCTCTGCTCCCATCACCTGAAGATGATCCCCTTGAAGTGTGTCTTTAGGGTTACGTCTGGAAAGTTTCTTGGTTTTGTCATCAGATATAGAGACATAGAGATCAATTTAAATAAGATCAAGGAAATCATTCATATGACTCCAATTAATGGTTAGAAAAGAGCAATCGGCTTCGGCCGAGAGCTCTCCCCCCATAGGGTTTGGTCCCTTGCAGTCTTCGGTGATGACTCCCCTTGTAGATTCTCGGTGGAGATTACCCATTGGGCTTCTTAGGTGGAATCTCATGGTGCATATGCTTTGGCGATGAGCTATCGCGGCGAGTCTTCAAGCTGCAATGGAGGCATGGGCTTGCTTCGGTCCGTGGGCTTGATTCGGTCAGCGGGGCTGTGGATGACGGTCTTCGAACTGCGATGGAGGTGTGGGTGGGGATACGGATGGTGTGAGATCTCGTTTGAGGTATGGGATTATCTCGGCTAAGCTTGAAGGTTTCAGATCTGGTTTCAAACCAGATATGGTTGGAATGGGTTTTCTGGCTGACTGATTCTCATAAGGATTCAAAGGGATGTGATGGTGGTGTTGCACTCTGATGGTGGCGGTGTGGATTGGTTGGATGGTCGGTGGCACGATGGTGATCTGGTGGGTTCCTCGGTCATCAGAATGGCACCCGCGGTTCCAGATTCTTCCAGACTGTGTGGGTTGCGGTGTTGATAGGGATTTGGGATTTTGGACTTAGTCTTTTAGGACTTGTGTTGTGTTTGGTATTTTTGGGGGTTTTTTTCACTCACATATTATGGTCTTTGTTCCACTGGGCTTTTTAGCCGCTTGACATTGGTTGTGTGTCTTTAATTGGGCTTTGTTTCTATGGGTGCTTGGGTTACATGTCTCTGGTCCTACAGACTTGTACTGGGTCTTCCTTTACCCCTTCAAAAGGAACTTCTACTTTCTTTTCTTTTTTAATAAAGGTTCTTGACCCCAAACATTCTGATTAAAAATTTATTCAGATGCCTCCTCTGAGAAACATTTGGGAGCATTGAGGCTTTCAAGGACACTTATCCTACTTATGCTGATTCATTTAAAATATGCCTAGCAAGTGTAATCCATTTTCCTAGATCATGAAGAAAGGTTCCGACTACCAGTGGAATGAAGAGTGTCAAGCCTATTTGGAGGTGATCGAGTAGTATTTACTATAGCCTCCAGTTCTGATGCCACCCATCTTTGAAAATATGACAGTCCTTTATGTAACCACCTTGGAATGGTCCCTTGGTTCTCTTATCACTCAAAAGAACAATGAGGGGAAAAATAACAGTTTATAATATCTCAGCCACATGCTCCTCAATACATAAATAAGATATTCATCTATCGAGAATAACTTCCATACGCTGGTATCCATAGTGCTGAAGTTGTGACATTACTTGTAGCACCATGAGATATAGATAGTGTCCCATATGGATCTTGTAATGTATATTCTAAACCACACCATGTTGATAGGATATCTAGCTTGATGGACAGTGATCCGTTAATAGTTTGACATCAGGTTCATTCTATAGAAAGCTGTCAAGGGTGAGGTGCTGGTAGACTTTCTCTCTTCCCATCCATCCCCCGCAGAGTAGTTTATAGATTATGATTTCCTAGTTGAGGCTACCCTCTCAGTGGATAAAGCTATCCCATTTTGGACGATAAACATCAATGACACTTTGTAGAGCCCTACCGATAGAAGACTCAATGATCCCAAAATCAACAGAGTGGGCCTAGGTATCATCTTCATCATGCCTGTGCAAGTTTTCTTGACCTTTTTGTTCTTATTTTTAGAAGGCTTCACCAACAATGAAGCCGTGTATCGAGTCCTCATCACTGGTCTCATGATGTCCATTGCGATTAATTTTCCCCACCTGTATGTGAAAGGGGACTCCAATCTTGTTATCAATCAAATCAACAGTGACTATGTTGTTAGGAAGTTAGATCTTATACCCTTGTTGGAATCAACTTGCCAGCTAATAACCCTGTTACCTTCTCATCCAAAACTTACTCACATCCCTCGGTCGCAAAAATGGTCATGCTGATGCTCTTTCCTCATCTCTTGTAAAGCCTGACCAAGATGATTTGATTATCCTCCTGGCGTATTGAAGATTCATCAATCACGTCATTTTGGACGATGATGATAGTCAGTATGTAAGACATAGTATCGCCAGTGTGTCCACATCAGGAACTTCAGTCCCCCTACCACAGTACTAGAATAGACCCTTGATTGGATGAATCCTTTCATTGAGTACCTCAAACATAGTAATCTCTCAATAGATAGATCCAAACGTGGGCAAATCCATTGGCACATAGTGAATTTCACCCTCCAGAGTGGTCCTAGTCTTGAGAAGATTCTCTGCAGAATTAGGTTTGATGAAATTATACTCTGTTTCATTAAAGGAGATGAGATTACATAGGTTATGTAGGAAGTTCATTCTGGTTTCTGTAGAGCTCAACAGGCAGGGTCGAAACTCTCTCATCAGATCTGAAGGTTGTGCTACTTATAACCCCCCATGGTCTATGACTATATCGAGTTTGATAAAATATTCCACATATCCTAGAACCATGATAATTTTGTTCATAGGCCTCCAGAGATTATCCATACTACCAAGTAATCTTGGCCCTTTGTGGTCTGGGGACTTGATTTCATGGGACCATATCCACCATCAATAGCTCACTAGTGCATGTTCATCCTGACAACTATAGATTTCTTTTCCAAGTGGGAAAAGACAATTCTACTAAAGTAATTCAAGTTCCATTCTATCACTGATTTCATGAGCTCAAATATCATTAAAAAAAATTTAGTTACTCACTCCATCCTCACTAAAAATGACACCAACTTATGGGAAACATAGTTGAATAAATTGTATTCTAAGTATAATATCCATTCTAATAATACCTATTGCTATCACGTGCAAGAAAATGGGCAGATAGAGGCATTGAAGAAAACCCTTTCTAACATCATGTAGAAGATGGTTGGTCAGAATAATAAGAGTTGGTCGGACAAGATTCTAAATGCCCTCTAAGATTACTGGATGACGACTCATATTTCCACCCAGATGACCCCATATTCCCTAGTGTATGGAACAGAGGTAGTCCTGCCCATTGAGATTCAGTTTCTATTTCTCCACACACCCATTGATGATCAAAAAACACTAGACAAGGTAGTAGAACTCATTTTGACTGAATTAGAAGCCCTCAATGAGAACATGATTCATTCCTTGTACTATCTGGAGAGGCATCCAAACAAGATATCTAGAGCTTTCAATAAGAAAATTTTCCCCAATTACTTCCTTTAAGGTGACATGATATTGACCCCGAGGGTGCCAATGATACCCAGCAGGAAACCACCAAAGTTGGAACCCAAATGGGAGTGGACCTATATCATTCATAGGGTTTAAACCAATGGTTCATAATCCCTGGTCACCATGGATGGTGATTGTATCACACCTCCCACCAATTACAAATTCCTCAAGAAGTACTTCACATGAGTGGTCCCTATCATCCTGCATGATGATAAACTACAAATGGTCCAAGCTCTATAACCTCAAACTAAGATCCCTTTCATCCTCCATGAAGAGAAACCACAAGAAGTAAACATACCTTGTGGCCTGAGCTCTACAAATTTAAACTAAGATCTCCTTCATCCTGTATGATGATAAAATCCAAATGGTGAATACACCTTATGGTCTGATCTCTTCAATCATAAACTAAGATCTCCATCTTTCTTATTGTACGATATTAAAATTCATGGGCACCACCATGCTTCATGCACCCCTTTTTTAGGCCTTCATCATATTTCACATAAAAAGGACCCCATATCATCCTAATCTCATGACACTTTGGATCACCTACCATTCTGGGACAACATCATAGAGGATCTCGAACAATAATTTGGTACAAGTCGTGCTTTGTGAATATGGTCAGTGGATGATAGTCAATTGTTTTTTCCCATTCCAGGTCACATGATATGGATAAATTGTTTCAAACATGGTCAGTGTTATCCTCTGTCATTATCTCCATCCCCATGGTCTCCCAAATATTGAGCATCATAATTTACCATTTTTTGTCCTTCTATCCCATGCACACGACATTAAACTGAGAATCTACAGTCCAGGTTCTATGACATTAAACTAATATCCCCCTCATCCTTACTACACGACGTTAAAATTCCAGAAATTTCATGAACTATATATGGGTTGATTCCCATACTTAAGGGAATTGTAGGAACAATCTGAAATTTTGTCTTTGGGTCAAGCCCAGGTCCCTCGACCTTTTTAGGCCCTGTGGCCTGAGTTTCCCCCATTGGGATTGCACAAAGTATGGTGTGGACTACTCTTTCCCTCATTCTAAATAGGTATGATTTATCACGCCATGTGAATTACATTTAGAACCTTGTTCTTCCTCTTGAGTATGTCCTTACTGTATGACATTAAACTGCATGGCATTTCAAGAACTACGTATTGATTGATTCCCATCCTTATGGGATACGTAAGATCGCCCAGACATTTTTTCCTCAGGTACAAACCCAAGTTCCCAATTTTTGGGCTTACAACTTAAAAATCCTTTTGAAATAAGGCAGTGTGATGTATAATTCTTTAGTCCACATACATGTCAATTTTACAACAATCACACCATGTGCCTCCCATAGGAAAATCCCTTTTTCACCCACGTGTGTCCTTAGTATACATTAAAATACATAGAATTTTGAGAACTATGTGTGGATTGATTCCTATCCTCATAGGATATGTAGAAATGCCCAAATATTTTGTATTTGGGTCCATCCCTAGGTTCCTCAACCTTTTCGGCCCTTTCGGCCTTATCCTATGGTCCGATATCTACGACCATAAACTATGATCTCACTAATCCTACATGCAGATAAACTAAATTATACTTCTTGAAAGACATGAAATTGAAAATCATTCATGGTACTTTCTATGTGACCTTAAAATGTAATTACCCCTTCATCCCACATGACGTCAAACTATACAACACATTGTCAAAATCCTCTTCGTCTGGCCCTTTGGCCAGAGTTTCCTCCTAGGAGTGTGTGGTGTTGCATGGGATTCCTTGTCCTTATTTAGGTCAGGATATTTTTTCCACACCATACGCATTCCCCTATTGATTCATTATCTATATCTACCTCCTTACCCCATGATGTTAAAATGAATTTCATTACATAACTACGTACGAATTGAGTCTTATCCTTATGGGACACGTAGGAACACCAATTAATGTCACCTCGGGTCTAGCCACGGGTTCACCAACCCATTTTACCCCTTTCTTATACTCATCTACATGAGTCATCTTTCCCTAGTTGATCCCTTCAACCTCTTCCCCTCCTCATCAACATTCTTAGAGGCAGTGTGGTTTAGGACCTAGAGTGTTGTATCTTGTATGGACATGCTCTCATTCCATTTCCACGCTTCACACATCCCCTTGTTTGGGTCTCCATAATCTATCACATCTGGAAGGACCCTCAGTAAGTATGGATTCTTGGTCTTATGGATCACCTACCGTTTTGGGCCAACATCCAGGAAGATCTTGAATGACATTTGAAACAGGTCCCATGTTGTGAATACAGTCAACAGTTGACCCCCACTTGTTTGTTCCCATCCCAGGTCACATGATTTGGATACTTTTCTTCGAATATGGTCAAAAGTTATCCTCCAACATTACACCAACTCTATTATTCCCTAAATATTGGTTTTTTGATTCGCAACCCTTTCCATGTCATCATGTTTAGATGGAACCATGACACCCCCATTGTTATCCCTCTGAATACCTTTACGCATTGAGAGGATGAACCTATGATGTGGGGTCATCCTTGACTCCACACCTTCATTCCCTACTGAGTGATTCCCTATTTTGTAAATATCTTCTCTACCATATTTTCCCACACCGAGCATGGATCATTGTGGTCTTAGGGATATGGGTAAGGTTTTCGCTCACATGGAAGAATCACCATTCCCCTTGGTCTGAGCCCTATGACCATAAAATAGGATCTTCTGCATCCTTACCACATGAAATAAAATTGAATATAATTTTAGAACTATGTGTGGATTAATTATAACCCCTATGAGTTACATAGTGACACCTGGGTACTTTACCCTCAGGTCCAGCCTCAGAGTCATGAACTTTTCTGCCCCATTATCGGTCTGGATTATCCTTTGTGGAAAGGTACAGTTTGGTGTGGATTTTTTTCCTCATTCACATTGGGTTGTATCATGATGTTATACTTTACCTCTCCATCCCATGTGGTCTGAACTCTATAATCATTTAACTAAGACTTATTGTGTCCTAGTTCTCATGACATTGAACTGCATAATAGCTATGATTTTCCTCATTTGATAGGATATCACTCCTTTTGGTATTGGCCATCTTCCATAACATCTTCAAGAACTACATGTGGCTTGATTATCATTATCATGAGATATGTAGTTATTACTAGACTCTTTATCTGAGGGTCATCTGCTACCCATTTCATATTTTTTCCCTCTTGGCCCAAGCCCCCTTTTAGGAACATGTGGTTTGGTGTTGACTTCTTTTGTCCTTATTCATGTCAGGTTTATGTACTACACTGCATATCTCTACCTTGGGGTGCCCATATCCTTAAAGAGTTTGGACTCCATTTGAATAAACCATCATTCCATCACCACGCTTTGTGTGCCCTCTATTTTGAATCTTCATTCCCTTTAAAATTTTAATGAACTTCCAAATGGTAAAGATGCTTGGCATTTAGGCTCACCTATCATCCTGGGCCAACATTCCCGAGGAAATCATATGGAACTTCATGTTTGGTCCTATGTTTTTAAATATGGTTAGTGGTTGGACCTCATTTTATTATTACAATTTTAGGATAACACAACATGAATGTTGTGTTTCGAATTTGGTCAACAGTTATCCTCCATCGTTATTCCAACTTCATTGTGATCCAAATTTTGGGTATCGTGATTCACAATTTCTAGTCCACAGCATTCAAATTTGTTCCAACGCCAATGGAATTAACCTATTCATGCACTAGATCATGTTGGGAAAGGGTAGTTTGGATATTTTGTGAACTCTATTCTCTAACCATGCCCCCCTCTTTCCTCCCAGAAACTCAGAGTGGAAATCCAGACCCTAAATTTCTGG
The DNA here is from genome assembly GCA_963277665.1 of Viscum album. NCBI lineage: Eukaryota > Viridiplantae > Streptophyta > Magnoliopsida > Santalales > Viscaceae > Viscum > Viscum album. The sequence goes on from OY728148.1 coordinate 1,815,761,682, forward strand.
TAATTGGTTGGCATTCACATATTCAAGGTGAAAAATTACGTGGTCATCACTTGTTTCTCACATTGGGAATCACCCACATGATCTTATGAATTAATCACTGGTTATTTCATAGATACGATTGAGATGTAGTTATCGAAGTAGATAATGAGACTCATTCATGAAATCAATATAAGAAACCAAGAATGAATGTATGTTTGTGAGTTTGTTCGAATTATAAACCACATGGATTGACCCCTACGATAGATGGGTTAACCTCTTCAATGGAGCATCACAGCTCCACCACTATCTGGCTTGTGGCCTCTAGGATTTGATATCATCTGCTAGGATCCCTCTCCTATTTTTTGGCTATGAGGCATAGTTCATTAGCCCTGATCCATACCCAATCCTCATCAGCCTGTATGTTATCCATCTCTTGGGATGCTCGCCTCATCTACTCCTCATCCTCTACCAACTCTTCCTTCAATAGTGATATGAATTCCAATTGTGTGTCAATGAAAGAAGAGTGTTCAATCACCCACACCCGGAAGAATTGGATCTCTTTCTTAGCCTCCTGATGTTTCTTGGTGTTGAGAAAATTCCTCCACTACCAGTCAACACTGAGGCCACAGTAATATTCCTATATTTTCTTCACTATGTATTCCTTAATGAGCAACTGAGGGCATCGATAATCCACTACTCTAGTGCATAGTTTGCACATCTAGGGATGAAGTATCCACATATGGTTTACCCACTCTTCTTGTGGGGTTTCCTTGATAAAGCGCTTGATTACTTTCCATGATCAGTGATGGACAACCTTGATTTCCTCATCATCAGAAGTGGTCTCGTCCAGCTCTCCTAGGTCAACAGGTTCATATTTAGGGAATGACTATAGATGTTCATCGTCAAGGTCTACTTATAGAATCCTGTTAGGTAGTCTAGGTTCCATATCATGTGGTTGGTCTTCATAACTAGATTCCACCTCGATATTATCTAGTTCCATCTCGCTAGTTACCCTACCCATGGCCACATATTCCATGATTTCTTTAGCTTGGTCATTCAATTCCATGAAAATCTGTGTTCCCATCGAGAGAGGGGTTCCATCCATCCTCCCTAGCATGACCCATTCCATTTGAAGAACTGTTCACACATAAATACACAAATGTTTGTTGGCATGGTTCGACAGACATCAATTATGGATTTTGTGGGGGAGAGGGCTTATAGAGATCAAATAATTTGTCTCACCCTCTAGTATTTTCCATCAGAGCCCTAGGATATGTACCCCTATATATGGTTGGAAGCTCTGAATATTCTGTAAGGGTTTCCCTGGTTATTGCATCCCTGTTGGATTCTACACTCACTATCCTCCTAGGCAGAGATCCCAAAGCTACATCCACTATCATACATGAAAATGTTTTGCGTATAAGGTTCTCCTATATAGGAAAAATATCATTTTAGAAATCTAGGATGACTTAATTTCCACAATGGAATGGTTTATAGTTTTCCTCAAGGGTCTCGATGAACTCTTCCATCTCTGAGGTCACAACCTCACCTTCCTCCAAAGGGCTCCCTCTATTTTCCTCTTCTCCCCAGGTTGACCCCTTAGATTCTTCAGGTAAAGGGAAAATCTCCCTTAGATTAGTGGAAGATGGTTGGGGTGGGACTTTTTGATTAAGTAGTACTATCACCTAGTCCGTTATTGGATGTGGAGTACCCTGAGAATGCATGAAGTCCTCCAGCTTAGTGATGTATTGATCCCCTTCCACCTGAGACACCAACAAGTCGACTTTGGAAATGTAGATCTCTAAAATATCCATCCCATGATGGTTGAGGCGGTCCCATATCTGGTAAGGACAAAGAAAATTTCTATTGACATCCAAGGTTTCTCAAGCGTTCAAAAAAATAAAATCCTCAAGCATGTCTATGTGGGGAAACCGCTTCCCAGGATCTTGACTAGATATCTTGTAGAATCACCTTGGCAGCCTCCCTTCCTACAATATCCTCTCATCTAGGATTTATAGGTCTGTCTATACCACTTGTCTCCAACCAGGTGCAGGCCCTGTAATTATTTTCATTGTCATTGTCGCAACCACCCCACCATGACACGTTCTTTCCATTTTCTGACCCCAACCTCGAGATTGAGGAGGCACCTCATCCTCAACAAAGACAGCTCATTGCTTCAGTATCTCCCCTGGGTAGGCTGTTTCCTAGCTCTTTTCATAATCCTTAACCATCCCATAATCAATGGTAGGCCGATGTAGCTCATTTCATATTTTCCCATCCTCTAGCATAAAAATAATCCACATATGCCTCATGTTGCATGGACGGTCCTTATGGAATACCCCTAGGTAGACTTTAGTGGTCAACCTACTCATGCACTGAAACTTCCTCACAAAGTGGTGTGGGGTATATGGATCAAAAATGGGCTCACGGTCGAACCAAGTCACTAGAACTCCACCTTGTAAGGCCAATAGATAGAAAAAATGATCCTTAGTTACTTGGATATCATCGGTGAATACCCCTATTATCATAAAAAAGGGATGGATGTTGAATTCATCCACATTCCAGATCCTATTCAGTGAAAGCGGTGAACTCATATTGGCTGGAAATCTCCCCACTGCATTCAGGATGGCTAGTCAGAACTCTGAATTGGGAGGAGAAATAGGGTTCATATATTTGAAGACATTCATATGTGGCACTATCTGACCATAAAAAATTGGAGTGTCCTACATAACCATTGTGGTTTATTCCCCTCACTATTGTGCAACAACACCATGTACAATTTCTCCAACACTGGGATCCTAAGGTTGACATGCTCCCTCATCTCTAGCATGGACTCCATAATGAAGGTTCTTGGTCACAAGCCCATATTCTTATCCATAAACCCAATCATCCAGCCATATATAAGTTTAGATATAAACCCAGCTAACCTAACCACCCATTTTTTCTAAGTTTTGACACTATACCCACATCGATTCCATTGGTATTCCTCTAGGATTCTCTAGTAAGAATGCTATTTTCTGTTTTGGGATCCCTTAGGACAAGTGGGAACCTTACTGGTAGCTTTTTAAGTGCCTCCCCCCTTTAGTGGCATGCTCTGGAAAGATGTTTAGGAAACATCTAAACCACAATTTGAAATGGACATCCCTCAATGAGTATTTGTAATCACCCGACACCAAGTCCATCAGCATCTTTGCAAACTGTGGTATATGATTTGAATAATCACATGTATTATATATAGGAATTAACATGTCATACAAATCCCCCAAAATGAGGATTCCTAGGATCTGATGGAGGTCCCAAAGGCTGATGCCACCATCCCCATGATGGAGATAAATTATTTTGGTCCTTGATGACCACCTAATAAAAAACTATGAAATTATATGTTTTGGATAGTAGATATGGAATTAAGAAGCCCAAACAGCTTCATATAGGCCTACCTACTTCAGTTCTACCCTGAATTCATCATAGGTTTCACAGACCCAGTATGCCCAGGCCCGATCGTTCATGAAGTTTCTGCCATGGCATAGGTCACAATTGTCGATCCATACCTTCTTTGGTTTCCCTAAGTCTGCCTTCAGAATGGTATAGTATTGATGAGGAGATACCTTTAGCTCTTGCGCTTTCCCATCGACATTATTTATGTGATTATAGAGATAGTTGGAGACAATAGGTGTTTGGTATTTCCATGTATGGCGGTCAGTAGCCCTGAACCACTGGAGCTGACATGGAGTGCTCATAAACTAGTAAGACAGTTCATCCAAAATTGCTCTTGAGATAAAGAATCCATTCCTCAGGCCAAATCCATATAGTGAATGTCTTTTATAGAGTGGATATTTATTTTTCCATTCAGTTAGTAGCCCCAACAGGGACTCCTGGTCTGATTGGCTTCACACATACTCTTTGATCCCAAGATTGTCTACCATCTCTTCCCTTTTAGTGGCATCTCTAAGAACCCCTAGATAAGCTTCTTAGTTATTCATTTTATTTTGGGACTTTGTTAGTTTTACTTTCCAATTCATGGAGCTCGATCATAGAGCTCAGTCACGGAGCTTGGTCACAAAGAGAAATCACAGAGTGCGCAGTCATAGAGGCTAAGGACTCAATGCGTGGTGCAGAACTACAAGGTATCACAATGCACTAGTTCACTAAGAAGCATTCTAGTATCATTGATCCGTAAAGCCTAGTTCAAAAAGCTGATTCGTAGAGTGAAAAGATTTGAGATTTGAGAGATCAAGAACATGATTTAAGGTATAAATGAAGATAAAATAGGGGTCCTTGAGACTTATTTATAGGCGATGAACTCTGAGGATTCATGGCGCAGTTGGCCGTAGAGGGCTTTGTGGCATTCTTGACCTGCGTTCCGCCTCCCCCCTCTACGATTCTGCTTCAGGATCTACCTAAAATTTGGAAGCTTACCCTTAGAATATGGCCCTTTCTTTCTCTACAACTCCCATTCAATGGGGGGAATTTGTTGGCACCAAAATTTTATGCCTTGGAAAAATTTGGGGAAGGGAATGAGAAGTAAAAGGGTCTGCATCGCGAAACACCTTCACAAAGACCTCCTACATCACAACCACTACAAAGATACTTGTAAGTCTTCTCCATGACCACTACAAAGAACTTGACCCAATCCTCTATGAACACTACTAAGGCTGTGATAGAAGCCTTTGGGACTCCGAGTAACTTGACCGGAGCCTCTGTGAATGCCATAGAGATTGTGAAGGAAGCCTTCGTGACTCCGAGGAACATGACCAAAGCCTCTGTGAACACCACATATCTTGTGATGGAAGCCCTAATGAATTTGAGAAACTTTATGGATTTTCCTTTGATTGTGAAGTAGGATTTTCATTGCAGTGCATCCGCAAAGCAATGTGATTCCCATGGCCTATAAATACTCAACCAACCCCCACTCCAAAGGATTGATGCCCTAACCTTTTTGCCTATATGCTCTCAATTTGCGAAGCACCACATTACCTGAAGACCATTAAAAAAATTAACCATCCTAGGTATTTGAGAATTGTGAACCCACTTTCCCTTTGCTCCATTTTACCCCTTCTTTAAGAAGGGATGCCCTTCACGAATACCTTTGGAAATTTTTAAGGAAAGATACCCCTTTGGGAACTCCAAACTTCATGAAGTACTCGATCATTGAAAAGAAACCTCCATGAAAATGTTGAATCCATGCCTATGCTCGGTCACTATGCATTGCAATGTACCCTCCTTCATAAATCCCCTTCAATTCTCAAAACACCGGAGCTTCGCGAAGCCCCTCTCTGTGAGGCCTTCTGCTTTGTGAACCCCTCTTCCATATGGACTCCATTATTGTACAAAGTGATTTCATGGTTCCTCGAGTGGTGATTCATGTTTCAAATTCCTAATTCATGCTTATTCACATAATCACACTAATGGACATTTCTTCTTTGCATAGGCACACTAATGTGGACCTTCCAATGGAACACTCCACAACCCAGTTAACCAATGAAATTTTTGGTGCCTTCCCTCCACCAAGGGATAAAGCACGCTAGTTATGAAAGTCCTAGGGGTGAGTAGTGAGTCCCCATAATCTGAGATATAGGATGTTAAACTGCTAAGCACCCACATCCTCAACAAACGATGTTAAATGGTGACTACCATGTGAGTGATAGGCCTGAGAGGACCAAGAAGGGGATGTTCCCCAACACCCCTCACTCCCATCTCCCACTGTTCTTTGTCCCCATGCGCACCTAGGGAAGTCATTATGTAATTCTTGACCCAACTGGATAGGGCTCCCCTTGTACAATGACCAAATCCTCCTCATATATCTAGACATCCTCCTTGGGCCTCCCTCATGGAGTAAGTCCCAATATTCTTCTCATGGGATACCAACTACACGTAAGCCCTTATTTCCTCTTTGGGACACTAACCATGTGTAAGCCCTGCTCCAATCCTCATGAATACACCTTTTGTGATGCGATCATCAGGTCTTTTGTTTCCTTTTATTTCTCAAACTGAGTATGAGTCATCTGATCTTAGAGTAAGCATTGACCATAAAATCCTATTTGGGTCATTAAACATACGTAAACCCCTGACCCTTCTCTACTAAACTATGTGGAATTTTATTCCTTACCCTTTCATGAAAGGTACATAGGAAGCCTCCCTAAGGTTTCATGTCATCACCCATAATCCCCAACCACTTCATGTCAGTTCACCCTCATCTCGTATGATGTTAAATTGTATATCCCTTTTGTCTCGCATGACATGAACCTGTATTATTTAGAACTACATAGGTTTTTATCCCTATCTCATAGAAATGGTATGTAGGAAGCCTCCCTGAGGTTCAACCCTAAACACTGGTAAACTTCGGTGTCCCCTTTGTTGGGACCCACAACTTTGGTCTACTCCTTAGTGGTGTCAGACTAGTTCTCAGGAAGCTAAACATGTGTAAACCCCACACCGAATCCATACTCATCCAAAGAAGAGTTCCCCTCTTACGATAGAATACTAACCATGCATAATCCCAAACATTTATTCGGGGTTTTTTTCCTCCATGTGCACCCATATACTATGCCCCCCATATCTGAACAACGTGTAATTTGGTCATTTCCCTTTTTAAGCAAGGTACGCATGGTCCTCTATGAGATTCAAGCTTATCTCCCATGTACCATCATATTCCTTCCCTCAATCCTTTGTGTGTAGAGAAGATCATGTCTTAGCTGGAGGGTTCTACTTCCTTCAGGTCCCATACATGCATCCATTCTCATGAGCCTCCCCCTTAGGTGACTCATCGATCCATCCTAGAACTACGTGGACTTTGATTCCCTGCCACATGAATACATAGAAAGCCTCCCTGAGGTTCAAGCCCAACACTGTTACATTCACATAGGTTCTTAGTTCCCTCCCCATTCACTCCACCCTTAAACACTTCATCATTATCCATCCTAATTTTACACAAGCCTCCATATCCCGGTGAAATAATGTCATCCATATGGGTAGCTAACCATGTGTAATCCCCATTAATTTTATCATTTTTTGAAGCACTCGGGCCACTAACCATGTGTAAGACCCAACATATATCTGAGTCATTTTCCATTATGTACACCTCGATTTTATGCCTCACCCATTTGAAATATGTGGGTTTTGATCCCTGTCTTCTAAACAAGGTATGTAGGAAGGCTATTTGAGGTTCAATCAAAACCAATGTTAAACCTTGGTTCCCCATTTGTGTGGACCCATATTCCCTTTGTGATGTCTAGAACAGTCCTCATGGTGTGAAACCTTCCCCTTTGTAAGACACGTCATCCTGGGTCCATCCTAATTGGGTTTTCTGACCCATCCATTTGGTAAAATTTCTAGGTGCCCCTAGGGATGTAACCATATGATCCACTCCCATTGGTGTTCTAATAAGTATGACATATCTCTGCTAGATGTTAAACTCTTGAAATACCCCGTTTTAAACATGGGAAGATGATGAAAACCTCGAATACATGCCTCTGACAAATAATTCCTCGCATATGAAATGGGATGCCTCAGGTTTCCGCACCCTCAAGAATTCTACTGATAAGGGAAAATATAGGTGTACTGGTGTTTTATTGTCCAGACACACCAACAATTCCCCAATGTGACTACTCTTCTGCCCGAAGGTTAATGCCCTGACTTGAATACCTTGGGAATTTCCTGACATAAGAAATTTAATTAATTGGATTCCAAAAAGATATGGCACTGATAAGAGTTTCATGAACAATGTCTTAATCTTTAAGGGAGACCCAGACTAGGCAATGAATTTTGAGTAGGAATCCATAGAAGGAGAGACCGACATCCCATCATCCTTTTTTGAACAAGGAGAAAACATAAATAAAGATGTGATGAATTCCACCCACTTTTGGAAATCGGGAATGTTGGGAAATAATTAGCGCGTTCACAAAAATGATGCATGCCTCAGAGAAAGTGTCAGAAACAACATCCTTAGGTTCCCATAAATCATCCTCAAATTGGAGGTTAAGGCACAAAAATTTGACCAGGTTAGTGGTGTTATTTCATATAACTTTCTCTCTATAATCTAGAACCTATAATTATTTTTATTCATATGAAATATATTTATCAAGTGGTATGACCTCTAGGTTCATTATATTTTAAGGATTAGGTATGTACTTCCTCAGGAGAGATAAACAGAACACATCATGAAATTGAAATAGATTTGCTGGAAGTACCAATAGATAAGCTACTGTACTGATATGATCAAGAATTTAAAAAGGGATAATGTCCTTAGTTCTTGGATTTACCTTATTTATGAATCTACTCACCCTCTTACAGGTATATATTTATTGGAATATATTGTCACCAATTTCAAACTCTAGATCTTTCTGATGATTTATATCATATCCTTTTTATCAGATCTAAGATGATATTATGTTATGTTGAATGTATCTAACCTTCTATGAAAATTTTCATGTATATCAGGTCGCAATATATTTATTTTTCCAACTTCATTCTATCATGTTGGAGTTCTAGTTTTTCTACATTAGAGGGATTCATAATGATCCATCTGAATGCTGGAGTGAAAAATATTATTTTTAAAAAATTACACAAAAGGAAGGTGTGGATCCCAACCACCTTTGAAATCCATAGATCAATCTATAAACATGTCCACTAGAGTTGGAATGGTCATCTCAGTCTGACCATCTTTTGAGGATGATGATAAGTGCTAAAACATAACTCTATATCAAGATCTTGCTAAAAAATTCTCCAAAACCTCAAGGTAAAGCTTAGATTCCGATCACATACAATTGATAGTGTCCCACCATGAAATATTATCATTTCATTAACGTATAACCAAGTAAGTTGATCTTGATAGAAATATTATCTACTAGAAATTAAGTGTGATGAATTTGTACGGAGATTGATTATAACCCAAATATCATTATTCCCTTGAGATGTTTTGGCGAGCACAATGACAAAATCCATTATGATGATTTACCATTTTCATTTTGGTATGGGTAATGGTTGTAACATACCCATATAGTATTTTCTCTCAGCCTTAACTTGCTGACATACCAAGAATCAGGAAACATACTCTACAATATCTCTCTTAATTCCGTCCCACCCTAAATACTCCTTCAAATCTCTATAATTATTCATACATTCATGATGAATAAAGAATTAATAACTATAAACTTCATCCATAAGATCATTTTTCAATTGTGGTACCATAGGGACACATAAATGGTTTATGAACATTATTATTCAATCACAATCAAGGATGAACTTTGGAAAATTTCTCATCTTGTTTTTTAGCTCTATATCTTCCCTATATGACTCTTTAATCTTCACCTTGACAGATGGTTAAAAAATCAATTTAGAATGATAGTATTTATCCCATTACATTAAGATTTAAATATCAAAACTTTGGAAGTCCATAAATATTAGATCTTTTTTGATCCTCTTCATAAAAAATCTAGCACGATCCATTTGACTTAGAGAATCTCCCACCTTGTTCACTTTCTGAGGGTGGTAATATATTGGGTATTCATAATCTTTAATCATCTCCAACCATATTCTTTAGAACATGTAATGCTATTTTAGAGAGAAAATATACTTTAAAATTTGGTGATCAGTAGATATTTATCACCTTTATCCAAATATATAATTCGTCTATATATTTAATTCAGTAATTACTTTAGCTAATTATAAATCATGAGTTGGGTAAATTTTCTCATGGGACATTAATTTTCATGAGGCATAATCTATAACCATATCATTATACATGATCATGAATCCTAATAATTTATTTTATGAATTACTATATATTACAAAACCTTTTCCACTATAGGGTAGTGTAAACACAATGTTTTATGACTATCCTTATCTTAAGTTCCTTAAAATATTCATCACATTCATCCATCGAATGAAAATTGGATCCCTAACAAGTTAATTTGCTGATTGGATTTAAAATTCATGAAACATTATCCACAACACATCGATAATATTAATCTAAAAAAATAAAAATATGGATCTTAGACATAGTGTTTAGTTTGGTCCAATGTTATTTAACTTTTTCCATTGATGGATCTACTAATATACTCTCATTTGAGATTATAAGACCTCAGAATGAGACTTTTTGAAGAAAAAATTCACACTTGGCAAATTTTTAATTAAAATTATCCTTCCTTAGGGTGTTCAACATAATTCTCAAATGGTATTTATGATCTTACTTTCTCTTTAAATAAATAATAATACCATCTATAAGGACTACTAAAAACAAATCATGGTAATATATAATGAATCTATTCATTAAATACATAAAGATAGTAGGGTTATTATTATGACCAAATGGAATCACTGTAAATTCATAGTGTTTATACCATGTATAGAATTTTGTCTTGGGTATATAAATTTTTTTAAGATAAATTGATGATATCAATAATGAAGATCAATATTGAAAAGGTATTTAACTCTACATAGTTGATCAAAAAAGTCATCAATATAGGGTAGAGGATACTTTTTCTTGATAGTGATATTGTCATGTTCTCAATAATCAATGTATATAATCATTGATCCATCTATTTCTTAATGAATTGAACATGTGCACCCCAAGGTGACACATCTGAATGAATAAATACATTATCAATTTTTTCTTGGATTATCTTCTTCAATTCATGAAAATCAATCAAGACTATTCTATATAGAGTATTGGAAATAAGTGTAGCACCAAGTATGGGTTCTATTGAAAAGTAAACTTAAAAATTTGGTGCGAGACCAGAAAACTCTTCTAAAAAGACACCAATAAACTCTTATATAATTGGTATAACTTCTATGTTGAGTTTATCCCCAACCATAGGCAAATTTCCCTTTTGACTAGGAATCATGACCCATATGATAGATGTAATTTCCATCAAAAGCTCATTTTTTTCAATACATTGATAGGTCATCATAGTTTTGTTTGAAATATCAAAAGTAACTTACCCACATCAGAAGAAGATATGGTATTTATGTAAATAAGTCCAATCCATGCCCAATATAACATCGAATTCAACTAGAGGAAGAATGAAAATATTTTCAAGGAACACATTCCCATAAACTTCAACTCAATAAAAATCATATACTTGAGATGTGATCAGTGAATCATTAGGGGTTTTTACTACTAAATCAACGTATAATTTTTTAGGTGGTACTCTTATACCCTTATAAATGTTTTTAGATATTAAAGAGTTTGTAGATCCAAAATGAAATATGACATTAAGAGTTATAGAGTAATTGGTAAGTGTACCTTTCACCACATCATTACCATTCCCTTCATCAGAAATTATTATTGCATGAGATTTCCATTTGTATTTGGGCTGAAGATATTTTTTATGTTGATCATCATCATTAAAATTCATATATGGACACTAGTTATAATAATTCCAATACTCATTTCTTTTGAAACATTGGAGTGTGGGTGGTGCATTCTGTGGAGCTTTCCTTCCATCCAATGGCCTAATGGCCTTCATATTTTTTATTGATTTATGATAATCCACCTTAAAAAGGGTGAGGTGAAATCCTTACAAGGCCCATAGATGAAAGTATTACATGGCCCATAGGCCTTAGAGTAATTCATTTCCCATAAGCTTTAAACATTACATAGAACCCCGACTATCTAATTCGAACTGCTCCTCCCCAGAATCTTCATCGTGGAATCAGCTCTCCACCTTTGCATGGCTGTTCAGCTAGGCTATCCCATGCATGCACAGGCTTGTCCCAATGGTGGGTTCCATACACTATCATTATTTCAATATGTGTAGCTTCTGCTGTGGTGAAAGCTCTTTGCTTATCTTTCTCTAGAGCAAGTTCTTTATAGGTTGTCTGGTTTGCATATTCCCTTAAGGTGGCCCGAAGGCCTTGAGGTGGACCAAAGACCTTACTGGCCTGAAGTACTTTGTGGCCTGAAGTCTTGGGTGGCCCGAAGACCTTAAAGGAATTTGGATTTTAAAATTTCATTTTAATTTCATTTTTCTATGCTTTTAAAAACCATTATATTGAAGGGTAAATCCAAATGATAAATCGTCAAAATAAAAATTTTATGTTCCAAACACTAAATAATGGAAAATACCTTTTCAATAGTACTGGTCCTTCACTCAGTGACCGATAGATCAGTGGACCCACTAAAAGTAGGTGGTCACTGCCTTATGAAGGAATCAACAAAATATTGATCCCTCAATTTCTTATATGAAAGACCAGTGTAATTCATAGGTTGAGAAATTTTTGTGTGGATAACAATAATATTTTTTATTCCTTCTCCCTTAACATTATGTTTAACAAAAGGAAAATCATTGTATTTTCTATTTTATTTAACATTAACACAATCCCTTTGGGTTCTATCCATTGAATAAAACAAAAAATAATAGTTTGAGAAATAATAATCATGGTGGGAAACCACATAATAACGAAGGATAATTTATAGTATGTCTAAATCATGAAGAATTATTCTATGAAACCTTAGGTTTAACTTAGTTGATTCGCTATCATTATCAATTTTTTGGATTTTATACTATGATTAGACTTATCCAAAGGGTTTTTACTAAATTGTTTTCATCATAGTTTCCAAGGGTCAACTAAACCTTGCTCTAATACAAAATATAGAGACCCATACTTTGCATACATATATATTTCATTTTAATATATGAATATTCATTACATAATCATTGAATCCATGACAGAATAATTTAGGTATAGTATATTTGGAAACATGGAAACATAAACCACTAGTTTTTAATGTATCAACATCATCTCCCACTTATTTATTCATAATTAGAAACCTTCTTAGACATGTCATATTGATTTTCCGGAAATTGTGTATAGATTTTCATACATTCTATTGAATATAAAAACATGTTTTCATCAGATATATTTGTTGATTTCAAGATAAAATGCTTTAATTCATTAATCATGATGATTTTCAGGTATTTTCCATCCTAATAAACAAATTGGGAAAGGTCAGAAAAAAATCAAATATACACGATGTGTACATCGTAAACACATTGTGTACCATTTCACTGGACAAGGATATACAAGACCAAATACACGCCCATGTTTCCATCCATAGATTACATGTCATGTGATTATCCTGAACACACTATGTACCCCCCTTATAGAAGTGGTTAGTGGATGAGGATTGATATTACACAACATGTGGGGAGGCATTACATGCCATGTACCCCCACCAACAAGGCAGTTCCGTGTTCAATGTCAAGAGCGGTGTGGTAGCTCACCCACCGATAGAGAAAAATGGCTCAAGTCAGGTTGACATGGGTACACAGAGTGTACTATTGAGTACACACTATGTATTTCCAAATATTATAAATATGAGGGTAGCCCTTCCTAATTTAACATTAATACTCAGATACCAAAAGGGGCCAATTCTGGAGATGCCCAATAGGAGAAGAAGTATAAAAGATAAGAGAGGAGGTGATGCCGCTACCTCATGAAGATATTCGGTCCAATGTTTGTGCAATGATTAACTCGGGTATCATAAGTTTTTTAGCCACTAGATACTCCATGTTTAACTAAATATTTTATGTGTTGGGGTCGTGGATTACTATGGGTTTCTATTTATCAATTTCTATATTGTAATCATGTTATTTATATCTCTCTCACAATCCCTTAAAACATCATTCTAAATATCACTAAAAACCCCATCTCAAACCAAGAATGGGATTTCTGGGTATCTTATAAGGAATTATGATTGAGAAAATCCATGATCATTGGGTGTACTTATCATCTCAAAATAGGTTAAAATTAACAAAATTATTAGAAACCAAATTCCAGACTAAGGAATTGGTTTCTACAGATTTAAAAGTAATTCACCAGACTAAGTGTATTCCATTATATCCAAGACCCCAAGATGTGAGTTATCATGAAAAAAATAACCTCATTAAAAAATTTATTAAATTAATTATCCTAAAAATAAAAATCCCTGACACATTATTCCCATTTATCATCATAATCAAATCACAGTGTTTTTCTTTATCTTTAAAATAAAATATTAAGAAATCGAAAGATTAATTACTCTGTCATGAAACATAAAAACATCAACTCTAAATTTTATAAAACATCACCAAATTAATTAAAAACTAGAGAAACAAATATAGTAACTTCATTTGTATGTGGATCAATCCCAGACTTGACTATACTAGTATTAAGTTTGGTTAATTCAATTTGGATTGTCGAAAGTAACAGTTTGGCAGAAATGATACCAAATTATGGCACTGTTTAAAGAGAATTGAAAGTTAATGGTGTTTTGATTAATCAATTTGTATCAATTAAAGTTAAAAAAATCAAAATTACAAAAAAATTATATTCTTAATCTCATTTCCATTTTCCATTATTTTATTTTTCCTCTTTTATGCTTAGTTTTCTGTTTTATATTGTGCATGATAAAAATTTCATGAATGGATGAATCATATGTTCCAAGAACATTGAATCATCGGACATTCTTATAATTTATTTAGAGATTGAATGAATGATTTTACGGTGATGACAGACGCTTATGGATGAGCACAACCAGAACACCCCCATGGCGAACATAAAAGAGGGAGATCTATCTATTGTCGAAGGAGTTGGACAACTATTTCTGTCAGATGACAACTAGAACCAATAGTTAGTTGTATATAATGAGAATATTCAAATTCCACTAGCCAACATAATAATGTTCATCCCATGGAACCAGCAAAGACAACTGAATTAATTTGTTTTAGGGTATGGGCCACAACAACCCCAGTAGTTCCCACCAGATCGGTTTCCATACCTGCAACTAGGTCAAGGGCTTCATTTTGCTTCTAAATAGAAATTTTAACCCCCACCTACTTTAAATCATCTACCCAACACTATACCCTTATGGAGTATGGTCTTCCTTCTATCAAAGGGGAAGATAAGGTAATTTTTAGACCACCGGTGCAAGCCCCTCATTTCTAGATCAATCCGGCCGTCATGAAAGTCATCCAAAACATGGTGCAATTTTGAGGATTTCCCAGTGAAGACCACAAAACTCATCTCTCCAATTTTATGTATATTTTTGACACCTTTCGTTATCATGGGGTGTCTGAGTATTCCATTAACCTTCATTTATTCCCCTTTTAATTAAGGGATAAAACGAAGGACTGGATCAAATGACTACATCAACGCTCCAACCTCACCTGGGAGGTATAGGCCCAAGAATTCTTATCAAAATATTTCCAACACTCCAAGGCAGTGACATTGCGGAATGAAATTCAAAATTTTAAACTACATAATTCAGAGTCTTTATATGAATCCTGAGATCATTATAATGAAATGTCAAGAAAGTTCCCTCATCATGGCCTTCCATTGTGTATGCAAGTCCAAACATTCTATGGAGGTCTTACGAAAAACACAAAATCCATGGTTGATGTAGCTACATAAGGTATGGTGATGTGGAAATCCCCAGAGGAACTCTTTGACTTGCTCAAAGATATGTTGGCAAACAACATTCAATGGAACTCCGAGCGGGGTATTCAAAAGAAGGGAATGCATAACATTGATACCATTACGATTCTTGTTTCCCAACTCGATGCTATTTCCAAGAAAATTGATGCATTAAATCTAAACAATGAATCTCAAAATCAAAATGTGAATCACTTAGTATGAAGCGAATGTGGTGACAACCAAATCATGGGTGAATGCTCAGGGAAAAGTGTTGGTCCTTCAACAAGATAGGTAAGCTTCATATCTTAGAAAAGAGGGCCAAATATGTACCCTCAATAACAAAACCCTGCATGGAAAGATAAATCGAACATGGTATGTGGGAAACAACAACAAAATTCTCAACCTTTCCCCTATAGTCCAACAAGTTATGGTCAACAGAAATACTAGAATCCATATCCCAGATAGTATTAGTAGGGATCCTTCCAATAAACATTGTATCAAAGCCCTTTCCCAGTGCAACTACCAAGGCAACCACAACCTGAAATGGATACACAACAACCTCAATAAGAACCCACGTCAGAGCTAGAGGATATGACGTCAAAATTCATAACAACTAATGAGTCACGACATTAGAACTCGAAGGCTTTTATTATGAGCCTTGAGAATCTGATTGGGAAACTTTCCAATAAACTCTCTTCAAGGAAACGTGGTTCATTACTAGGTAACACCATTAAGAACCCATGGGAGGTGTCCAGTTCTATCACTTTACGAAGGAGAAAGGAGCTACCCCAAAAAATAACTACAAATCAAGGTGAAAATCCATCTTCTCCTTCTACCAAATAGAATAATTAAGCTGAGATCGAGGAGTCTCACTCAACATAGTGCCTATAAAAAGAGAAAGTGGCTAAAAATGGTAAGGGAGAAGAGGTGGTCAGTCCTTATGAACCCACCTTACCTTTTACCGCATGAATGAATTAGAGGAAATTGGATCAGCAGTTTGCAATATTAATGGAGGTATTCTAGAAACATCATATCAACATTCTTTTTGCAGATAAATTAACTAAAATTCTAACATATGCGAAGTTCATGAAGAAAATTCTCACCAACAAGAGGAAGATAGAGGATTTGGGAACAATTCCTCTCACTAAGTAATGTTCAGTAGTGTTATAGTACTCTCTTCCTCCAAAGCTCTAAGATCTAGGTAGTTTTGCCATTACTTACATAGTTGGATCATGTGTGTTTGGGAAAACCCTATGTGACTTGGGGGATAGTGTTAATATCATTCCCTATATAGTCTTTAAGAAGTTGTGGCTGAATTATTTCCAACCTACTTGAGTGGCACTACATCTCTTTGATCAATCCATTAAATACCCCAATGTGATACTTGAAGATGTGCTCGTGAAAGTGGGAAAGTTGATTCTTCTTACTGATTTTATCATCCTTGACATGGAGGAAGATCAAAAGGAACCCATCATTTTGGTAATACCATTATTGGGTACTGGGAAGGTGTTGATTGATGTTCATCAAAGTGAATTGATCATTAGAATAGGATATGAAAAAGTATCTTATAATGTCCTCAAAGTAGTTAAGCAGATATCACTGATGGACCATGAGGAATGTTATGCATTGTCCACTGTGAACGATCACTTGGGCCACATGGAAGATGACATGGAATGTTGTTATATCACTGATAAATCATTCATCAATGACATCCAACCTGATTATGAACCATAAGAGTTGCAATTAATTTTCAGCCATGGTGGTCATTATTGGCAATGTGCAATTGTTCAAGATATTCTCGAGAGGGCTGAGGCAGACCCAATTGTGCCTTTAGTTTTGAAATCCCCACAAATTTAACTCAAAACTTCCCCATCATCTTTAATATATGGTTACATGGGTGATAAGCACACACTGCCAGTATTACTCAATGCTTCTCTCTCTAAATAGAAATACCATGCTGTTATCCAGGTAATTAAATGAAGAAAAAAAGCAATTGGGTGGGCAGTAGCTGATGTTAATGGGATAAACCCAACCATTTGCACCCACAAGGTGCTACATAAAGATGGAGCCAAGCCCTCTCAGCAACCATAGTGATGGATGAATTCTCCCATGAAGGAGGTAGTGAAGAAAGAGGTGATCAATATTTTGGATGTAGGAATCATCTACCTGATCTTCAATAGCCCATGGGTAAGTCCTTTGAAAGTGGTACCCAAAAAATTGGTGTATCACCATGATCACTAATGATAAAAATGAACTTATTACAAAAATAATAGTCACATTATAGAGAGTATGTGTGGATTATAGAAAACTTAATGATTCTATATGAAAAGATCACTTCCCACTCCATTTTATGGATCAAATACTAGAGAGATTAGCCGGGAATAAATTCTATTTCTTCCTGGATGGTAATTCAAGATATAACTAAATTTAAATTTCTATTGATGACTGAGAGAAAAGAACCTTCACATGCCCATATAGATATTTTTTCTATCAGAGAATGTCTTTTTTCATGTGCAATTCTCCAACCACCTTTTAGCGATGTATGTTGAAAAGATTCCATGATATGGTCAAAAAATTATAGAAGACCTTATGGATGGTTTTTATGTCAATGGGAAACCATTCAAAACATTATTAAGAAATTTTTAATTGGTCCTAGAATGGTGTGAGTGCATGAATCTAGTTTTAAATAGGGATATGTGCTACTTTATAGTACAAAATGTCATCATTTTAGGCTACTAGATTTCTATTAAGCGAATTGAATTTGACCAAATGAAAATTGAAGTCATATCACAACTACCGATCCCAACTTGTGTCTTGGAAATCCAATGCATTCTTGGGAATGCCTGATTTTATAGAATATTTGCTTATGAATTTTAAAATGTAGCTCAACCACTAACCAATTTGTTTCAAAAGATGTTATCTTTGAATTTGATAAATCTGGAACCATATCCTTCCATCTTCTAAAGAAAAAATCGTTTGAATCCACTATTATGTTTGTTCCAAATTGGGAAGAAAAATTTGAGATTTTGTGTGATTCAACTGACTATACTGAGGGAGTAGTTAATAAAAATTAGTTAAATAGAATCTTTAGACCAATCTACTATGCCAACAGAGCCCTCAATGAAGAATTATTGGAGTAGTTATTATTACCGATCTTCTCTCTAGAATTTAATTTCCTCATTTTGAAAGAGAAGCTGATAGAGAAATCATGGAGGACTTATTGGATGAGCATCTTTTCTAAGATAGAATGACACCTCATCTTTGGTATGCCTACATAGCCAATTACTTGGATATATGATTTTTTCACCCTGGTCATTCATTACAACAAAAGAAATGATTTCTATCTGAAGTGAAAAGATATTTCTAGAAATAAAATCTTCTCTTCTTCTCATGTAGAGATGGGGTGATCCACTACTTCATCCCATAAATAGAGATTCAAAAAATTATGTAGTTTTTTCCATTATTCCTCAGTTGGGGGACATCACAGGCTAAGCAAAATAATATCTAAAATTTCTTAATCTATTATTTTTCTGGACTACCATGCACAAGGATGCTGAGAATTTTATAACACATTGTGATAGGTTCCAACCGACATATAACATGGGGCACTGATGTGAAATGACTCAATACCCTATCCGGGATGTCGAGGTATTCGACGTATGGGGTATTGATTTCATGGGACCATTTTGCCCATAATTTGGAATCTCTTACATACTAGTTTGTGTGGATTATTTATCAAAATTGGTGGATTCTATAGCCACAACACAGAACACAAAAAAGGTCATCGTTGACTTCTTGAAGAAAAATACTTTCAGTAGATTCAGTGTCCTATGAGATTTGAACTGTGATAGAGGGACTCATTTCGACAATGCATTGATGTGGAATGTGCTTCTGAAGTATGGTGTGGGGGAAAACATAGGGAAAAATTATCATACCCAATCCAATGGACAATTGGAAGTCTCAAACATATAATTAAAGAAGATCCTGGAGAAAATAGTGGGAGTCTCAAGGACTGGTCCTAGAAACTTGATGACACCTTTTTGGCATACATGACCACTTTCAAAACAACTCTGGGTATGTATTTGTTCTAGTTTATTTACAGAAAGACTTGTCATTTACTAGTGGAACTTGATCATAAATCCTATTGGGCTATGAAGGCCTTGAGATACAATCTAAAAGCTAGTGATGAAAAGTGCAAGTTTTAACTAATGGAACTTGATGAGATTCGGCAAGAGGCATATAAGAATTCCAGGACATATAAAGATAATAAAAAGGAAATCCATGACCCCATGATCTCTCAAAAATCATTACATCATGGTGATAACGTACTAATATTTAACTCATATTTAAAATTATTTCTAGGTAAATTAAACTCTCAGTGGTTGGGACCATTCCGAGTGATCTTATTATTCCACTATGGTGTGATGGAAGTAGCTGGAGTAGATGGTAAATTCTTGAAGGTGAAGAGGTAGCATCTCAAACCATATATTCACATGTAGTACATGGTGGGAACAATCTCTACCATACACTTTTGATAACAAGAGCCTCAGGTAAGGTTGAGCCAAAGACCTTAAACAAAGGCACTTTCTGGGAGGCAACCCATAGGATACACGCCGTGTACCACCTATACACATGGTGTGTGCATACCTTCTCAGTTTATATTCTATCATTATAAATATATATTAAATAAGTTAATAAGTAGGGATGATGCTGGTGCTGATGGTAAGGTCACTAGAATATATCCGAGCCTTCACCGGTTCGAATCCCTCCATACTAACCCTTGACATGGGGTTCATCTTTTTTAAAACCATGTTTAATTAAATGACATGTGATATTTTTTTAAAAACAATATCTAAGTTTTCCAAATAAAATAAAACCTATGATGGGGATGGACCGACTAGTTAGGGTCGTAAACCAGATCTAGAAGACCTGGGTTCAAATCCTGACAACCAGCCTATTTCCATCATTTTTCATATTAATAAAACCACACAGTGTACATTTCGATATAAGACATGTGCACCATGTTTTCAATGATAATTTAAACAGTTATTGAAATAAGAAAATACATGCGGGTGAAGTTTTCAGATTGGTAGAGTCTCAGCCCGGGATTAAAATTCCCAGGTTTGAACTCACCTAATCTCTCTACATCATCCATTTTATTAAAATTAAAACCACACATCGTGAATTTTCTACATCCCATGTAGAACTATAACTCTACTTTAAATATTAAAAATAACTAAAAATGTGCAGTGATACAACATTTTCCTTAGTGGATAAGGAATTTAGTTCGAAATAGCTTGTCGCTGGTTCGATTCAAGCCCCAAGCACTAGACCAAATACTGTAGTTCTATTTTTCTAGTTTTAGAACACACAATATGTAATTCTTCGATAAACTACATGAATAAGTTTATTTTTGTTTCATTTATTTTTCTTTTATAACTAATCATGATGTAAATAAATAATTGTCTTATATTATAATTTAAATATTTATAAAAAAAACACACACACAGTGTGTATGCTTTATGAAACTCCATGTACTTTGCCTATAAAGGCCGGGACCCTACCTGCTTGTGGCCGTGTCACGTGACCCCCCTTTCCCCGTTTTATTCTCCCACATGCCATCCGCATCCCCGAACATCAATCCACATATTTAATATTTTTTCATATTAATTTATTGTATATCTTGATCCTCTCTCAAGGTATATCATTCTCCACCCTGTATTCCAATATTTTGTAGGCGTTTAAGGTGATTTTGAATCAGGTGACCATTTGGGTCTCCCGCGCAGTACATGAGGTGCGTGAAGAACAAATGCTTTGTATGTCTTATACATGGACACACGTGGCAAATTTTCTATAGTTGACATATACATGATGTGTATGTTTGGTACACACCATGTACCATGCCTCCCATATCCTTCTGGCCCAAACCATATCCTCTAGGACACGACCCATTCCCATGTCACCACAAACAACATGTATGTTCAGTACAAGCTGTGTCCTCCATACCTTTAGAGGAATCTGTGTGGATGGAATACACACCTTTCACACCATGTTGATCCACATGAAACGTACCCTTTCCACACAATGTGTATGTTGTTTGATCCCATACCCCAGTTGATCCATGTCTAGCCACTTACACAAGCATCACTCCATGTTGTTACACATGATGTGTACGCCTTGATACCCGTTGTGTATTAGTTTTTACTCATCCAAATTCCCTCTTGATGTGTAGATATAGGGTACATAGGCTCTTCAACAAATCCTTCCACATGCCATGTACCATGAATCTATACGCCGTGTTCTCCATTGTTTTCTGTTTCACGCATTTCTATCTTTTTCTTCTTTTATTTTATTTTCTTTTATTTTCTTTTCTATCAGCTATAGTAGGTGATGATCCCATGACTGTGAAGAATCCCTCTTCCACTACTGAGGGCGAGTGGCCCCTATCTATAAGATTCTTATTCGGAATTCTAAGTGTCTGAATTTTGATTTCCCCCTTTTCCAGCTCCTACTATTGGCGACACTACCTCCACTTCTCCCGACACCTCCATTAGTCTCATCCACTGATCTGATAGATCCTATGCCTCCCACACCTACCACTAAAGATCCTTCTATGACTACTAACATGCCATATCCAATGGCTGAGATCTCTAGTGCTTCAGTTTCATCTTCTAGCTCCGTCCCTCCGGGGCCAGGATATGCTTCAGCTGACTCACCTGAGACCGGACCTATATCCATTGCTCCACCTCCTGCTAGCACAAATAACCCTTCTACCCCAGAACCAGCGGATCCACCTCAACCAGTACCACCAATTCCCTAACCTATTCTGCATCCATGAATGATCTTTCCTGAGGGTCATCTTGTAGTAGATAGATTATGGTGATTCTCACGCCACACTATCTAGTTGATATGTCGCTATCTAGACATCAGTGTTCCCCAGGGCCTTGGAATCTGGGAGGGGATTAAAGATATCATTGGATATAATCATCTCCTTGAGATACTCTAAGTTAGAACTCCTACTTATAGAGATTTATTTTTGGACTTCATTGGGACCTTCGAGTTCGATGGGCCAGCCTACTGACAGATTCCCACTGATACAACTACCCCTATTCGCTTTCGGTTGGGCGATCACCCTTTTTCCCTTACCAGGGTAGATTTTTTCCAAGGGTACAACTTATACCCCCATCCTGCCACCCCGCCTTCTATCTCCAACCTTACCCACCCTGAGCACTTTGAATTCATTGCAATGTGGCAAGATATTTCTGGGCCTAGCTGTAGAGACCCAAAGCTTGACGTACATGGACATTACATTACATTAGCGGAATACTTAATACATGACAAAAACAGACACACAAGGACCGTAATAGTTTAGTGTCTTTGGAAACTTGGAACGTAATCTTCTAATCGTGGTGAAAGATCATCATCATCTCTCATAAAGATCTTCCCCTTTTTTTCCTTACCTAAAACATTTATTTATATCCTGGGAAAAAGAAAACATAAAAAGGGTGAGATCAAATGATCAGTAACGGTAAGCATGGATAAAATAAAACATATCATATACATTTGAACTTAAAAACATGAACTAATGTTTAAACAACAAAATCTTGAGAAATAACATAAAACATGGAAGTATGTAAGGCATAGATCATAAAGAAACATTAAGAATGATAAAATAGCAGGGGAATAAAACATGTAATTGTGGAAACCATTAAGCACATGATATGATTTCCATAGTACCCAAGTCATTGCTGCCAAGACCATCTTAGTGGACAAAGTCCCTTTCTGAATCGAGTTCACTCCTCGTTCCAGTCCTGTATTACTGAACCTGTTTAACTTTCCATTCCAGCCATGTCTATCTGATGAGATATAAATATTTACCCAATTCATTGGAGGGAGATATAGTTCCCACCCATCTCATAATGAAATCATTCTTACTTGTGCCACAAAAAAACATACATCATTCATAATAACCCAACGAATAAAATGGGTTTCATAAACATCATCCCATCATCACATAATCCATATAAAAGAAATCGATATCATTTCATAATAAGAAAAGTGAAACCATGTAAATAATAGAGACATTACACTTGAAACATACACATATGAAAAAATTTCATCTTAGATGGAAAATGGTTTTGATAAAACACTTGTAATGAATTCTTGAGGAAAATATCCTTTCTTCTTCAAAATCAATTTCGTTTCACAAAACATCATGCAATTTTAAAAGAAAAAGGATTTTGTTGAAAATAGTTATGAAATCTTTTGGAGGAAGATTCATGAAAATAAGGCTTTATAAAACTGTAAAAATCCATTCGTTCCGTATAAGTTAAAGAAACATTCTTTTCGTACTTTTTCCGGAAAAGTCAAAAAGTACCTCATAACGTAAACAAAAGAAAAATTCCTTGCATACCATGTAGTAAAAGTAAAAAATTTGTAAAAAGGACTTTAAACATACATGAAAACACATTTATAAAACATGGACATGGATGACAGAAATAACCCCAGTAAATACTTACGAATAAGCAATCTCGGATAAAATTGAGATTTGCAAAATTATCCCTCACCATAGGTCCGATATGCTTCGTACGAATCCGAACCTCCTGTATAATGATTTAAATAATTTTATTGAATTATTACAGAATCATATTTATTGTTATCATATAATATATGGTTTACTTATGACTTTATATTACCCATTCCTTTGTAAATTCTATGTTAAAGAGCGTTTTGGGTAAAATCGTTTCATTTGTCGTCCGTGTTTTGACTTGTAATTATTCATATGATTACTTAGATCATGATTACTTACATATAGAATGTAAAAAATGATTTATATATAATATATATTCATAATATACATATATATAATAGATTGATAAATGGAAAGACATACACCGTTCATGGAGACGGTAGGCCGTACGTACGCATGAACGTTGTTTTTTGTTTCCTCATTGAATTGAATGGAGTTAGTTGGATGACATACAAATATATATATACATAAATCCAGTATCATTATTATGTCATATATTTTATGATTACTTATTATATATAATTTATAATAATTTATGAATGGTTAATCATTGAGAATGAATCTCATCGCATCGTGGAGACGGTATTCCGTACGTACGCACGAGCGATGATATCGTTCCCATGATCGTGGAATTTTGTTGTAGTGTATGTATACTATTACAGAATCAATATAACTTTACAATAATCATATATATTTATTATTTACACCATTATACACATCCAAGTAAGGTGGTGGTGGAAAACAGATTACACCACGGCGTGGAGATGGTATTCCGTACGTACGCATGCGCGGTGATTTCGTTTTTCGTAGGATGGATAGATAGTGAAATAGGGTTGTTTCATAATTATAATAACATATCAGTATATGAGTGATACTTATGTTATTACTTCATAATGAAACAACCTAATAATACGAAGTGGAAGAAGAAATAAAGGTGAAAGAATCGATAACGAAAATTACCTCTTCTTTGAAGCGCCTCTTTGAGACCTCCTCTTAGGGCACTAAAATTGGTCTCTGAAGAAGACCATAACCTCTAGGATGTTTCTAGGGAAGTGGAGAAGATAATTTTTCAGGGTTTGGCCGAGATTGAATGCTCAAAGTGGTGTGTGGAAGAGAGGGAGGATGTGCCCTTTTATAAGGGAGGAGAGGGGCACCTTTGGAATTCTGAAAAATATTAATTTATAATAAATCTAAACCCACTTAAAAACCTCCAAAAATGACTCATATTCGAAGATTATATGATATAGGGTTGTAATATCATCAACCAATCAAATTTAGACATGTTTGGATCTTATTTTAAACCTTATCATTTTGATTTATCCTTATTTAATCTATTTAGGTTTATTTGTGGTAATAAAATTATAAATTTTAAATTATAACAAATAATTACTTATTTGTTGTGAATTTTCAATAATTATTTACATTATAATATTATAGACCATATAAATTTAAATTTATAATTTTTAAATATTTTTGTGATTTTTAAGCAATTTTATAATATGTTGTTTTTATAAAATAACAATAGTGTCAATTTTGACACTATTCATTTATTTGAATTTAAATAAAATATATACAGGAGATATGTTCAAAATAAAACATTTAATAGATTCATAAAAGGTCATATGTATCTATAAAATTAGTTTATCACATTAAATAGTTCATATACTATTTATTTTATTATTTTTAAAACCATTTATTTGGTTTATCTCTTAATAAAATAATTACTACAAAATTTTTGAATAATTATTTAATATTCTGAATTGTTGCATAAAAATTAAATATAAAATCCTATGATGAATATATATCTATTACCTTTCACAATAATACTTTTACTCTAATTTATCATATTAAAATCACAATATTTAAATTGTTATATTTATTACATTATGAAGGTGACAACTTTGGCATCATTTAAAATAAAATAATATAAGTGTCATAATAACTTTTATAAGGCTCCAAACGGTTATATATTATGTCATTGGATGATTAAGGTGTATATATACACTAAAAAAAAGTTTTTTTTCAGGTTTGTGGGCCTTTTAAAGGGGTATTATTATTTCAATAAAAACTATATTACTTATTTTCCACTTAATAAATAATTTATGTATCATTAATGTATCACCATTAATGACAATTATATAATCCCTAAAAATAATAAATAAATTATCCTGATGTAGATAATTTTATTAGCTTTCTGGATACTATTCATGTTCGAAGTTTTATGATGTTTATCACTAAATTAAAATTATTATACTTATAAGATTTAAGAAAGTGACATGTTGTCACATTCTTTGGTTTTAATAATAATTAAATTATTTTCATGGAAAAGAGTCCATTAAATGAATATAATCCTACCCTTAGTTGATATGGGTTTACTTGTATCCATCCAATAGAATTTTGGCATGTTTTTGTGTAATTTTATAATATTATATTTACCCTTAATTACCTGATTTACCTTTAACTATGGTAAATAAAATTTACCGTAGTTACTATTCATAATTCCCAAAAATAAAAAGTAGCCAATTAACATAATTTGGACCCAATGATTCCAAATATGGAATCCATTTTTTCAAATTCAATACACAGAAGTTTCAGAAATTAAATTAAAATTAATCCTGTTGTTGAATGAAAATTGGTTTTTGTTTAAAACATTGCAAAAGATTGAATTGATTTAACCAACGAATTCAATGTAAAATAAATGATAATTAAATACATTATATTAAATGGTAAAAATATATTCTATTTATACTCTAAAACCATTCAATATTATAATTTAACCATATAAATTATTACGATGAAAAAAGTTGTTTTTAATTAAAATATATCGTGTTTTTACTATTCATTAAAATATGAAAGTTATCAGAAAAATATCAAAACTTTGTCCAATGTAAATTTTTATATCCTGATTCAAAATAAGAATTTTATTTTATCAAATTGAACTTATAAACATGTCAACAACTGGATTTAATGTGGGTGCGCCATCAAAAGGCGGCAAAACTGCATTTTTTTAAAAATACATATTTTACCCAAAAAATTTATTTTGTTCTTATTCCATGTTCTAGAAAATGTGTAAGATGAATAATAATGTTATAAAATTCAAAATTTAGTTAATACTATTCATAAAGACTAGTTCATAATAATATTATAATAATATATCGTTGTTTAGTAAAACCCGATATTGCGTACAATCGAGGAAGGTCACGATTGCGTGCAATGCAAGCCAAGTCAGGGTTGCGTGTTCTGCAAGACTCCTTTATTATTTCGTATAATAGAATCCAACCATATTTAATTTATACATTGAATATATATATATACCCTCAATGTTGCGTAGAATGACTATTATGAAACAAACTTGAAATTGTGTGTAACACAATCTAAGAATAGTGTTGTGTATACTTCAAGATAACACAGTGTGGTATATAGAACAAGATAATCATGTTGTAACATAAAACAAATAAATTAAAAAGAATAATTATCATAAAATATCGTGTTGTTACATTATACCCCCCTTAAATTGAATTTCGCCCTCGAAATTCGTCAGGGTTATACATGGTTTTCTACTTGAAAGTTTTTTTAATTGAAACCAACATTGTAAAATGAAATACCAAAACTTATCTTTAAAAACTAAAGTATGAAACATAATGGTTACCCAAATTAACTCATCACTGAGTTTCCATGTAGGATAACATAGGTGAAAATATGGATATGGAAGAGAAATGTAACCATCAAGTTCTTGATGGAGAGTGGTAGAGAACATGTCTATGAAAACACCAACAATCACAAAGCCATAAATTTTTTGATGATCTAAGGTAGCATCTGATTCATCAGATATAAGGGCACTAGGAAAACATTTTTGGTTTTCAAGATCATTTCTCTAAAGTTGAAAATTTTGAATTAGAAGAAATACTTGCTTGATTATGGTACAATCTCACTGTGGTTCGTGCTTTGAACAATTTCCACTTCATCTCTTAATGAAATGAAGTTGAATTTGTTATTTGTGAAGTGTTAACAGGTCATGTGATAGAATGATGGGTCATTCCATCTATTTCAAACAAAAGGTTTGTAAAATTTATCAAATATACATAAGTCCATCTATGGTGAGGTTAATCATATACGATTCCAAAAATGAACTTATACTTCATATAGCATACCGGTTAATAAAATAGAACTAGTTTCTATTAACCAGGGACTTCTTGTAGGCCATTGGTATGCGATAAAGGCCAGTCGCACTTCAGTTGTGGGTTCGATTCCCACAGCCTTGTCTGACGTTATGGGCTATCGCCCATCCTGCAGGTTTTCCTTTTTCTAAAACTACATTACTATATCATCCCATCAATAATATCAAAAAAAGTTCTATCCTTAAACAATACTAACATATGTCCAACATAATACATTCCAATCTTTAGGCTTATCTAAAATACATCGGTTCAAACTCATAGTATAAAGAAAATGATTACATTAAATGTCACATAACAATCACGTGAATGCCATCATTTATCACCCATATATCATAAGATATATCTTGTTGGTCAAATTACAAACCTGTGAGTACCTTAATCATGTATTCTCTTGAAGAATGAATTCCCATTGAACCTTAGTGAAAACTTGAATGCAGTTAAAAGTTAACACTTTCCACATACCAAAATCCTCAAAATTCTATATACTCAAACCATGATATCACTTAGTCCTTATATCAATCATGAGCTCATGAATACAATTAAACATCTCATTATCTTATTATCCCTTCATTATGTGCATATCATCTACTTTCCAAAATATTTGAATCACTTTTCATAGTTACTGGTACCATAAAATTATTGAAAACCACAATAGACTAATACAAAAATATTCTAATAAACAATAAAAGTACCTCAAAAACATTTTTCTTGAATAAAAATACATAAACAATTAAATCCATCCTCTTCAATGATTGTCCTAGAATAATTCCTTTCTTGATTTAGAAGTAACATTTTAGGTTATGTCATTGAGTTGGGTAATTCCCATGTTCTCCACAAATAAGAGATTGAACTCCATAACAGTCTGTCACTCTATGACCCTTTTCTCCACACAGATAACATATGTCCCTCCATTTGAGGTATTCCTCAAGGTTCTTCTTCCCTTATTTAGAAATCTCAATCTTCCTTTCTTTATACTCCTCCACATGCGAACATGCATAAAAGTCTATCTTCCTCTTATTTGATGAATTAAGAATACCACTAAATTTCACCTTATTAATCATATATCGCGATGACTGATTCGGCATAATCACAATATCTTTATCTCTAGGCATTACACGATTTTGTTTCTCATAGTCACCAATTTGTCCATTGGATTCAATGTTAACCGAATTCCTTCTGGTTCCCTCCATTGACTAAAACACAAAAAGAATTCTGTGAGAGGAAAAAATCATACAAGGAAAATAACATAATCAAGGTGGAGTACCGTCAATATCTAACATCTTAGGTTAAATTATAATGTCGTTACCGTATTTATAAGACTATAACCTATACTTATACTTAACCTTATCGACATCCCTAGACATACCTTAGAAATATCTCTAGGGATCTCACTATAGTTTTCGCATCCTAGTTTCCAAAGGTTGACTAAACCTTTCCTCTGATACCAACTGTAGAGACCCAAAGCTTGACGTACATGGACATTACATTACTTTAGCGGAATACTTAATACATAACAAAAATAGACACACAAGGACCGTAATAGTTTAGTGTCTTTGGAAACTTGGAACGTAATCTTCTAATCGTGGTGAAAGTTCTTCAACATCTCCCATAAAGATCTTCCCCTTTTTTTCCTTACCTAAAACCTTTCTTTATATCCTGGGGAAAAGAAAACATAAAAAGGGTGATCTCAAATTCTCAGTAAGGTTATGCATGGATAAAATAAATCATACCATATACATTTGAACTTAAAAACATGAACTAATGTTTAAACAACAAAAGCTTGAGAAATGACATAAAATATGGAAGTACGGAAGGCATATATCATAAAGAAACATTAATAATGATAAAATAGCATGGGAATAAAACATGTAATTGTGGAAACCATTAATCTCATGATACGATTTCCATAGTAGCCAAGGCATTGCTGCCAAGACCATCTTAGTGGACAAAGTCTCTTTCTGAATCGAGTTCACTCCTCGTTCTAGTCCTGTATTATTGAACAGGTTTAACTTGCCATTCCAGCCATGTCTATCTCATTAGATATAAATCTTTACCCAATGAATTAGAGGGAGATATAGGTCCCACCCATCTCATAATGAAATCATTCTTACTTTTGCCACAAAATAAACATACATGATTCATAACAACCCAACGAATAAAATGGTTTTCATAAACATCATCCCATCATCACATAATCCATATAAAAGAAATGGATATCATTTCATAATAAGAAAAGTGAAACCATGTCAATAATAGAGACATTACACTTGAAACATACACATATTAAATAATTTCATCTTAGATGGGAAATTGTTTTGATAAAACACTTGTAATGAATTCTTGAAGAAAATATCCTTTATTCTTCAAAATCAATTTCTGTTCACAAAACATCATGCAATTTTAAAAGAAAAGGATTTTGTTGAAAATAGTCATGAAATCTTTTGGAGGAAGCTTCATGAAAATAAGGCTTTATAAAACCGTAAAAATCCGTTCGTGCCGTATAAGTTAAAAAAACATTCTTTTCGTACTTTTGCCGGAAAAGTCAAAAAGTACCTCGTAACGTAAACAAAAGAAAGATTTCTTGCATACTATGTAGTAAAAGTAAAAAATGGGTAAAAAGGACTTTAAACATACATGAAAACACTTTTATAAAACATGGACATGGATGATATAAATAAACCAGTAAATACTTACGAATAAGCAATCTCAGATAAAAATGAGATTTGAAAAATTATCCCTTAACTTAGGTCTGATATGCTTCATACGTATCCAAACCTCCTGTATAATGATTTAAATAATGTTATTGAATTATTACAGAATCATATTAATTGTTATTATATCATATATGGTTTAATTATGACTTTATATTACCCATTCCTTTGTAAATTCTATGTTAAAGAGCGTTTTGGGTAAAATCGTTTCATTTATCGTCTGTGTTTTGACTTGTAATTATTCATATGGTTACTTAGATCCTGATTACTTACATCGAGAATGTAAAACATGATTTATATAAAATATATATTCATAATATACATATATATATAATATATTGATAAATGGAAAGACATACACCGTTCATGGAGACGGTAGGCCGTACGTACGCATGAACGTTGTTTTCGTTTCCTCATTGAATTGAATGGAATTAATTGGATGACATACATATATATATATACATAAATCCAGTATCATTATTATGTCATATATTTCATGATTACTTATTATATATACTTTATAATCATTTATGAATGGTTAATCATTGAGAATGAATCTCATCGCGTCGTGGAGACGGTATTCCGTACGCACGAGCGATGATATCGTTCCCATGATCGTGGAATTTTATTGGAGTGTATGTATACTATTACAGAATCAATATCAATTTAAAATAATCATATATAGTTATTATTTACACCATTATACCCATCCAATTAAGGTGGTGGTGGAAAATAGACTACAGCACGGCGTGGAGACAGTATTCCGTACGTACGCATGCGCGGTGATTTCGTTTTCCGTAGGATGGATAGATGGTTAAATAGGGTTGTTTCATACTTATAATAACATATCAGTATATGAGTGATACTGATATTATTAATTCATAATGAAACAACCTAAGAAGAAGAAGTGGAAGAAGAAATAAAGGTGAAAGAATCGGTAACGGAAATTACCTCTTCTTTGAAGCGCCTCTTTGAGACCTCCTCTTAGGGAACTAAAATTGGTCTTTGAAGAAGACCAGAACCTATAAGATGTTTCTAGGGAAGTTTAGAAGATAATTTTTCAGGGTTTGGCCGAGATTGAAGGCTCAAAGTGGTGTGTGGAAGAGAGGGAGGAGGTTCCCTTTTATAAGGGAGGAGAGAGGCACCTTTGGAATTCTTAAAAATATTAATTTATAATAAAACTAACCCCACTTAAAAACCCCCAAAAATGACTCATATTCAAAGAATAGATGATATAGGGTTGTAATATCATCAACCAATCAAATTTAGACATGTTTGGATCTTATTTTAAACCTTATCATTTTGATTTATCCTTATTTAATCTATTTAAGTTTATTTGTGGTAATAAAATTCTAAATTTTAAATTATAACAAATAATTACTTATTTGTTGTCATTTTTCCATACGTATTTACTGTATAAAATTATAGACCATATAAATTTAAATATATAATTTTTAAATATTTTTGATATTTTTAAACAATTTTATAATATGTTATTTTTATAAAATAACAATAGTGTCAATTTTGACACTATTCATTTATTTGAATTTAAATAAAATATATACAGAAGATATGTTCAAAATAAAATCTTTAATAGATTCATAAAAGGTCATATGTATCTATAAAATTAGTTTATCACATTAAATAGTTCATATACTATTTATTTTATTATTTATAAAACCATTTATTTGGTTTATCTCTTAATAAAATAATTACTACAACATTTTTTTATAATTATTTAATATACTGATTTGTTGCATAAAAATTAAATATAAAATACTATGATAAAGATACATCTATTAACTATCCCATAAATACTTTTACTCGAATTTATCATCTTAAAATCACAATAAATAAATTGTTATATTTATTAAATTATGAAGGTGACAACTTTGGCATCATTTAAAATAAAATAATATAAGTGTCATAATCACTTTTAGAAGGCTCCAAACGGTTATATATTAGGTCATTGGATGATTAAGGTGTATATATACACTAAAAATAAGTTTTTTTCAGGTTTGTGGGCCATTTAATGGGTATTATTATTTCAATAAAAACTATATTACTTATTTTCCACTTAATAAATAATTTCTGTATCATTAATGTATCACAATTAATGACAATTATTTAATCCCTAAAAATTCTAAATAAATTATCATGATGCAGATAATTTTATTAGCTTTCTGGATACTATTTGTAGAGACCCGAAGCTTGACGTACATGGACATTACATTACATTTGCGGAATACTTAGTACATAACAAAAACACACACTAAAGGATCGTAATAGTTTAGTGTCATTGGAAACTCGGAACGTAATCTTCTAATCGTGGTGAAAGTTCTTCAATATCTCCAATAAAGGTCATCCCTTTTTTCTACCTAAAACCTTTCTTTATATCCTGGGGAAAAGAAAACATAAAAGGGTGAGCTCAAATGCTCAGTAAGGGTAAACAAAAGAAAAATCAATCACATCATATACATAGCTTTTGGAAATCTTAACCTGCAAAAGAGCTCATAATATCATAACATGGGATATATCATAGAAGTGAAATGTAATCCCAATAATCATAACTTAAAACATGAAACTTTGTGGCATACTCACATAATCATAGAAAATCATTTCTTGTTAGTCAAGACTCATTGCCAAGACTATCTTAGTGGACAAAGTCCCTTTCTGAATCGAGTAACCCTCGTTTCAGTCCTGTTTCACTGAACCGGTATAACCTACCATTTCAGCCATGTCTATCTCATGAGATATAAAATCTTTACCCAATGCATTGGAGGGAGATATAGGTCCCACCCATCTCATAATGATACCATTCTTATGTGTGCCACAAAATCATAAATCATACATCATTTCATAACCCATGTAATAAAAATGGGATTCTTAAAACAACATGACATCATAAAACCATTCATATAAGATAAAGGAATTCATAAACATAACTCCATCACAACATAGTCAAATCAATGTAAAAATATGGATAGAAACAGAACCCTTTATTATCTTAGATGGAAAATAATTTTGATAAAACACTTGAAATGAATTCTTGAGGAAAATATCCTTTCTTCTTCAAAATCAATTTCTTTTCACAAAACATCATGCAATTTTAAAAGAAAGATATTTTATTAAAAATAGTCATGAAATCTTTTTGAGGAAGCTTCATGAAAATAAGGCTTTATAAAACCGTAAAAATCCGTTCATGCCGTTTAAGTTAAAAAAAACATTCTTCGTACTTTTGTCGGAAAAGTCAAAAAGTACCTCGTATGAAAAAGAGACAAAAGATTCCTTTCATATTCTTTACTAAAAACTCACCAAAGAGTAAAATTGGATTTAAACTATTGTAAGTGGATGGAAACAATATTACATATTGAAGGAACATGGATGTGGATGATAAAATACACCCCAGTAAATACTTACGAATAAACAATCTCGGATAAAAATGAGATTGTGATATTTCCCTTACCTTAGGTCCAATTTTCTTCGTATGTGTCCGAACCTCCTGTATAATGATTTAAATAATGTCATTGAATTATTAAAGAATCATATTCATTGTTATGATATCATATATGGTTCACTTATGACATTATATTACCCGTTCTTTTGTAAATTCCATGTTAAAGAAGCGTTTTGGGTAAAATCGTTTCATTTATCGTAGGTGTTTTGACTTGTTGTTCTTGACATCATTATTACTTATATCATGATTTACTTACTTCCAGAATATAAAATATGATTTATATATCATATATATTCAGTATATATATATATATAATAGATAGATAAATAAAATGAAAAACACCGTTCATGGAGACGGTAGTCCGTACGTACGCATGAACGCTGTTTTTCTTTCCTTATTGTCTTGAAATGGAAGTAAGTAGATGACATACATATGTATATATATACATAAATCCAGTAGCTTTATAATGTCATATATTTCATTATTATTTCTTATATATACATTATAATCATTCTTAAATGGTTAACATGGAGAATGAATCTCATCGCGTCGTGGAGACGGTAGTCCGTACGTACGCACGAGCGATGATATCATTTCTATAAATATTGAATTGAATTGGAGTGGATTATACAATATATCAGAATCAATATGATGTTGTAATAACTATGTATAGTTATTATTTACACCATTATACCCATCCATGTAAGGTGGTGGTGGAAAATAGATTACACCACGGCGTGGAGACGGTATTCCGTACGTACGCACGCGCGGTGATTTCTTTTTCCGTAGGATGGATAGATGGTGAAATAGGGTTGTTTCATACTTATAATAAAATATCAGTATATGAGTGATACTGATGTTATTACTTCATAATGAAGCAACCTAAGAAGAAGAAGTGGAAGTAGAAATAAAGATGAAAGAATTGGTAACGGTAATTACCTCTTCTTTGAAGTGCCTCTTTGAGACCTCCTCTTAGGGCACTAGAATTGGTCTTTGAGGAATACCAGAACCTCTAGGATGTTTCTAGGGAAGTGGAGAAGGGATTTTGGCAGGGTTTGGCCGAGCTTGAGTGCTCAAATTGGTGTGAGGAGGAGGGGGAGGAGGTGTCCTTTTATAAGGGAGGAGAGGGGCACCTTAGGAATATCTCAAAATATTATTTTATATTAAAGTCAAAATCGGTTTATAATGGTTCCAAAGGGTCTTATTTCGAAGATAAGGTGGGGAGGGGTCGAAATCCTATCAACCAATATAATTTAGACAAGTTTAGGATATTATTTTAACCTTATCAATTAAATTTAACTCTAAG
This sequence comes from Viscum album, assembly GCA_963277665.1. Classification (NCBI taxonomy): domain Eukaryota; kingdom Viridiplantae; phylum Streptophyta; class Magnoliopsida; order Santalales; family Viscaceae; genus Viscum; species Viscum album. The sequence continues at coordinate 1,815,797,236 of OY728148.1, forward strand.
TTAAATAATTTAACTTTTACCATGTCTTTTTGTTTTCTTTCACTATATGGTTAATAAACTTACTATAACATGCCAAACGAACCCCAAATTGTTTATTATTAATATATATATCCTTATCTAAGTCATTTGGCCGAACCTTAGATTTTTAGGAATACAATAACAATTAATAATATAATATTTGATTTAAAAACTATTTTGTGTCAATTTTGACACTATTTGATATATGATTTTTGTGAAAGTCATAACAGAATTAAATGTTCGAAACAAGTTGATTAAATCAACATTAATATATCATAGTAACCTAGAAAATTAGTGGAATTCATAAAAAATCTCAAATTACATTTATTTTGGTGTTTATAACATCAATTATGTCAATATTTCATTAATAAGATAATTACTGCATCATCGTTGTGTCATAAATAAATTAAATTATTTTATGTCTAAAAATTACAAATAAAATACCATCATGTAGGAAATCGTTTTAGCTTTCTAATGAATATTTACAATCGAATTTATCTTATGTATAACCCAATATTAAAAATGATTTACTTATTAAACTTTGATTTTAACTATTTTAACCTTTCTTTAAATAAATTAATAATAAATGTCCTAATCTAATCCAAGTGGGCCTAAATGGTCATATTTTATTCCTAAGTTTGTTTTTGGTCGAATTACACTTGTCCAATAGAATTAGGACATGTGTTAGGGTAATAGTAATATCATATTTACCCTTAGTTACCCTATTTACTATTAACCGCGGTAAAAAAGTAAAAAGTTACTATTCACCAAAAAATTATTTTCATATCATTGAACCACATTTTAGTCCTTGATATTAACCGTGTCTCTCGGATTTTCGAAATTCCATTCACAGAAGCGGAAAAATTAAGTTTTATGAAAAATTCAGTTTTTTTAACTACCACTTAGTAGTTTCACTATTCATCAAAAATTGATGTTTTTCAGAACAATGCCAAAATTTCATCCTAAGCTATATTTCATATTCCGAATTCAAAAATGAAATCTATTTTACCAAATTCATAACATAGAAGTTGCATTAATTAATTTTATAATTAAATCCCGCTGTTAAAATAAATAGCGTGTTTTTAGGAAACAATATATATCAAAAGATTGACACTTGATTATGTCTTGTTTAAATGTGAAATTACAACCAATGACCAACATTGTATTAAATTGTAAAAATATATTCTAAATATACTTTAAAACCACTCAAATTAATAATTTATCACTATTAATTATTTCGATTAAAAAAGTTGTTTTTAATTATAATTTAGTAATTTTTCACTATTCATCAGAATATGAAAGTTATCCGAAAAGTACCAAAATTTCACCTTAGGCTAAATTCGATACTCCGAATCCAAGAATGAAGTTCATTTTGAAAAATAAGATTTACAGAATTTTAAAAAGTGGTTATTACTATTCATAACGGCTAGTTTTAATAATATTTTAATAGCACATCGTTGTTTAGTGAAACTCGGTATTGCGTATTACACACGCTATCGAGGAAGGTCGCGATTGCGTGTAATGCAAGGCAAGACAAGGATGCGTGTTGTGCAAGCTCCTTTTGGTGTAGCGTACAACACAAGACATTAATAAAATTAAAAAGAATATTTCTTTATAAAATCTTGGGCTGTTACATTCTACCCCCCTTAAAATGAATTTCGCCCTCGAAATTCGTCGGGGTTATAAATGGTTTACTATTAGAAAGTTTCTTTAATAGAAACCCACATCGTAAAAAGGAATATCAAAACCAATCTTTAAAAACAAAAGTATGAAACGTAATGGTTACCCAAATAAACTAATCATTGGGTTTCCACATAGGTGAAAATATGGATATGGAAGAGAAATCTAACCATCATGTTCTGATGGAGAGTGGTAGAGAACATGGATATGGAAAATCCAGTAATCACAAATCCATAGATTTGTGATGATATAAGGTACCATCTGATTCATCAGGTATAAGATCACTAGGACAACATTTTTGGTTTTCAAGATCATTTCCCCTAAAGTTGAAAATTTGAATTAGAATAAATACTTACTTTATTTTGGTACAATCTCACTGTTGTTCGTGCTTTGAACAATTTCCACTTCATCTCTTAAATAAATGAAGTTGAATTTGTTATTCGTGAAGTGTTAGCAGATCATGTGATAGAATGACAGGTCATTCCATCTGTCTCAAACAAAAGGTTAGCAAAACTTATATACATAAGTCGATCTATAGTGAGATTAATCATATATGGTTCCTAAAATGGACTTATACTTCATATATCATACTTCTTAATATAATAAAACTAGTTTCTACTAAACAGGGACTTCCTGTAGGTCAGTGGTAGGCGATAAAGGCCAGTCGCACTTCGGTTGTGGGTTCGATTCCCACAGCCTTGTCCGAAGCGATGGGCTGTCGCCCGTCCTGCAGGTTGTCCTTTTTCCAAAACTATATTACTATAACATCCCATCAATAATATCGAAAAAAAAATTCTATCCTTAAACAATACTAACTTACGTCCAACACAATCCATTCCAATCTTTAGGCTTATCCATAATACTGCAGTCCACTCTCATAACATAGTGAAAACAATTACCAGAGATTTAATATCATCGTTGATCCCCATATATCATAAGATATGTTTTGTTGGTCACATTCCAAACATTCAAAGTCCTTAATCATGTATACTCTTGAATACCCATTGAACCTTAGTGAAAACTTGAATGCAGTTAAAAGTTAACACTTTACACATACCAAAATCCTCAAAATTATTTATACTCAAACCATGATATCACTTAGTCCTTATATCAATCATGAGCTCAAGAATACAATCAAACATCTCATTATCTTCTTATCCTTTCATTATGCACTTATCATCTACTTTCCAAAATATTTGAATCACTTTTCATAGTTATTGGTACCTTAAAATTATTGAAAACCACAATAGACCAATACTTAAATATTTCAATACACCATAAAAGTACCTCAACAACATTATTCTTGAATACCAAAACACTTCAGTCCATCCACATCAATGATTATCCTGGAATAAGTCCTTCCTTGATTTAGAAGTAACTTTTTAGGTCAGGGCATTGAGTTGGGTAATGCCCATGTTCTCCACAAATAAGACATTGAACTCCATAACAGTCTGTCACTCTATGACCATTTTCTCCACACAGATAACATCGGTCCCTCCATTTGAGGTATTCCTCAAGGTTCTTCTTCCCTTCTTTAGAAATCTCAATCTTCCTTTCTTTATGCTCCTCAACATGCGAACATGCATAATAGTCTATCTTCCTCTTCTTTGAATAATTAGGCATACCACTAAATTTCACCTTGTTAATCATATATCGCGATGATTGGTTCGGCATAATCACAACATCTTTCTCTCTAGGCATTACACAATTTTGTTGCTCATAGTCACCAATTTGTCCATTGGATTCAATGTTAACTGAATTCCTTTTGGTTCCCTCAATTAACTAAAACACAAAAATAATTTTGTGAGAATCAAAAATCATGCTAGAGAAAACAACATAGTAAAGGGAAAGTATCCTCAATACCTAACTTCTTAGGTTTAATCTAATATCATTACCATAGTTCTAGGAATATATCCTATACGTATACTTATCCTTAGGGACATCCCTAGACATACCTTAGAAATATCTCTAGGAATCTCACTAACGTTTTCGCATCCTAGTTTCCAAAGGTTGACTAAACATTTCCTCTGATACCAACTGTAGAGACCCGAAGCTTGACGTACATGGACATTACATTACATTTGCGGAATACTTAGTACATAACAAAAACACACACTAAAGGATCGTAATAGTTTAGTGTCTTTGGAAACTCGGAACGTAATCTTCTAATCGTGGTGAAAGTTCTTCAATATCTCCCATAAAGGTCATCCCTTTTTTCTACCTAAAACCTTTCTTTATATCCTGGGGAAAAGAAAACATAAAAGGGTGAGCTCAAATGCTCATTAAGGGTAAACAAAAGAAAAATCAATCACATCATATACATAGCTTTTGGAAATCTTAACCTGCAAAAGAGCTCATAATATCATAACATGGGATATATCATAGAAGTGAAATGTAATCCCAATAATCATAACTTAAAACATGAAACTTTGTGGCATACACACATAATCATAGAAAATCATTTCTTGTTAGTCAAGACTCATTGCCAAGACTATCTTAGTGGACAAAGTCCCTTTCTGAATCGAGTAACCCTCGTTTCAGTCCTGTTTCACTGAACCGGTATAACCTACCATTTCATCCATGTCTATCTCATGAGATATAAAATCTTTACCCAATGAATTGGAGGGAGATATAGGTCCCACCCATCTCATAATGATACCATTCTTATGTGTGCCACAAAATCATAAATCATACATCATTTCATAACCCATGTAATAAAAATGGGATTCTTAAAACAACATGACATCATAAAACCATTCATATAAGATAAAGGAATTAATAAACATAACTCCATCACAACATAGTCAAATCAATGTAAAAATATGGATAGAAACAGAACCCTTTATTATCTTAGATGGAAAATAATTTTGATAAAACACTTGAAATGAATTCTTGAGGAAAATATCCTTTCTTCTTCAAAATCAATTTCTTTTCACAAAACATCATGCAATTTTAAAAGAAAGAGATTTTATTAAAAATAGTCATGAAATCTTTTGGAGGAAGCTTCATGAAAATAAGGCTTTATAAAACCGTAAAAATCCGTTCATGCCGTTTAAGTTAAAAAAAACAGTCTTCGTACTTTTGTCGGAAAAGTCAAAAAGTACCTCGTATGAAAAAGCGACAAAAGATTCCTTTCATATTCTTTACTAAAAACTCACCAAAGAGTAAAATTGGATTTAAACTATTGTAAGTGGATGGAAACAATATTACATATTGAAGGAACATGGATGTGGATGATAAAATACACCCCAGTAAATACTTACGAATAAACAATCTCGGATAAAAATGAGATTGTGATATTTCCCTTACCTTAGGTCCAATTTGCTTCGTATGTGTCCGAACCTCCTGTATAATGATTTAAATAATTTCATTGACTTATTAAAGAATCATATTCATTGTTATGATATCATATATGGTTCACTTATGACATTATATTACCCGTTCTTTTGTAAATTCCATGTTAAAGAAGCGTTTTGGGTAAAATCGTTTCATTTATCGTAGGTGTTTTGACTTGTTGTTCTTGACATCATTATTACTTATATCATGATTTGCTTACTTCCAGAATATAAAATATGATTTATATATCATATATATTCAGTATATATATATATATATAATATATAGATAAATAAAATGAAAAACACTGTTCATGGAGACGGTAGTCCGTACGTACGCATGAACGCTGTTTTTCTTTCCTTATTGTCTTGAAATGGAAGTAAGTAGATGACATACATATGTATATATATACATAAATCCAGTAGCTTTATAATGTCATATATTTCATTATTATTTCTTATATATACATTATAATCATTCTTAAATGGTTAACATGGAGAATGAATCTCATCGCGTCGTGGAGACGGTAGTCCGTACGTACGCACGAGCGATGATATCATCTCTATAAATATTGAATTGAATTGGAGTGGATTATACAATATATCAGAATCAATATGATGTTGTAATAACTATGTATAGTTATTCTTTACACCATTATACCCATCCATGTAAGGTGGTGGTGGAAAATAGATTACACCACGGCGTGGAGACGGTATTCCGTACGTACGCACGCGCGGTGATTTCTTTTTCCGTAGGATGGATAGATGGTGAAATAGGGTTGTTTTATACTTATAATAACATATCAGTATATGAGTGATACTGATTTTATTACTTCATAATGAAACAACCTAAGAAGAAGAAGTGGAAGAAGAAATAAAGATGAAAGAATTGGTAACGGTAATTACCTCTTCTTTGAAGTGCCTCTTTGAGACCTCCTCTTAGGGCACTAGAATTGGTCTTTGAGGAAGACCAGAACCTCTAGGATGTTTCTAGGGAAGTGGAGAAGGTATTTTGTCAGGGGTTGGCCGAGCTTGAGTGCTCAAATTGGTGTGAGGAGGAGGGGGAGGAGGTGTCCTTTTATAAGGGAGGAGAGGGGAACCTTAGGAATATCTCAAAATATTATTTTATATTAAAGTCAAAATCGGTTTATAATGGTTCAAAAGGGTCTTATTTAGAATATAAGGTGGGGATGGGTCGAAATACTATCAACCAATAGAATTTAGACAAGTTTAGGATATTATTTTAACCTTATCAATTAAATTTAACTCTAAGTTAAATAATTTAACTTTTACCATGTCTTTTTGTTTTCTTTCACTATATGGTTAATAAACTTACTATAACATGCCAAACGAACCCCAAATTGTTTATTATTAATATATATATCGTTATCTAAGTCATTTGGCCGAACCTTAGATTTTTAGGAATACAATAACAATTAATAATATAATATTTGATTTAAAAACTATTTTGTGTCAATTTTGACACTATTTGATATATGATTTTTGTGAAAGTCATAACAGAATTAAATGTTCGAACCAAGTTGATTAAATCAACATTAATATATCATAGTAACCTAGAAAATTATTGGAATTCATAAAAAATCTCAAATTACATTTATTTTGGTGTTTATAACATCAATTATGTCAATATTTCATTAATAAGATAATTACTGCATCATCGTTGTGTCATAAATAAATTAAATTATTTTATGTCTAAAAATTACAAATAAAATACCATCATGTTGGAAATCTTTTTAGATTTCTAATGAATATTTACAATCGAATTTATCTTATGTATAACCCCATATTAAAAATGATTTACTTATTAAACTTTGATTTTAACTATTTTAACCTTTCTTTAAATAAATTAATAATAAATGTCCTAATCTAATCCAAGTGGGCCTAAATGGTCATATTTTATTCCTAAGTTTGTTTTTGGTCGAATTACACTTGTCCAATAGAATTAGGACATGTGTTAGGGTAATAGTAATATCATATTTACCCTTAGTTACCCTATTTACTATTAACCGCGGTAAAAAAGTAAAAAGTTACTATTCACCAAAAAATTATTTTCATATCATTGAACCACATTTTAGTCCTTGATATTAACCGTGTCTCTCGGATTTTTGAAATTCCATTCACAGAAGCGGCAAAATTAAGTTTTATGAAAAATTCAGTTTTTTTAACTACCACTTAGTAGTTTCACTATTCATCAAAAATTGATGTTTTTCAGAACAATGCCAAAATTTCATCCTAAGCTATATTTCATATTCCGAATTAAAAAATGAAATCTGTTTTACCAAATTCATAACATAGAAGTTGCATTAATTAATTTTATAATTAAATCCCGCTGTTAAAATAAATAGCGTGTTTTTAGGAAACAATATATATCAAAAGATTGACACTTGATTATGTCTGGTTTAAATGTGAAATTACAACCAATGACCAACATTGTATTAAATTGTAAAAATATATTCTAAATATACTTTAAAACCACTCAAATTAATAATTTATCACTATTAATTATTTCGATTAAAAAAGTTGTTTTTAATTATAATTTAGTAATTTTTCACTATTCATCAGAATATGAAAGTTATCCGAAAAGTACCAAAATTTCACCTTAGGCTAAATTCGATACTCCGAATCCAAGAATGAAGTTCATTTTGAAAAATAAGATTTACAGAATTTTAAAAAGTGGTTATTACTATTCATAACGGCTAGTTTTAATAATATTTTAATAGCACATCGTTGTTTAGTGAAACTCGGTATTGCGTATTACACACGCTATCGAGGAAGGTCGCGATTGCGTGTAATGCAAGGCAAGACAAGGATGCGTGTTGTGCAAGCTCCTTTTGGTGTAGCGTACAACACAAGACATTAATAAAATTAAAAAGAATATTTCTTTATAAAATCTTGGGCTGTTACACTATTCATGTTCGAATTGTTATGATGTTTATCACTAAATTAAAATTATTATACTTATAGGCTTTAAGAAAGTGACATGTTGTCACATTCTTTGGTTTTAATAATAATTAAATTATTTTCATGGACAAAAGTCCATTAAATGAATCTAATCTGAACCTTAGTTGATATGAGTTTACTTTTATCCATCCAATAGAATTTTATCATGTGTTAGGGTAATTTTATAATATTATATTTACCCTTAATTACCCGATTTATCTTTAACTATGGTAAATAAAATTTACCGTAGTTACTATTCATAATTCCCAAAAATAAAAAGTAGCCAATTAACATAATTTGTACCCCCTGATTCCAAATATGGAATCCATTTTTTCAAATTCAATACACATAATTTTAATAAATTAAATTAAAATTAATCCCGTTGTTGAATGAAAATGGGTTTTTGTTTAAAATATTGCAAAAGATTGAATTGATTTAACCTACGAATTAAATGTAAAATCAATGATAATGAAATACATTATATTAAATGGTAAAAATATATTCTATTTATACTCTAAAACCATTCAATATTATAATTTAACCAATTAAATTATTACGAAGAAAAAATTTGTTTTTAATAAAAATATAGCGTGTTTTTACTATTCACTAAAATATGAAAGTTATCAGAAAAATATCAAAACATTGTCCAACGTAAATTTTTATATCCTGATTCAAAATAAGAATTTTATTTTGTCAAATTGAACTTATAAACATGTCAACAACTAGATTTAAAGTGGGTGCGCCATCAAAAGGCGTCAAAACTACAGTTTTTTTAAAATACATATTTTACCCGAAAAATTTATTTTGTTCTTATTCCATGTTATAGAAAATATGTAAGATGAATAAAAATGTTATAAAATTCAAAATTTAGTTAATAATATTCATAACAGCTAGTTCATAATAATATTATAATAATATATCGTTGTTTAGTAAAACCCGGTATTGCGTATAACACACGCTATCGAGGAAGGTCGTGATTGCGTGTAATGCAAGCCAAGTCATGGTTGCGTGTTGTGCAAGACTCATTTATTATTTCATATAACAGAATCCAAACATATTTCATTTATACATTGAATATATATATATATACACTCAATGTTGTGTAGAATGACTATTATAAAACAAACTTGAAATTGTGTGTAACACAATCTAAGAATAGTGTTGTGTATACTTCAAGATAATACAGTGTGGAGTATAGCACAATATAATCTTGTTGTAGCATAAAACGAAGAAATTAAAAAGAATAATTATCATAAAATATCAGGTTGTTACACTGGCCACAGATACACCCCCACCTCGCAAAAGAGCACATTCATCATTGACCCTCCCCTCAGTTTCCTTCACTAGTGCTTCATCTCCTTCCTTTTTATATGTCAGAATTGTATTGACTGGAATGACTACCCTGACATCCCTTGTCTCATCGCTGCTTACTTCCACTCTATGATATATGGTCATCAGGGCATCCTGAATGACGATTTTATACCACTATGTTGGGACACTATCTAAGAGTTTTTGAGTCATATCTCCCTCATGACCCATTTTTCTCACATAATCATCTCGAATTACTCATGATCATCTTCATACAAATGTTTGAGCATCGGGGCGATGGATATGTGCTCGTGCAGGATGCCCCAGCTCCGGCTAGGGTGAGAGCTAACCCAGTTTCTCCCACTGGTGATGCTGATCCCGACCAACCTCATCCACCAATGGATGTTCCCTCACCACCCCACCCACTTCTTCTATCCTTCCTTCTTCTTCTACCAACCCTTCCCCTTCTGTGCCTTCCACCTACCCACCTACACCTGCACCCTTTATTGATCTATCCTTCACCCTCCACCTGGCTGAGATGGAGCGCCACCAAGATTCTATGGCTCAGACACTTTTGATGATCAAGCAGATGCTGGGGCTTCTTCTTCACCAACATGAAATTTCATTACCCCTAGCCACTATGCTGGTACCTCCATCCGCTCCTCAGCCTTCCGTTGAACAACCACCACTGAAATCTCTAGCCATTGATTCAGTTCCCTAATCCACTACTATCCCGACTCCTACTTCCCTTGCTGTCCTGTCAGAGGTTCCTTCTGTACCAACCTCTTAGAATGCAGATCCTATACCTATAGATTCCATTGTGGCTACTTCTCCTTTTGAATATTCCACTATTTCCAATTATGCCTCTTCTGAGGCAACCCAATGACTGGTTGTCGGCACATTAATTTCCATTATATATATCTCTTTTGTGCTATGCTTGGGATGTTATTATGTATGCATCTGCAAATTTCTTTTTCCATTCCTTCGACCATCACAGGTACTCTAGAGTGACTTGGGCTTATATGTTTAGATAGCTTACCCTATTAGTCGATTAACCATAAGGGGAGTATTTTTCAATGTTTACTTTTCTTTTTCCTTTTTTTCTTTTGAATTACTTCTTTCACGGCTTCCCCTCATCTTACCCCCACTGTTTCCCCATATCTTCTCCTCTTCATTGGTATTTCACTTGGGGGGCCATGTGTTGTATTATGTGTAGGGGAGGGTCTCTTACTACACTAGTATTTGCCTTGAACTAATCTAGGAGATATCATTAACAGTTTAAATATTTTAAACTGTGGAATTTTTCTGATTAATTATAATTATAAATAATAAAGACATAAAATGGAATTTTAAAATATAAATTCATACTTCAATTTTATGTGTTCTTAAATGATTGTTGATATAGTTTGATTTTGGATTAAACATCTTGGAAATTTACATTAATTAGACCGATCATTTGTACTCATGTCATGACTTTATTGACCTTTTATTTTTACTCATTCCTATGAGGTATTATAATCCTTTTTGAAATATTCTTTCTTATACCCTCTTTCTTGAGATATTCTTAGGATATGAATAACTGCCAAAACATTCTAGTTTTTCTCTTCAAAACATGAAGGTTTTTGACTCACATTAAAATGATTGAAGCATTTGATTGTTTTTCATCCCCTTTGAACTTGAGACCTACCATACATATGATATTTTTAAACCCTTAGAAACCATAGACTACCTTGATAGGAAGCTACATTACAAGACAATTTTCCCTTCTAACCCTAATTCTTTTATAATTTTCTATGATTATTCATTTGAGCTTTAGAGAGGTATTTTTGGACATTCATGGTATATTTTGGTGAGCAACCATGCACTTAAGTGTGGGGGAGAGTGTCACTTGTTCATTTGGGAAAAAGGGGTCCAAAACAACTATTCATTATATTATTAGTGGTCCCTATCCTAAAAAAACAAATACTGAAAAATGCACAAGAGGGACTAGATTCATTCATGGTTTATGGGTCCATATTGGCAAGAGAATTTCACAATGATGATACCCATTGAGAGATATTTATTAGGGGTGCATTTTTTATTATGCTTAATTTTGAATATCATGCATTATTTCTTAATAATTAAACCTCCTTTTAAATCCTCTGAGATTAATATTCATCATTAACTATCAACCCTTAGCCTTAGAAACATTTGAAACTTATTAAAATCCATCAAGAGTTTTGTGATTTGAATTCTATAATGAAGAATGAGTACACTTTAAAGCCTATGGATAGAGTGAATATACTTAAGATTGAGAATAAATCTAAATAAATAATCTTTAGTGACAAGTGTAGTACTTTTTGGTGAGGTAAATCATCAAGTTGCATGTTTATTTATGGGTAGTCAAACAATGTGGATGAAAGAGGATGTAAATTCTTAATTGATTTATATAGGAGGCATGATTAGAATATTTTTGTAATTGAAATATGGTTTGTGCCTTTTAAATGTAGGTTTCGGGCACAGCGGAAGCGCATTGGTGGGTGTACCCAACTTTAATTTTAGCATTAACAATGATCAATACGAGATCCATCATGATAATAAAATTCCAGATCTTCGGAATAGAATAAAGAATGAAAAAGAAGGAGGGGAGTCCCAGAACCATAGATAGGATCATCATGTGTTGGTTATAATTAATTTAATTAATTGATAAGAATTACCTTGATGTAATTCTTTTTTCGTTGATGTTTCCTGTCACGATACAATGTGATCCATCATTGCATCAAAGAATCCAAGTGTAGTATTCCTCAAGAGGTGATCCACATGTGCTCCACGTATCTCTGGATGTCACCAAAAGGATCTCCGGGTTCTAGTGCGGAAGAGCCTTCACTAGCGATGTCTACCTTTGATTGCCTTGATCTGGTGGAGGTGGATCTCTCTCTTGTAGACTGAGATCATTCATGGTTGAAAAGGAATTCTCTCTGAGCTTGAGAGAATTTCCAAATGCATTGTGCACAACCACACAAAAAATGTCTAGGCTAATGAGAAATATATAATTGGGATTTTTAATTACATAGAGAAATAAATTGAATTAATTACCCAAAATCATTTATTCATTTCATTTAATTCTTAGTAATACCCCATGTCTAATAATAACAGTTGACTATTATTATTACTTGACATGCACCCAGAGAATTACACCTAATATTATTTAATTAAATAAATAAAATTATTTCTCGTAAATTCCCAAAAAATACATGGAATGTACTTTTATTTTTCCATTTTTATTTTTTTTCCTCCAACACATCTATTAGACCTTGAAGAATAGATATTTATTTCTAAAATAAATATTAATTCATTAATCACTAATAAATATATTATTTAACCTGTAATATATTCTCTCGAATAACTAGTGTTGAACTAAATGCGACCAACCATCCATAAATTATTATTAAACCATAATCAGGATTAATCATAATTTAACTTGTTAAATTAATATTTAACTGAGAAACTTGGACTCACATAGTGTGTGACCCTCTAGGATAATTTCTTAGTGGCATTGGATAGAGCCTACCTAAAGTCCAAGGATAGCATCTAGCAACACGCCAATGCACCCGTAGAGAAAGAAGTTAACACCACAATGATGTGTCACCTCCTACGAATTATTACCGTGTAATATAATCCCTTTGTCTTGATATCTCGAATCAACCAGGTTGCATGCTAGTTCCATTAACCCATGTTCTTGATTATTCTTTATTTGACTTTGTAGAATTGAACTTTCCCATTCCTCACCATGCACATGGATTTATTTAGGCTATATCAATTCCATCAAATGGCATGAGATATCTACTTCTATTATGTAATAGAAGGGACAAATCCTTTCTCACATTATCTATTAATGTAGTATCACTTGTGATGCACCCAATATATCCTACCTCTTTGCGAAAAGTGTGTCGTCATAGTTTTTATCAATACATATAAGTGTGCGAGTGGTAATACCCATTAATAATATTATTAAATTCTATCGACCAATACACACGACCGCAGATAGGAACATCCAATAACACTATGAAATGTGGATTTCCTACTAGAAGGTCTCATTTTTTATAATATTCTCTTGGATATTACCATGGGAGAACACCATGAGATGGTTCCACCAAGTTTTATGAGTCATCGCCCCTAGTGTATTGCATTATTTGTGTCCCACAACTAACATCATCACGCCAAATAACATATATTCACACCACTGGGAAATTAATCTATAACCATGCCTATAAATCCATAGATTAAAAAATACATGGCTACACCCCCACAATTAGCCATGGATCCATGGATGAATACCCTGACATATTCATTTCATCCTCCTTTCGCTCGATCAATCCTCCACGAAACCACTCAACAGGCCGACGCCCTCCCCAACGTCTCCTCTCTGCGACCCTCCTCATCCAAAGAAGTTTCTTCGAGCAACCTCCCCACATCCTCTCTTCCTTCCTAACACCTCCTCGATGCCTCCTCCCGGATACCTCCTCACCAAAAGCCCTCAATACCCATGACGCCTCCTCTCCGTGACCCCCCTCTCTACGATCCTCCTCCTCTAATGAAGATGCTCCAAGAGACCTACCCACCTCATCCCTTCCATCCCGACGACTCTCCCCCACAACCCTCAACACCCTAGACGCCAAGGTCGACAACCCCCACACCCTATCTATATGGTATTTGAAAATTTCTTTGATTTATTCAGTTTGTTCTTGAATCTGAAATGAAAACTGGATGTGGAGTGAACTACGTAGCTATGGTATATGGTCTTGTTCGTTTTCAATTAATGACTCTATGGTTCTTTTTATTTGTTAAAGGATGTTTCACATTTTTGGTTCATTCCTTATTCAACACATTTTGGTACAGTGGTAGATAATGATATATGGAATTCAGAATAAATTTCATACATTATCTTTTTGTGAGATGGAATTTTGGATGATTTTATATATAGAGTAACCATTTTATATCCTTTTGATCCTTATAGGTTCTCACGATAATTTGGTCATTTAAAAAAGGTTACATCTTTACCTATAATCAATATTTAGAGTTAATATAACCGATTTTTCCTTTATGAAATGTGGCCGATGATGATGCATGAGGATTCTGACATAGAAATTTCATTACATCTTGAGAATGGTCCAAATAAATTTTCATGGGGTTATTCCATGTTGTGGGTTGAATACTATACCGATGGGGTGTTGGGAAAACCAGTCTAATTAGTGTAAAAAAAATTGGATTCTCAAAGATCATTTCATGTCATACTATCCTTATAATTTATTGAGGGAAAAATAATTATGTCCCAACATTCTAATAATTTTGAGGGAGTTTCATCCTAATGATATTTTTTTGGGATTGGTGAAGACTCCACATGTTTGAACACTAGTGTTGGAAGACCTAATTACAATTTTCCCATAGGAAAAGTGTTAGGTATTCATCTGATCAATTCTAAACTATCAAGTTTAATCCCAAAAGTTAAACCGGAGGCAATGATGGAGGACTTTATTACAACTATGACACAATTTATAGAAGATATGTCCATGAAAAATAAAATTCTGGATTATATAACTATAGTAGAAGGTGAACAGAGTCTGGGTCCCAATAATTTCATCTAGAATCAGGTTGAATGAAAGTGGGCTTGGTTCAAGGTTTAAAACATTTTCATATATAATCATTTATAGAAAATTTCTGATAAAGATGACAACCTCCAACAATGTTCCTTGGCCTAGGTGTAGGTGTGTTTTATTATCGACACTGGCACATCATTGTTCATAATGTTCTCATTTATTGAGAGGATTTAGTCACCCATGAATATGATCTCATCAAGTTTATTTTTCCAACCACCATACAATATATTTAATGGACAAAACTATTGATTTAAATCTCCTAACTATAGAGGAAGTGAAACATCATGATTTTATTTCTATATAGACTGTGGAGAGGCATGAATTTGTGGCTCACATGGATAGGATAAAGGAACAACTATCATAAAAAACATTGTACTAGAATCCATAAAATATAAAATACAAGAGCTAAACACCATTGTTACACAAATTCATACTCTATCAAAATATGTAGCTAGTCATAGAAACAATCTCAAGTAGGCCCTTAACACATTTTTTTATGAATTAGCAGATATATTGAATTAGGTTGGTCAAATTTCACTATTGTCACATAATTTCCATTTCATTTCTTAATATGGTCAAGAGATACTCTGGGATGTGGGTACTCCACCATAGTTTTTTCAACGAATGGAATATTTTATGCTCTCAATCATCTATCCATTTGTTACAACGTTCCATTGAAATTTTACTAGGATTAATGGATTAGACATATTTTCTTATTAGAATGTCTAAATATTAGTATGTTAAGCTTATAATAATGGTAACATGAAAAAGACTCTAAAATTTGTAAGTTTAGGGCCTTATAAGACCAAATTACACCATTGTTTTAGGATGAATGGATTTTACTGATAGTTATTAGGGTAATTACACGATCCAAGGTTTTTTATTCCATGAATATGAGATTCCCTACATATATATGACTCATGTGTATGGAGATAGAAATTTTCATTTTCTAAGTTCTTAGAATGTTTCCAAAAATAGAGGAACAAGTTTTAGAATATTATATACCGATCAAACTCATATGAAAAATGCATACATGTGTAAGTGTAAAGGGGTATATGCAAGTATAAACATATATATAAGGACCCCCTTGTGCATATTTGGCCATGAAAATATGTACATAAGGGCTAGGTGTCTTTATATATATGTGGAGTTTCATATGCATGCAAGAGGAAAGAAGGAAGATTCATGTTGTCATCATCAAAAGCAACACATCTTGGGGTCGAGGTAGGTTACCTCTTCCTAAACCTTTATTTTGAATTCTATAATTTCCTGATTGTTTTAAAATATTGTTTCCATAATTTCTTTATTGTTTTAAAAAATGGTTTTCTAATATCCACTAGCTTTTTCAAGGAAGAATATGAATATAGCCATTGATAATGTGCACATATATGCTGGTGGGAACAAAAAAATAATTATTAATAAATTTATTATACTTATATTAATGATTCATGGAATTATAATGATAAATATTTTAGAACCAAGGAGCACTCCCCCTCATAATTAGATCCCTTCAATATGAAAAGATTTTAATTTTGAATAGAATATTGTTTGGGTATTAATATAGATCGATGAATTATGATTACCCATGTTTTAGGAATCTAAATCATTGGTTAAAACATGGGAAATAATTCTCTTGAAGTCATGGGAATCCATTTTACTGGTGTTGTGATCTTATACATATAGAGATGTTGGCACATGCATTATTGAAAAGTATAAGATTTATTATCTGATAATAATAATTTGATTCACCTTTCCTAATGCATAATAATCCCATCCTTCCTCATGTGATGAGCATGGAATTACTTGGTTGATGATCCTCGATTTCATTAGGTGATGAGCCTAAAATACCTCAGGTGAGTAGCCTATAGAGGATGAGTATCATTGGGCATCTACTTCAGGGATTGGTGAACACGTTAAGAATTTCCTATCCTTAAAAAATGATATAATGAGTAACATATGGCATATTAGTCATCATAATCATAAAAATATACTCAGATTTTGATTCAAATTATCTTATGGACTTCCAAGAAATAGATTTGATAGTTGAGGTTCCCCAACCATTGCTAATAGGTGTAGGGGTAGAATAAGTTCCCATGATTCTACTAAAACCCAAGATCACCCAAACATGGAAATTTCATACCTTTATTCTGATGAAATGACTACTATCTCCGTCACCCGATTTCCATAATGAAGATCATGATGTGTAGGGTTATCAATACACTGGTCAACCACTATGAGTAGAAAGAAATCACACCCACTAGGAAAAAGGCCAGGGATGATCTATAATCCAAGGTTCCACATTAAAACAACCAATAGAGAAGACACTACATCGTGGGACTAACAGGGGGAGGGGGGATGTCCAGGTGGGTCTGCAGGGGGGGTTGGGGGTCTGAGTAGGATAAAACCTCATGTGGTTATTGAGCCTCCTTCAGCTTCTTCCTACAAATAAATTCCATATCCTCCCTAGCCTCAGAAAAATTGATGTTCACTGTATAAGGGAGATCAGAGTCCCCTACTAGTGCCTAAACCGATCTCCCCCTCGACAACAACATACCTAATAAATTAATAGATTCACATATAGTACACCCATCCATCCATTTATTTATGCTTACTAAATTTTCAACTTGTATACTAAATACTTTTAGTCATTTTTTTCACCTGTTCTTTTCAGGTATTTGAGGATGCCTATGAGTCACAATTAAGCATCATAATCCTTGATGATATTGAGAGGTAATTACAATAAATTTCAACAAAATACTACTTTTGATCCTTTCATTTTATAACCACTATGATGTTCTTTTTAGTACAGGATTTTGGAGTACATTGCCATTAGACCTCGTTTTTCCAATATTATTTCTCAAATGCTGATGGTCCTTTTGAAACGGATTCCTCCCTAGGAATTCTTCTCATTCCTTTTATTAGCATAAATCATTCCAAATATATCTTTATGAGGTATTATTTGTCTCAATGTATTCACAAGAACTAGATTTATTGTGTGTATGCTTTCGCATGATAGGTCGTGTCTGTGGATAGGGATGCATGCTATGCAGAGAACCAACAACAAAACATAGCCCATGCTTATGCAAGTGACCTTATATATAAGGATCCTCTTGTGGTAGTTTATGCTTATATAGCTCGTTTGAAATTATTTCATTTATGTTTTCCATTTTAATCCTTACTCCACTCATTTGAGACACCACAGGCATCTCCAATGATTTTTTTGACACACAGGGGGGTGTGTAGGATAGGGGGGCTGGTGCAGGCTAGGGGGCTGGGTGGAGGGGGTTCGGGGGCAGGGGCAGGGGGTAGGGGCAGGGGGGAGGGTGGAGGGGGCAGGGATTGGGGGAGGTCTGCAGTGTAGGGGGCAGAGGGTGGGTGGAGGGGGCAGGGGGAAGGGGGCAGGGGGAGGGTGGAGGGGGCCAAGGGGCAGGGTGGAGAGGGGCAGGGGGCAGGGGGGATGTCTGCAGGGCAGGGGGAGGGGGAGGGGACAGGGTGGAGTGGGTAGGTCTGCAGGGCAGGGGGCAGGGGGTGGTCTACAGGGGGGTCGACAGGGGAGGGGGGAGGGGGTAGTGGGACAGTGGGGCATGGGGTGTAGTTAGTCTCTGTAGGTTTCTTTAATCTTATATAAGGTCGAATAACCATTAAAATCCATCTCTAACTCCCCCATTTCATCATGATTAGATTTCTCCAAATATACACTCATATTTACAATAGATTGCTTTCACTAAATCATGGATTGATATTAGTTTCAACAAATAAGATTTTTTATGATACCACTAGTTGTTATTGGTATGTCTTTAACACCTTTTCTTTTAAAAAATCAGGCCATTATGTCCACTTTTCTTTTCATTCACATGTTTATTATTGTTTGAAAATTTCATATTCACTTGAGCAATTAGAGAACTCTCAATGTTTTTCGTTTTTTTGGTTTATCCTTTTATAACTAATCGGAATATATGATCAAACATTATTTCATATCATGTTCATAATTCTTAATATGTGTGGATGCATTTTTTGTTATGATATATTCTATTTTATTAGAAATGTTTTCCTCTAGTAAACTTTTTTTTTTCGGTTGGGATAAAAATTTCTATCGAACAAAACAAAAATAAGCTGAGAATCGAGCCAAAATAATTATATAACATCAACAGGAAGAATAATTTTTAATTAATTGGAATGTACTATTTGATAGTATCATTTTGAAACATAGATCTATTTCCTCCTTTCTTGAAGGAACATGATTCGACCCACGCGGCATTGTGGTTCTTATATGTTGGGCGGTGACGTGTATATTCATAGGAGACGGGTATGTTTTAGTTTAGATTTTTTTTTTATCTCATTGGCCACTTAGGTCTTTTACTTCTTTATTGGGATAAAGGGTTATTATATTCTGTGAAGGGGGAAAATGGGGTTCAGATAGATTCAGTCCACCGACTATGATCCGAGGTAAGATTATATAGTTACTACATGTCTCACACCTCATGTATTTGGGGATTTCTATGTTTTTTACTACATATAATGTTTTAAGGATGGCATTGGATCATTTCTTGTTAGTTCAGCTGGATTTGGTTCTCCCAATCAAGGTAAGGCTTTAATGCCATTGGTTGGTTTCTCATTGGTTATGTAGCATCCTTTATGTGTTTTAATTTTCCTAATATTCTTTATGTAGTGCGTTGATCCCTGATCATTGGTTTCGAGTAGCCAAATTAAGGGAGACTCAACTACATGTGCATAGGTAAGAAAGTATATGTATGTGGGTTCCCCCGTTACGCGTATAGTCAACCATGGTAGTGATTATGCACGTATGGGGATATGTGTGCCCATGTATATATATATATAAATGCATACACAGGTGAGTGGAGACTGGTATATGCATATAAGCATATGTGCAAAGATTCCCTTGCACATGCTCATGGACATGTGAGTGTGTGCATAGGAGCTAGGTGTCCTTGTATGTGTGTGAAGGTGTGTATACCCATTGGGGGAGCATCAAATTTTAGTTAGAAAGATCTAAGAGCTAAAGTGGATGGTTTTGTTCCACCTTGAGGTAGGATCCCTCTTCTAGCCTCTTTAATTCAAGAATACTTTAAATTGAATTTATCTTCTTTCTTAATTCTACTTAATTATATCAAATTGCATATCTTGAATATGTGTTCTTTAATATAATTGATTCATTTGATAAATAAAGTCATGTTTTTATAATAAAACCCCTCCAATAGAG
The DNA here is from genome assembly GCA_963277665.1 of Viscum album. Taxonomy (NCBI): domain Eukaryota; kingdom Viridiplantae; phylum Streptophyta; class Magnoliopsida; order Santalales; family Viscaceae; genus Viscum; species Viscum album. The sequence goes on from OY728148.1 coordinate 1,815,817,395, forward strand.
GTGCGCTGCCTGTGAAAACTCACAGTGATAGTTATGTTGATCTAGTTGCTTAAATTATTGCATTTGATTTGTGCTACATGAATTTTAGAATAAATGTTAAATATAATTAAATGAATTTTTTGATAAAGAAATGCCATGATTTCATAATAAAACTCATCCAATGGAGGCGCACTGTCTTCTAAACCAAAGAGTAGTGATAGTTATTTGTATCATGTTTAGATTTAGTTTGAGTCTTTCATATGCCTCTTGTTGGTGTTTTTTTTGTGGCTACTTAATTTTTATTTTCTTTGAATAATATAAATTGGCTTATCATATTTGTTTAACTCAAATGACATTGCCCGAGTAGGTATATACCTTCACCATGACACTTTCCTTTTCACGCTTTGAATATTATAAATAAAATTTACATGTTTTGGAAAAGTGAATGAATTTTTAAATGGTTTGTGTAGGGTGTATGATTATTTTACTTGGTTTTCATCCCTTTAGACAATGTGTCATTGTGCCGCTTTCTATAAACTTATTTGGCAATCCCTAGTAATAGAATATTAAATAGCTGATCCATTCTACCATCTGTCGGTGGGGAAACAGTCAGAATGTTGCCCCGCCTCCTCTCGCTCCATTTGCTCCTGGCTGGAAGATGCTGCCCAACGGATGTCACTGGACTGGGCCAACACGTTGCCGTCATGCCGCGGTCAAGCCATGGTCACGCCACGGTCACGCCGTGGTCAAGATGCGGTGACGCCGCGATGACTCCGCTGTTATGCGGCGGTCACGCCACGGTCATTCCACAATCACCCCATGGTCATACTGCGGTAATGCCGTGATTTGGCCCTACTCTAGGATGAAACTCCATGGCGGTATGTAGTGATAGTATTCCATGAGTATTGTGATCAATGTTGAGACAGACTAATCACAATTTCTTCCAGTGGGGAAATGACTGGAATGTTGCCCCACTTCCCTCCTCTTCCTTCGCTCCTGATTGGAAGATGTTTCCCCATAGATATCGCTGGACGAGGAAAACACGCCATGGTCACGCCACGATCACGCCGCAGTCACGCCGCAGTCATGCCGCAGTAATGCCACGGTCACACCACAGGGACGCCTCGGTCACGTCGTTATTTGGCCCTGCTCTAGGACAACACCCTGCAATAGTTCACAGTGATAGTATTCAATGATTCTTGTGATCAATGTTGAGACTAACTAATCACAATTTCTGCTGGTGGGGCGATGACCATAATGTTGCATCACCTCCTCCCACTCCCTTCACTCCTGGCCTATAAATGCTACCAATTAATGTCACTGGACTGGGCCAACATGCCGTGGTCACGCCGCGGTCACACCATAGTTATTCCATGGTCACGCCACGGTAATGTCATGATTTGGCCCCACTCAAGGATGACACCCCACGGCAGTTCGTAGTGATAGTCCTCCATGAGTATTTTGATCAATGTTGAGATTGGCTAATCACAATTTCTGCTAGCGGGGCGATGACCGAAATGCTGCCCCGCCTCCTCCCACTCCCTTCGCTCCTGGTTGGAAGATGTTGCCTTGCGGATGTCACTGGATCGGGCCAACATGCCGCGGTCACGCTGCGGTCATACCGTTGTCACGATGCAGTAATGCCGGGATTTGGCCCTGATCCAGCCACATCTATCCCACACCAACCCCCTTCCACCTTCATATCAGCCTACTGCCACCAGCATTCCAGCCCGCAATAGCACCCCTGCCACCTTCGAATCAGCACACACCATCCCCCCAACACCTGCAACCGGCCCCCTTCCACCAGCATTCCAGCCCCCTTCCACCTGCATTCGAGCCCGCACCAGCCCCCTGCCACCTGCAATCCAACCCGCACCAGCCACCACACCAGCCACCACCCCCTATCCTCCTACAAAATACTCATGCCATCCCTTTTCCACCTTCAAAACAGCCCCAGCCAACAGTTCCAGCCCTCACAAGCCCCCAGCTTCCTATATCCCCGCCCGCACTAGCCCTTGCCCCATACCCAACAGCCCCCATATACCTGCAATCCAGCCCACACCAGCCCCATGCCACCTATTCCAGCCCACACCAGCACCTTTCCATCCCTGTGCCACCTACCTTCTCGCCTGCTCCAACCACTCTAGACCGCACCAGCCACCACACCATCCCCCAGCCTCCTACATTCTAGGATGCGTGAGAAAAAATCCATGCAAATCACAAAAAGTAAAGGCGAAAGAAGATCCCCTTTCCTGATCCCTCTTTTCCCCGAAAAGTAGCAATGTAAACTGCCATTAATGTTCACCGAGAACATTGGGGTAGAGACACATATTTTAACCCAATACGGGAACCTATCTGGAAAGATGAGAAGATCCAAAGCATCCCAAAAGAAGTACCACCTGACCGAATCAAAATCCTTGAATAAATCAATCTTGAAGGCACACCTAGGAACCCTACAATCAAGATGGTAGCCACACAATAATTCCTAGGTAACAAGATTCTTATGATGAATTGGCAGCCACAAGTCTATTAAGGTTATTTTTGTAAAAAACCTACTAGAGGGTCCGAGTTATAAGTGGTGGAAGTCTATTTTTTAGACTAATCCAGACAAGGATGATTCTTGGAAAAGTTTCAAGGCATTGTTCCATTAGCATTATTTCGTAATTAAGTGAAGGTACTGATGGCTATAGAATTTTCTAGGAGGGGATGTCCAGGTGGGGTGTCCAAGGGCTGTCTGGGGGGGGGTGTTGGGGGGTTTGCAGGGCAGGGGGAGGGTGCAGGTGGGGTGTCTTTGAGGGGATATCCATGGGGGTGTCTAAGGTCTATTCGGGGGGTGGTGCTGGGGCATCTGTAGGGTAGGGGGAGGGTGCAGGTGGGGTGTCTAGGAGGGGCTGTCCAGGGTGGGTGTCCAAGGGCTGTTTGTGGGGGGTGGGGTTGGGGGGGTCTATAGGGCAGGGGGAAGGGTGTAGGTGGTGTGCCTAGGGGGATGTCTAGGGGGGTGTACAAGGGCTCTACAGGGGGATGATTTTAAGAGATAAACCCACTAACAATGGGACCTAACCACATAGTTTTAATTTTGATAATGATTGTTGGAATGGTTTTCCCAATAGCAATAAGTATGAAATCCTTTACATAGACAACATTTTCCTTTTTGGGTATCAAGGAAATAAAATTGGAGTTGATTCCATAGGGAATTGAAGCATTGTTAAAGAACTCCCTCATAGCGTTAAAGATATCATCATGAACTATGTACCAGTAGAACATAAAGAATTAATTTGTGAACACATCAGGACCATCCACACTCTCAAGATTTAGATAAAAAGGGAACTGTTAACCTCCTTCTCATCAAGGGATGCAACAATGGAGATTGTTGGATTGGTGTAGCCCGATCTGGTTGGGCCGAATGCTTGTGTCCCACAACTGTCACAGGTCAAGCTCCACGGTGAGCTTTTTGGGGGTTGTAGGGGGCAACGCGCCCTTGCTCTGGGGGTCGGGTGGCCAAAGGCCCCAAGTCCAAATTTTCAGGTACTGTAGAAACTTTGACCACCGTAGTTGTGCAGACTTTAGAGTCCACTTTACTGTTGCACTTTTGACTTCCAGCTGACAACCACTAGAGTATTGGATACATATAGGAAAGGATTCATAATATTGAAAATGAATATAATAATATTTCCTCATCTCTCCATACTACTAAAGAAATATTCTCTTCTAGGAATAACATGAGTAGAGTTGTCATCACTTTCAACTAGTCATCCTATTCCATGAAAACCCATTCTACAGAATTTGCCTCGCTTAATCATGATGAGATGAATGCACATCACCTATAACAACATGGAGATACTATTTGACTATAGATTAGATCGAATCAGCATCAACTGAATCCAAGGGAGGTGGAGCACTAGATGTAGATGAAACAAAAAGAGATTCTAGATAACTCAAAATTCCACTAAAATCTAAATGAAGTATTTCTCTGAAATATTATAAATATACTATAGATACAATATTTGAAGGCATTGGGGAAACAAATCTCTCAACACTAGTTAAATCAGCCTCTGCAGGTTATGATTTGGTAGGTAAATCTAATGGAAAAGCATGAAGCTCACCTACTTGTTCAATCTACATAACTAAGGATCCCTTAGGATATATGCAATGGATGTGTAGGGGGATGCTTTCCAGTAGGGGGGCTGTCTCAGGGGGTCCAGCTGGGGGAGATTCTGTCTAGGGGGTCTGGAAGTGGGGGGGGCTTCTATCCAGGGGGTTCAGTAGGGGGGTGGCTGTCCAGGGGGTCCAGTAGAGGGGGGGAGGGGCAGCTGTCTAGGGGGTCCAGTAGGGAAGTGGGGGGGCTGCTATCCAGGGGGGGCAGCAGGGGGGGCTGTTGTCCAGGGGGTCCTGCACGGGGGGGGGGGGGGGGGTGTCTAGTGCTGGGGGATGCTGTCCTGGGAGAGGGGGGGGGTCCAGCAGGGGGGTGGGGGGCTACTGTCTAGGGGGTCCGAAGGGGGGGTAAGTGGTGTGGAAGGGGGTGCAAGGGGGTGTGTGCAAGGGGTGCAAGGGATGTGGGGGGGGGGGTGGCTTCTGTCTAGGGGGTGCAGGGGGTGGGGGTCCAGCAGGGGTACAAGGGGGGAGGGGTGTCTAGCAAGGGTGTGCAAGGGGGGTCCACCAGGGTGGGCTACTATGCAGGGGGTCCAGCAGGGGGGTGGGGGGCTACTGTCTAAGGGGGTCCAGTATGGGGGGCTGCTATCTAGGGGGTGCAACAGGGTCTAGTAGGGGGGGGGGGCTGTTTTCCAAGGGGGTCCAGTAGGGGGGTGGCTGCTGTCCAGGGGGTGGTTTTTTTATGAAATGGGAAGGGTTTTAGCCATGGTTTCAAAATATGGCTAAAACCCTATAGCCACGTTTCAATGAACCATGGCTGGTATTGTTATGGCTATTAAGAAAAACCTATAGCCACAGTTTGAAACTATGGTTACACGTCTATCGGCATGGTTGGAACCGTGGAAATAGGGCTATAACCATGGTTCGAAACCGTGGCAATAGGTTTGGCCCTATAGCCAGGGCAATAGTATCCACAGTTCAATGAACCGTGGATATAACCTATAGCCATAGTTTGTGGGATTATAGTTACATTTTAAAACCGTGGCTATAGGCTAATTTTCTAGTATTGTCAAGAATACTGTTATGGCATTTACGGGTTATCATCATAGTAGGGATCCGCTATGACCCTTTAATACAACAACCATCCTTAGGACATTATCACATGCATTGTCACACAGAAGAATAATCAAGATGTGAAAAGGTATTTACTAATGAATAAAGTACAAATTAGTTGGTTCTAGGCCACCAACTCCAACATTAAAATCCTCTACTATGGGTATAATATTTACAATTATAATTAATCGAATGCTTCCATTTTTAGAGTATGAATTCTATTTATTTGATGTTGATATTTTTGTTGATGACAATAAAATGACTAATCTTGTGGGAGTTTGATGTTCTTGAATTGTGTATACCTTTTCGTACATTATATTGAATTAAAAAATAGATATTAATCAAATATATGTGATGATTTCAAGATAAAATTCTTTAATTCAGTAGTCATGATGATTTTTAGGGATTTTACATCCAAATAAACAAATCGGTAAAGGTCAGAAAAAATTCAAATATACACGGTGTGTACTTGTTAAACACATTGTGTACTATTACCCTGGACATAGATCGACAGGACCAAATACTACATGCCCATGTTTCTGGACAGAGATTACACACCATGTGATTATCCTGAACACATATTGTACCCCCTTCTAGAAGTGGTTAGTGGCTCAAGTTTGATATTACACACCATGTGGGGTGGCATTACATGACTTGTACCCCACCAACCTGGCGATACTATGTTCAAATTCCAATTAAACATGGTAGATCACCCACCAGTAGAGAAAAATATCCCAAATCAGGTTGACATGGGTACACAGTGTGTACTCTTGAGTACACGTCGTGTATTTCCAAATATTATAAATAGTAGGGCATCACCTCCTAATTCGGAATTCATACTCAGATACCAAAAGGGTCTAATTTTTGAGATGCCCTACGAGAGAAGAAATTGAGAAGAGAAGAGACGAGGTGCTTCCACAACCTTCCTAATGATCTTCAATCCAAAGTTTGTGCAATTTTTAACTCAGGTATCATATGTTTTTTAGTCACTAGACACTACATGTATAGCTAAATCCCTTATGTGTTGGGGTTGTGGATGATTATGGGTTGTTGTTTATCAATTTCAATATTGTAATCTTGTTATTTATATATCTCTCACAATCCCTCAAAAAATCTTTCTAAATATCATTGATAACCCCATATCAGACCAAGAATGGAATTTCCAGGGATCTTTTGAGGAACTATGATTAAGAACATCAATGATCATTGGGTTTACTTATCATCTCAAAAGAGGTTACAATTAAAAAAATTAATAGAAACCAAATTCCAGACTAAGGAATTTAGTTTCTACTAATTTAAACGAAATTTACCAGACCAAGGGGATTCCGTTATATCCAAAACCCAAAGATGTGAGTTATCATGAACAACACAACCTCAAAAGAATATTGATTAAATTAATTATCCTAAAAATCCATAGCCTGTAAGAATTATTCTCATTTAACATCAGAATCAAATCTAAGTGTTTATATTTATATTTAGAGTAAATTATTAAGAAGTTGAAATTATAATTACACTTTCATTGAAACATAAGAACATCAACTATATATTTCATCAAACTTCACCAAATTTATTACAAACTAGAGAAACAGAATACAACAACTTCCTCTCCCAGTAAATCCATCCCATACATGAACTATACTAGTATTATGTTTGGGTAATTCAATTTGGATTGTCTAAAGTAACACTTCGGTAGAAACGATTCCACACACTTAATAATTTTCATCATAAACATAGGGAACAAAACATAAGAAAAGGGTGAGCTCAGATGCATAGTAAGGGTCAACAAGAAAAATTCCAATGATCCCATAAGAATAACATGTGAATAAGGGTATAATAATATGATATTAAAATTTGAAAACCATAAATTTCATATCAAATATCATAATCATAAGTCATGATATAAATATTAGTAGTTCATAAGACATGAATCATAAGGTAATCAAAGAAAATAAACCATAAAAGTATAACATAGACACACGACACTATTTTTTTAACATACACATAAGCATAGAAAATAATTTATTTAGTATTCAAGGCCCATTAACAAGAATATATTAGTAGAATGGGTTAAATCCACAACCCATCATAGTATTCAAGGTTCACTACCAAGACTATCATAGTGGACAATGTATTTTACTAAAATGGGTTCACTCTTCATTATGTCTTGTTTATATCATGAGATATTAGTATTTACCTAATGTATTTTAGGGAGATATAGGTCTCAATCATTATATAATTAAAATCATACTTATTTTTTCCAAAATATTATAAAAAATTCATCATATCAGAACCAATTAAAGGAATGAGTTTCATAAACATTTCAAAATATCATTATAGCATAAACCATTGAAAAGGAATGAAATTTATACACACATTTTCATCATAAACCTAAAAACTCTAGATAAATAATAAGTATGGTATCCTTGGATCATATATATGGTAATTAACAAGTAAAATTAAGGGTTTTTGTATTTGATGAATATTAATACCATTAAAGAAACATTAAAAACTCTTGAGGAAAATATCCTTCCCATTTTTAAATAAAATCTAAAAAAATTATGTACATATAAATGAAAAAATATATATATGAAAATAACCTTGTACACATGCATATTAAGCTTCAAATCATAGATTATTTATGATGGCGGGAAACTCTATTTAAATCGTATAAGTTAAAAAAACATACCTTCCATATTTTTTTTCAGAAAAGCCACAAAGTATGTTACTTGTAAAATGAAAAATAGATAAATTTCATGCCATTTTTTAAAAATTAAAACATGGGTAATGATGAATTAAAAAATTAGTAAGATAATATTAAAAACTATATATAAAACCTTTTTAGAAAATATGTATATGGAAGAAAATGTCTTTTCGACCGAAGAGAGAAATAAAGTAGATTTTCCTTAAAAACATATTTTCAGTCTCTTGATTACATAAGATGAGGAAAATGAAAGGAAAACATGAATTTTAAATAATAACCAAATGATAAGAAAATTCATGAGTTTTCTTGAGTGGTAGATCATAATATTTTACCATCAGGACTTAATCATAAAAAATACCAATAAACAATGAGATTGTAATATAAAACCCTTTACCACATTTGTAACATTTGAATCATAATCCCCATGAAAGAACTATCCATATATGGATTTTTAAATCTGCATATATTTTATAATTGAAGGACCCCGGGACACCCTGAGAGGGGAGGGGTGAATCAGGGTGACCAATTTTTCTTTTAATATGATGGATCTTGTTCCCACGTTGGTAGGAACTTGTTGAACCTGTATGATGATTATGATCAGAAAGAAAACATTCACATGCACAGATAAGACACAACCATTTGTACTTGGTTCACCACTAAGGGCTACGTCCAAGGAGCATATGCCGACAGGTTGTCGGTCGTAGAAAAATCCACTATGCTTCACCAGCTGTAGATTACAAAAGTTCGGGTACAGACACTCTGTCCCAGGCTCACTGCCTTTACAATTGTTCAGGGATAGCTCACTGCGTCCCTCGGGTCACTCCCGTTGACTCCCCCTAGCTCACTGTCGTTGGTGAAGTCTCACTCAGTTTATAGACATGAAGGTCTCTTCATCATTTTCATAAGAATGCATACTTTGTTGTATGTAGATGCTCTATTGAAGTCCGATTCTCACCAGAATCAGAATATCACTTTTCCTCGAATGTATCGGGTAGTCTCCTGGCTTTCGTGCAGCTCCAAACAGGCCGGCGGGCTTCAGCAAAACCTGGCGCGCTTCTCCAAGCCGGACGCGCAAGTCCCAACATGGCGCGCAAGTCCAGACTGGCGCACAAGTGTCACCAACGCACCTGCGCGACGCTTCCTTCCCCGATAACAAACTTGCGCGGTCCACCTCCTTTCTCTCCCAAACCGCCTTGGGTGCTCAGCAGACAACCGGTGCGCAAGCTCTACTTGCGCGACCAAACTACCACCTGGGCGGCTCAACCACCTGCGCGTCGAGAGCTCGAACAATCTCTAAGTCTCGAACTCCGTAGCAAATGAGGAGGGGTGGTCCAGTATTTATAGGAAAACTGGACCCCCTGCACGGAGGCGCTCAAGTCCCTCAGCAGCGCGTAAGTCTTGTCTCCAGTATCCTCTGTCGCGCAAGTCACTTGCGCGACCCAACCAACACTTGCGCGACCTTGTTTACTTAGGCAAATTTTGATGTTCTGATCCTCAAAACAAATGTCGTGCAAGTCTTTTATCCTCCAAGAGCTCGGCGTGCAAGTACCTTTGCCAAAAACACTTTACTTTATTGGCCGATTTTCAGGCCCAAAAATTTGGCAAACACTGGGAAACGGCGCCACCTTCACTACTGTTTTCTGCTTGAACGGTATGATCTCTTTGTTGGTATACATCCTGAACTTCCACTGAGGATTAACAACAAACACAAACCATACGCCAAATCATGCTTTGAAGACCCTGGTTCAAACAATAACAATAATTATAAAATTCATTCATGGGTAGTACATACACCACATAAAATAAATAAATGGTGAATATAACATATATCTCACCAAAGTAAAAGTGAGATGATAATCCATTACCTTGAGTTTTACTTGCTTAAAAAGAACTGTAACCTCTAGTATAATGAATTAAAATTTATTATAATTCATTAAAATATTCATTATCATAATTATAATCATATATATAATACCTTTATAACATTGTAACACCCACTTTTATCAACAATTCCTTATTAACATTATCATTTCTAGGTGTTAACTATTTTATTTATCATGAGTATTTAAGTATGGTAGTTTCCGTCCATGTACATTTATCTTGGTTTTATAATAACTAGAATATAAATAATTATATAAATATCATATATATTCATTATATACAAATTTATATTCATCCATTAAAGATAGATACATAAAAATGAATTACAGTGTTAATGGAGACGGTTGGCCGTACGTACTCATGAACACTGTCCTCATTTTTTTATGTATGCAATGAATGAAAGGTCAATATTAATTCACCTTTAAAAGATTTTTACTATATCATATATGTCGCATATGTCGCATATATTGTAATTAACCAATGTTTTATCAATGAAATTCCCTTATTATAATTATGTATTATAGTATAATCATATAAGATTACATATAGAACACAATACAAACCTTATAAATAAATAAAGAATAAAATAAAAGGTATCTAAATAAGTTAGGGAACATATAGCGATGAAATAGTTACATGACATTTGGAATAGTAATGTGACCCTTATGAATAGTAAGCTAGAAAATGTAATATTAACCCCACTAATTAAAGTATAAACAAAATTTATCCATCTTATAAGTACCACTATGATATAATTATATCATATTATAAATAAATAAATATTTTAAAAATTATTAATAATGTGTTGGTATTTTTGTAAGTCATGTATATTTAATTGCTATTTTATAATTAATTTAATAATTTAAAATAAAATTTATTTTCATAAAATTTATTCATAAATAAGTATTTTGATGACTTATCATTATAATATTATTTTGAGAGACCTTAATTGATTTTTTAATGTTTTAGAAAATCAATTTTAATTTTAAAATTTATATTTTCAAGTAAAGTATGATTTTAATATAAAATAAAATTTCTCTTATTTAGAAAATTATTTTCATAAAATGGACTTCATTTTTAATTCTAAATGTCTAAAAATGGTCAGAGTGTATTTTTGGGATTTTTCTTAATTACTTGAATTTTTGATGAATAGAGAAATATGATAATTTAAAAAATATGCTAAATACATGAATTATTGAGTCATGGATGATGTTATATTATGGTAAGAACCCTCAGTTCAGACTCACATTCCCTATTAACTATTTTTGGACATAATAATCAAGGCTATTCATAGACTTGAGCAAAAATATTAAACTAATGATTGAATAATGGAAAACCCCTCCTCTCCTCCACTATAAATACCATCCCTCCTTACCTCCTCTTATTACACCTCAAAAGCCTTGTTCCTAGTACAAATTATAATAAAATATATAATTAATACCCTCTCCCATGTTTAAAATCTCTTAGTCTCATAAAAATACCAAAACCTCTCCCCTAGATAGTCTCTTATGTAAGATATATTCAAGAGGTAAATTCATCTTTTCATTTCCTTTATTTTCTATCATGTTCTTTTTTTCCTAAAATTCTTTTAATAAAAATGTTATGATAACTCTAGTAACATACATGTATTAGATTTTTTTTATCATAATGGACTAATTCATCATCATCCATCCTTTCCCCTCCTTTTATACTAGATATGAAAACACCATCCGAGATGTGTTAATTCATCATATTCGAGGATGATGAGTTTTCAATTTCTTTTACCATCTTTAATTCTAGTAATGAAACCATTTTTATTTTTTAAATAAACTATAATATATTTATTAAGTCTAATTTATATTTCTATAATCTTTTTTACACATGATATTAATATATAAAGAAAAATGTTTTCGTTGTGATCGAAAACCACTAATTAAACAAAATAGTTATCATTAAAGTTCTATGTAATGATTCATCTTCACTCTAAAAAACTAAATGAATTTTATAACCATGTAATATTATTTATGTTCACTGATAACATACCACTTCAATTTCGTACAACCATTCTCATCTTACATGTTTATCCTTACTTGTATATAAGTAAACCAATCATGAAAACCAAGGAAACAAACACACCCAAATGATGAAATATAATCTCTTAACCCATCAAAAAGGTAATGAATGAACTTAAAAAGGCTATAATGAATAAATTTCATGTATAATAGGTTCTTTAGTTATTAATTAATGAATCTAATTCTATTATACCGGACATTAAGATCAAGAGAATAAAACCTTCAGACTTAAGGTAAGGTATTCTACTCGAACGTCCATTATTCCTTTGGGTTTATCTATCTTTCTTTTTACCCAAATGAAGTTATCTTTTTATTTTTATGTAAATATTATAAATTATTATTAAATTTTACAAAATTATGTATCAATATCCATTCATCATTCTATTTTGGGGTTATATATATTTTTAATTGGTTCCCTTCTCAGTTCATCCCAATAAACAAACTCGTTTTAAGGGAACTTCCCAAATTCTTACCCTATTTCAAGTGAACTCTATAAAATATTTTAAGACACCATTATCTTTATAAAATCAGTCATTTTATTATTAAAATATTATTGGTTCACTTATGGATTTATGTAAAATATTATTCCCTTTAATTTTTTAAATGATCTTTGATATTTTCCGTAAGCCGCACTGAAATGTTTTAATTCTAAAGTTTATTAAATACTATTTTTATATGATATTTCTTCAATATGACATAAATTACCATGATATATTCTTATTATACATTATTATTTTCCATTAATGATATAATTCTTTTACATCATGGAATCTTCTATGATATGCCCATTGGTTATACTTTATGAAATGATTATGATACCCATTTCTTTCTATGGGTACCCTAATGTTTATGTATGATTGATTAAGTATGATTATTTATGTGGAAAACATAGTCATGAATATTTTAATATAGTTTTTCCATGATAGTGCTCCGATTCATTGGGTAAAGTTTAGTCTCATGAGACATTATGTGCAACAGTCTTAGCAGTTAGCCTTGACTCGAGCTACCATGCAGAACGGTCTTAGTGGTTAACCATAAATTGTGATCCCCTATGTTCAAGAAGACTTGAATCATTATAAAGTCATATTTTTTTTGTTTTTCACACATTACTATGACTCCATGTTTATATGATCCCTTGTTTATATGTTATGATTCCACATTTTCCTTGCCTTTTTTATGTCATTCTTTCTAACAAATGTGCTAAAGCTTTATTCTCATGTTTATTCTCTTATTGGGATTTTTAGATCATCCCTTTGTTCATGTTATCCCCAGGTTATCCAATGAAGACGTATGAGAATAATGGAAGTTAGGATCTCTTAATAATGATTTAATAAATAAATTTATTATTTAGTCCCATGTTTTCAGTTTTATGTATCTATCATTCCAAGACACTAGACTCTATGATCCTTGACATATAATATAAAGATTTATTATTATTAAAATCATGTAATGATATGTGTAAAATGATAAGATCGCTATAGTTGGTATCAAAGGATGGTCTAGTTATTTTTAGAGATTAGGAATAAAGAACATTAGTAAGTACCTTAAGGATTAAACTAAGTAAGAAAAAACATCCCTAAATTTTGGAAAGTATAGAGTAAGTGGTTTATCATGAAAAATACATCCCTGTATGGATAAAAACAAGTGTATTTGGAACTAAAACATATGTATCTAGGGGTAAAACTTGAAAACACCGATTTGAGATAGACTCAAATGGGAACTGGTGTAGGACAATGATCCTTACTACACTCTTGAGTTGATACTCTCAAAATATATTCTTTGATAAATTGATAAGATTAGTACAAACCATTATTGAGGGAAGAAAAAAAAAGAAACCCAGAATAATAAATTTGAGGACAAAGATTAAGGGTAGCCTATATTAAAACCTAGAGAATCACAAGTTAGGATATACTTTTCCATTAAGAGTATATCCTTTTATGTTTAAATTTTCCTTTTTTTATGATTATCAGCTAATTATTTAAGACCTATAATTATATGTTATTTTTCTTAGTTAATGAAGGTAAATATAAGAACACTTTCCACCAATCAATGTGACAGGCAATGTGAAAATTACCAAAATGATTTTCCTGATATGATGGAAATAGTTTCTCAATAATTTATGATAGTACTTTCTTAGATTGCTCAAGTTATGAATAATAACTTGAATAAATGTGTAAAACCCTCCTCTTACAAAGAACGATAATGTTTCTATTGAATCCATCATGCGGAAAAGGCCACCCATGTTTAGTGTATATTCTGATCCCCTCCTTGTGAAATAGTGTATTAACTCAAATGAAAAAATATTATCTGTCCTACAGTTATTAGAAGAAGAGAAAGTCATACTGGGGGTCTATCATCTTGATATAGAAGTTGATCAGTGGTGGACAATGATCAAGAATATGAAGTCCCAGGAAGAAATTGATTCCATGGATTGGAAGGAATTCAAGAAAATGTTTTTCAATAAATATTTTCCCCAAACCCCCCATCTCTAGTTGGAAAGAGAGTTCGTCAGACTTAAGTAAAAGGGATATGAGTCTATTAGGGTGTTCCAAGAAAACTTCACAAGTCTTGCATGATAAACCTCCGGCTAGGTCATGAACACTGAAAGAAAGGTGGATCACTTCTTTAGAGGACTAAATCAAAGTATATGAAAAGTTTTGGTGATGCGAGACTTCGAAAGTTATGAGAAGATTATCCATTGTCACCTTGATGTTGAAATGAAGATTGTAATGGGATAAATGGAAAAAAATTGGAATATAGAGTCTAATATGGGTGGTTCAAAAAATAAATCCCATGATGGAAAGATGTTCAAACATCCCTCATGTAAAAATTGTGGGAAGAAGCATCCTGGTAACTATCAAAAGGGAACCAGAAATTGATTCAAATGTGGAATAGGGGGCATCTAGATAAGAACTACCTAAGGGATTTGAAGAATCCCCCCAATGTGGAAGATGAATGGAAGGTTCAGATCAACACTCATTCTGTAGTGTAGTGTTACAACTGTAAGGAACATTGGCATTATGTGAACAATTTCACTAATCCAAGGTCTGTTGGAGGTAATCAACAAAAAAATATAAGGAAAAAAGGAAGGGATTATGCTATCACTACTACTGAGGTTGATCTAGGAAATGATGTGGTGATAGCTACAGTTGTTATTCATTAAATAATTGATGATGCTCCTTTCGTCACAAAATATAATGATCGGAAAAGGGGAATATCTGAGCTCAAAGTGATTCAACCTTTGAAAAAAACATCAAAAATCGACAAAGGCATGAACAAAGGATCAAAAGAAACTGCACCGCGCAAGTTATATCACTGTCGTGCAAGTCCACTTGCGCGACGCCCTTATGGTTGCGCAAGTGACTTTCGCGACCTAAGTGATAACCGCCCGGTAACCGCCCAGGGCCTTCTTTTACCTATAAATAGACCCTGTGGGCCCCCCATTCGAGAGGATCTTTTTCCAGAAACTCGGATTGAAGCTCCCGACACCCAAGTCTCTAATCAAAGCTTCCGGAACACTTCTAAGGTAATTTCTTACCTAGAACAGAAGATCTAAAGAGAAGGAGGAAGGCCTAAGTGTTGAAACTCATCAACACTTGCGCGCCTGAGTGGTCAGCCCTTAAGGGAAGTGACCACACTTGCGCACCTCCTTATTCCTTCAATAGAATTTGCGCGTCCCTTTTCTGGAAGAACCTCAAGAGGATTCTAAAGGGTTTAATAAAGAGTCGCTCAAGTATTTTAATGCTGGTTGAAAATCGCGCAAGTACCCCACATGCCGCGCAGGTATACCTGCGCGACCAATACTTGCGCGCCACCGTAGTACCTGCGTTCCTTCCAAGACTTGCGTGCCCATTCCTTTTTGGGTCCCTTTTCTACCAATTTCACCCCTCTTAAACCATTTCACCTTTCTTATTCAAGATTTAGTCTTCAAGATACTATTCAAAGCCATTTATGGCATGATTTCTTGATTTGACTTCCTTATCTGAAAGGAATTAGGTGGAATATCTCTCAAAACCTAGTGATTTACACATCTTCATGTCACCAAAGATTGATAGTTCATTCATTCAACCTCATCCTTTAAGATGAGAGAATCCTTAACCTGGGTCTCCTTTTCAGGAATAATCCCCAGTTATAAGTCCTTTAATCTGGGCATCTTCCTCAGGAGTAAGTCCCAAATTCTTAAAATTCCCAAATCTGGGCATCCTCCTCAGGAGTAAGCCCCAAACCTTAATTCCTTAACTTGGGCATCCTCCTCAGGAGTAATCCCCAATCATAATCCTTTAATATGCGAATCCTTCTTAGGAGTAAGCCCCAAGTCCTCTAATTTTGGGCATCCTTCTTAGGAGTAAGCCCCAATCTCAAATATGGGCATCCTTCTTAGGAGTAA
This sequence comes from Viscum album, assembly GCA_963277665.1. Lineage (NCBI taxonomy): Eukaryota > Viridiplantae > Streptophyta > Magnoliopsida > Santalales > Viscaceae > Viscum > Viscum album. The sequence goes on from OY728148.1 coordinate 1,815,833,596, forward strand.
GCGCCGAGTCCCTTAATTTGGGCATCCTTCTTAGGAGTAAGCCCCAATCTCAAATATGGGCATCCTCCTCAGGAGTAAGCCCCAATCTCAAATATGGGCATCCTCATCAGGAGTAATCCCCAAACCCTAATCTCTATCCTGGAACTCCTTTTCAGGAATAAGACCCAGTCATAATCTTGGGCTTCCTTTTCAGGAGTAATCCCCAAGTCCCCTAATTTCTCTTTAACTAGTCCTAATTTTCGTTTGATCTGGGATTCCTTATCAGGAGTAAAACCTAGTTGTCAATCCTCTCCTAATTTTGGCTTCCTTTTCAGGAATAAGTCCCAAGTTAGAGTATTCAAATCTCCATGAAGCACATATACCATTATGGACCTTGTTCCTGGATTTTCTCCCTAAAATTAAATCCTAAACCTTCATCTATCTGGGAAGTCATACATACATAAGCCCCAAACCATTTCTTATGATTGCATCTTTCATGGCACAATTGTCTAATTTTTACCAATACGTCTTGTTTCTCACACCGAGCATGACTCACGTGAGCTTAGAGTGTAAAAGTAATTATGACATCCTTCTTTGATCCATCAATCATAAACGTCATACTCCCTTACTCGAACTACGTGGGTTCTGATTCCTTTTCCAAAACAAAGGATACGTAGGTAGCCCATTTATGGGTTCGATCCCATCTTTGAAATAATCCATGTCCTTATGAATGACAATAAACTTCATGTTCCCCACTAAGTGGCTTTAAAACCAGCCTGGTCATTATAATGACCAAGAGACTTTTATAAATGTTTTGAAGGATACCATTGACCAAGAATCTCTAAATAGATACAGATGATTATCTATTGATGAAGAACCTCGAATACGTATAAAAGATTCTCTAAATTTCTTACATATTTAATCATTGATTGTTAAAACTAAAGGAAATCTCATTTTATACTTGGTAATGTAATAAGGATTCACAAACATAACTTAAATCTATAAAGAGAGTCCCGGAGTAGACAATAATTCCCTTCAAAAAGGTGTGATGAGTCTGACCTCCCATCCTCTCGACCAATGAAAATTACTAAGCCTCATCAGTCCACAAGATAATGAGCGCCTACCTTTGGAAAGTAGGTCCAAACGGATGTGGAATCATTGGATATTTCCGGTTCTACGAACAAACCTGTTAGAAACCGATTGGAACGTTTGAATCTCCCATCCAGGTGGTCATCCCCAAATTCCGTGCGAAAAAAAAATGGTGAACCTGACTTGAATCCTTAACCAAGTTAAAATGATGTTTTACCTATTTGTTAATCCCCTATTTTAAACTCAATAGGAGGGCTAACAAAAAAAATCATTGACATATGTTCTCATCCAAAGGATGAAGTGGCTGAATTTTATCTTGATTACGTCTGTTATATCAAACAGACATTCTTTTCCAAGATCTTCTGTATTTCCATAATGGCTGCTCTCAAATTCACATCTGTGAATACTGCTGCTGCAAATACCACTGCTGTTATTCCTACTGGATCGTCATCCGCTCTGAGGATGACATCACCTACTCAGTGTCTTCAACGCTAGGTATCAAATACGCTGGTTAAGGAGTACCGTCAACACGGTACCATCCCAACTTTGGAGGCTTCCCGACAGGCCCTCCAAGTGAACAACTCACACAGGTCGTCCGGACAACGACGACTAGTGATCAAGAGGAAGGCGGTGCTGACTACCGTCTCCAACCGTTTCGGGTCGTTATCCCCGGAACGCAATTTCCATTCAATCCCTTACTCTGAGGAAGTGAATGAGAAGGTCCCTCAGGGCCTTAATTCAAAAAGAAAGGAGTCCTTCCTGAGGGATCCCATCAACAATGGCCACCAGACTCGTGCGGTAGTGCGCCCTCAACATGATGAGGGTACCGACTCCAGGCATTCAGCTCAGGTTCCTCGAACTCAAGCAGGCAAGATGAACCACCAGAGACAGAATCCTGTTAACAATGGGAAAGTTATCATCCCTACCATCTCCAGAGAAGTCCACCAACCTAACTTGGTGGCGAACAATGAGCAGGCACACACACCTGCCCGTTTTAATTCCGCTGTCCAGCAGACTCGTCTAGCAGCATCAAGCCAATCCTGCCAGGCAATTCCGATGGAGTACTACAGGCAGGAACATACACCTGCTTATACATCATCAGTTAGTCAGCAGGCTCGTCTGACTACATATGATGGATCTCGTCAACCGCGTTTGTTGAAGTGTAATCAGCAGGCATATACACCTGCTAATACTAATCAAACCTACCAACAGTCTCGCTTAGTAGCGCATGGAGAAGTCAGTCGAAAAGCCCCGACGACAAACAGGAGGCAGACTCAACTCTCTGCCTCCACACTTGAGTACTGTCAGGATTCACTGACAGGAAAAGGAGGATAGGAGTAGGCACATACACCTACTCCAAATCCGGAATGGACGTATATTCCTGTTCCGGCGGCTGAAGTCACCAAGAATATTTTGTCAATGGTGAAAGAGCAGTGGCAAATTCCTGCTCATATTCTGGATGCTTGCCAAGATATCATAACAGCTTCAGCATCATCTTAAGGACAGACACATAAATCTATCCCTAGCAGTGGAGTGACACATCAACGATTCACTCCGGAACAGACACACACATCTGTTCCAGTCCAAGAGGGTTATGGGGCATAATCCCCCATATCATACGGACAACCATGTCAGGCACATACACCTGATTTGAGTGGAGATCGTCAGCCTAACCTGACCATCTTTCCTGATCAGGCACATACACCTGCTCGGAGTAACCACTTTCATCAACAAGTGGTTTCCAAAGTGAGTAAGAAGGCATCTAAGAAAAAGATCCGCCCATCACAGTCAAGAGATCAAAGGCCAATCTGTAACAAGGCCTTGCTCGATGCTGGAGTTCTTGAAGCCCTCAGACATTTATCTGTTGGAATTCAAGGTTCTACTCCCTCAGTTCCCAATAACAGGAACATTAATTCCAAAAGTCTTCAACAGACACTTCCTCATGAAGGCTTTCTTCATGAAAATTCGGTCAATCTTGAAGTTTCTTCTTCAGATGAGAGCCACAGGAACCCTCTATGTGGTCAAAAGACCATGGAGCAAGAGATCTCAACTTTTGCTGTAACCCATTATGGTGGCCCTCCCCATGATGATGAATTTCGCTGCGAAATTCCTCTCCGCAGTAGTGATTCACATTTCCTGGAAAATACTCCAGTGGAAAATGTAGTGCCGAGAAATCCCTCTTATCTTGAGGCACTTGTAAATGTGAAACCAGTCATGTATGATGCTTTATCACTAGTAAGTGAAATACTTTCTCAATCAGAAGATAGCCCAGGGTGTAGGTCATTCTCCGAACCACCCCTAAGTCATGCATCTTTTCGTTCGATCAATGATATCTCTACCAATTTGTTGAATCCAATGAAGCAAAAAGGAAACACCAACTCTGGTCAAAATAGGTAGAAGAATCTTCATTTAATGATAAAGAGGAAATGTTGAACATGAGGAAAAAACTGGCAAAAAGTGAAGTACCAGTCATGTTTTGGCCTTTGGCTGACTCCCAGTACGACATTCCAAAGATGTTGACGGATGATGGAATCCATGATATTCATCTCAACATATGGAAAAATCTTTGTCAATTGAAGAAGAAAGTATTATCTTATGATGAATATGAAAATCATCTTATGATAATAGAAGGGCTACAACATCAGATTGATTTGGCATCTCTATCAGTCTCTCGGTATCCGAAGGCTGAAAAGCAGCAGAGAACCATTCAACGTTCATGCCTTGGAGCACTATGAAAATTGCATCAGTTAATTTCCAATGCTTCATCTGGTGTTCATATCAGAGGATGGGGTGTTCACGGAGCACTACATTTCACAGTGCTTTCCAGTTAGCAAAGCCCGCCGAAAATGGTCTCATGCAATGTTATTGCCCATGGCCGGCCACAGTCAATGAGCTTTGTTCATAATCAAAAGCTTGTTCAAGAACAGGCTTCAACTAGTTCCTCTCAAAATCAAGCATATAGAGAACAAGTTGTTGAATTTCTCCTACATCAAGCAGGCGGGAATATTTCACAAGCCTCTCGTATGGAGAAAACACGTCATCAAATGACAGAAGTCTCGGAAATCATCCAACGGTCTGTTGAACCAGGTGATAAAAGTGGATATAGGCTAATGCATCCAGCTAATTTCCGAACTAAGATTCACAAGATCAAGAGATCTTTTAAGAAGATCTCATACGTAGCATGTCAAGAGCCACCCCAGCTTGTCAGACTGGGGACTTCTTTAATCCAACCCTCAGAGTCAACAAATGGGATTCGAGGAGTTGAGCGGAATCAGCAGGAACATCCCCAGTTCACAAGACTGGGGACTCTTTCAAATCATCAATCCCCTCCTCAATGAATGTTGGTCTTTTCTCGATTAGGGAAGAAGCCCCAAGGGGAACGAAGAGCCAAATTATTAGGAGATTCCCTCCAAATTATAGCTCATCAAGAAGTTCCTAAAGGATTGAATCATCAAAAGGCAATGTCTCATCAAAGACATGAAAGAAGACAATATCACAGAAATGTTGATAGAAGGGATCTGATGCATTATGCATCAATCAATGTCATCAATGTCGTTGTTGCTAATCCACCAGAGGAGGTTCACTCAGGGGACTCAGATGAAGAGCGTCCTGCTCAAGAAAATGTACGCACCGATACAAATGAAGAAGGTGTACGTACATGAAGTCAAAGGATTACTCAGAACCTAGGTAATCCACTTCCCTCTCTCTAAAAAGTATCCAACAAAGGGAACGGAAAGAATCAAGTTACATATCCTTCCTCTGGAGAAGGTCAATCGCTCTCATTAGAGCAAAGGTTTGCACAATAGGAGGAAGAAATGAAAGAATTAAGAAGGTTGAATGCAGAACTACTTCAGAGTAGTCTTCTTCTTAAGAATGCTGAAGTCCGACAGCCGAAGGAATTTTTTGTAACTACTGAGATGGATCAGGAATATCCTCCTTTATCAGTACACCCTCAGAAGTTTAATCCTACGGGTCAAGTGCAACAACGGTTGGCAGCACTACCATCAGTTGCAGCACCAACCACCACGTCTGTCCAAGCTCCATTCATTGCACCTACTCAAGACCAGATTCAACCAGATGTTTCTCAAAAGTTAATAACTATAATTGAGTCATTAACAGATCGGTTAGAAACTATGGAAGGGAAACAGGCACATGTTCAACCAGAAAAGAAAGTTTACCCTGAATGGGTAGATTCAATTTCTCCTCCATCCAGTTTTGGAAACCCTGTTTTTCCTACATTCAATGGATTAGGCGACCCTGAACAACATTTGACACATTACGTGTCTTGTTGTGATCCTATGATGGGAACTCCAGAGCAGCAAGAAGTAGTGAAACTCAGATGCTTCGTGAGAACCTTGCAAGGACCATCTTTTGTCTGGTATACAATCTTGCAATCCCGGTCAATCATCGGATGGGAGGATCTTCGCCAAAAATTCCTTCTTCAGTTCAGCTCAACATTGCCGATAACGACAGTTTTCGATCTTACAAACTACAAGCAAAGGGAAAATAAAAGAGTCTCTAATTTCATTGCTCGCTGGAAGGGATTAACGTATTCCCTTAGTTTAGAACTCCCTCAGGAGGAGCTGTTGCCAATCTGTGTGGAAAATTTGCGTGACGAGTTACGCACGCCATTAATCCTTATGAAATACACAGGAGGGTTTCGAGACCTTACTTAAATCGCTCAGCAGATTGAAGATTCCCTTATACAGGCTAAGGTTAAATCTCGTGTAATTCCATCAGCTCCAGGAAGGATAATCGGTAAAGCAGAAACTGCTATAGTTATGCTTAAACAAGCACCTGTACCTATTTCTACTTCAAAACCTTCATCTTCTCGAAGGGTTCCACCTCCTGAACGCCAACAAAAAAGTCCGTTTCGTCCAAATGATCAAAGAGATCAACGACGAAAACAATTTGAGGATATGAAGAGTAAAACATACTACTTCCGAAGTGAGAAAGTTCCTGGTTACTTCATTTCAGCTCTGGAAAATAATTTGGTTCAATTACCAGTGCCCAAGAGGCCAAACAAAGAAGGAGATGAAGACCGTCCCAATTATTATCCCTTTCATCAAATGTTAGGTGCATCCCATCCAGGAGTGTTTTGTCTTCAATGACCTCCTGCAAAAGATCGTCGACTTGGGACAAGTCAATTTGAAAGGTTCTTCGACTCAGGTAGCATGTGTTACTGCTACAGTTCCAGAGGAGGAAGGTGAATGGCAAGAAGTCAAAAGCAGAAATGCACAGAAGTATGATGATTGGATGGTCAGAAATACAATCAATCGGACTCATGCCATTTTGCGAACACAATTAAAGAAACCAATTGTGTCTTTTGCCATGAATATTGCGGTAAAACCCTCTTCGTCAGAGGGAAAATACTCAAAGAAACGGTTTGATTCAAAGAAGAAAAAAGAATCAGAAGAAGATGAGTATGTGTAAAAGCCTAAAATATCTTTGACTCTGGAAGACTTTATTCAATCTACTTCAAAACCACGGGCACCGCCCCATCAAATGGCACAACCTAAATAGGCTAATCAGGCAGAGTCTTTATCAGACGAAGAGTTAATCTTCGGTTCTGTTAATATGATTCAATTAACAGATCCGTATCCCAGTCTTGATAAGCCTGAATTCCCTGTATCAAATAAGGGACTCCGAGGAAGTTCCAATGGTTCAGGATATAGGGGAAGACATGGATCTTTCTGAAGCCATTACTCCAATTCTACCCCTGCTAGCACTGTGTGTGCAGCAGAAACTCATGGTAGAGCCCTTCAGCAAGCTCAAAAAGAACAAGCAAGTTCTTCTGCCAATGGTCAACTCAGTCTTGGCACAGTTATTTTGGAAGACCGATTGAAAATTTCATCTTCTTTATCTCAGCAAGTAAATGGATCTAATCGGTCTAATCTTCCAAAACCAAGGATTTTGCCAACTTCTATCCCAATACAAGATGCATTAGCTTCCAAAGCATCGGATTCCAAGGTACCTGCTAAACCGCATATTCCTGTTGGGAAACGCAGACCTTTAGATCAAAAGTATGATATATTGAAACACTTCGCCCAAGTACCAGACACGTTATCAATTTTGGATGCTTTGAATCTGTCAAAAGATCTTCGGGAAGCACTCATCGAAGCTTTGTCAAGTCCTCGGGAGTTTGAAGCTGAAATTGCAGCAAGTGAAGTCTATCACATAGAGAATAATCCTGCAGAATGCCATGCAGTGATATCTTTTACTGATAAAGATGAATATGATGTTGTGCATGGGCACATAAAACCTCTCTACATATCTGGAAAAGTCAATGGTGTAGATATCTGAAGAGCTTTCATTGACAATGGTTCAGGAGTCAACCTCATGCCCATTCGTACACTTCGTCGATTGGGCCTCACGGAATCTGATTTATCTCCTTCTACCATGATGTTACAAGGATATGATAAAAATGAACAAGAACCACTGGGTGAAGTTACACTCAGAACTCAGTTTGGAGATCTTGTATCCAATTCGGATTTCATGATTGTTGATCAAGACTCAGCTTTCAACGTCTTGCTTGGAAGACCCTGGCTACATCAGCATGCAGTTATTCCTTCATCATACCATCAATGTCTCAAATACTGTTTCAATGGTCATGTTGGAACATTTTATGGTGATAAGGCCCTGTTCAAGACATGTGAGTCTCAATACATTGAGGCGGAATTTTATCACATGAAGGGAAGAGAAAAATCTACAATGAATGAAATTACCAAAGTTAATGCTCCATATGGTTTGGAGAAGATTCCAATAAATCCATTTACACATGTGAGTACAGATTATGTGTTACCTATCAGTCAAATTGACAAAATATGCCCAAATCAAAATACTCTTATGGAAAGATCCATAATGTCAATTACAGAAATTGAGCCAGACAACATGGGAGAAATTGGTAACCTACCAAACATTGATGAAAGCACAAGTGGTGACGTTTTCATTTCATATGCTGAAGTCCAACAGGTCTATACTTTTCCAATCAGGCCAGAAGAAGTTATAGCAACATCAGAGGTGAATAATTATGTTAATTCTCAATCCATCATCTCCTCTTTATTTCCCAAATAAGGCCCTTTATCATCAATAGGGTCGGAAATGGAAGCGTCTTCTTCAAAATGTGCAAATTTTGAAATCTCTTATGATCATGAAAATTTCATTTTGTCATCTACTATGCAAGTAGAAACGGAAGAAATAGCACATGATGAAGAGGAAGAGGAAGATCTTAGAGATGCTCCTCCAGCATTTGAAGAGGGTATCTCTACCACTGTGGATGAACTCAGAGAAATAAATCTGGGTACAGAGAAAGATCCACGCCCCACTTTAATTAGTGTGGCCATGACCCTTGAAGATCAAGAGATGTATATTTCTTTTCTAAAGCAAAATAAATATATTTTCTCATGGAACTATACAGAAATGCCTGGGGTTGATCCTGATATTGCTACTCATCATTTGGGTTTACCAAAAGAACATCGAGGATTTAAGCAAGCCGCGAGAAGAACACACCCAACTTATGCTTCCAAAATTGAAGCTGAAGTGGATAATCTGATCAAAGCTAACTTCGTCAAAGAAGTTCAATATCCCAAGTGGTTCGCTAATATTGTCCCTTTAATGAAGAAGAACGGACAAATTAGGGTTTACATCGATTTCAGAGATCTTAATCGGTATTGTCCTAAAGATGATTTCCCAATTCCGATTACAGAACTCTTAATTGATGCGATGGCTAGTTATGAAGTACTTTCCCTCATGGATGGATATTCCGGATATAATCAGATCCGAATGGCCTCAGAAGATGAGGGATCTACAGCCTTTATAGCCCCTCAAAGTGTGTTTTGTTACCGGGTGATGCCCTTTGGTTTAAAGATTGCAGGTGAAACATATCAACGCGACATGCATCGTATCATCAAACCTTTTTTAGGGAAGTTTGTTGAATGCTATGTAGACGATTTGGTGGTTAAATCCAAAAAACGTTCTAATCACTTGGCTGATTTGGAAGTCATATTCCACAAGCTTCGACAACATAATTTGATGATGAACCCCTTAAAATGTGCTTTTGGGGTAACCTCAAGAAAATTTCTCGGCTTTGTTATACGCCATCGTGGTATTGAAGTCGATCCTGAAAAGACCAAATAATTCCTTGGTATGTCACCTCCTCAGAATTTGAAAGAATTAAGAGGACTTCAAGGACACTTAGCCTATATTCGGCGTTTCATTGCCAATTTGGCAGGCAAAAGTTTACCCTTTACCAAATTATTGAAGAAATGAGTCACTTACCAGGGGACTGAAGAATGTCAAGAAGCATTTGATTTTCTCAGGAAATACCTCTTGAGTCCACCAGTACTCATGCCACCTATTGAAGGTAGACCACTTATCCTCTATGTGACAGCTCTAGAGCGATCATTGGGTGCCTTTCTCGCTCAAAAGAATGATGATGAGAATGAAAATAGCCTCTACTATCTCAGTAGAACTATGCTTAAAGCAGAAACCCGGTATTCAAGTATTGAGAAGTGCTGCCTGGCATTAATCTTTGCATTTCAGAAACTGAGAAACTACCTGAAACATCACGAGGTCCAATTCGTATCTCGCAATAATCCGCTCAAATTCATCCTTAGTCGTCCAATGCTTACAGGACGTCTAGCAAGGTGGGCAGTTATTTTGCAGCAGTTCGACATTCAGTATGTATCTCAAAAGGAAATTAAGGGCCAAGCTCTGGATGATTTCCTGGATGAACATCCTTCAGTGGAAGACACGTCTTCAGATATTGAACTCTCTGATGAGGAAGTTTTCTCTATTCAAGAGAGTCCTCAAACATGGGAAATGTATTTTGATGGTGCTTCCAGAAGTCCAACAGGGAAGAAAATGGAAAATCCTAAATTCAACAATGTTGGTTTAGGAATTGTATTCATTTCTCCAGATAAGGCATTGTTACCTTATTCCTTTTTATTGTGGGAAGGTGGTACCAATAATGAAGCCGAATACCAAGCTCTTATCACAGGGTTGGAGTTAGCGCTTCAAGCACAAGTGAATCACATAAAGGTGAAAGGTGATTTAGACCTGCTAATCAAACAAGTCAATGGGGATTATGCCATCAGAATAGAAGAATTAATCCCTTTGTATGATTACGTCAGAGAGTTAATGGAGGAATTCCCTTCAGAACCGACATTTTCTTATGTCCCAAGATCACAAAATGCTCAAGCTGATGCACTGGCTAATATAGCCACAGCTCTAGAAGATCCAAATTGGGACGAGAAAACCATCAGTATTGCCCACCGTCGTGTAATTCCACATTATGTTCAAGCCAGAATAGAGGAAATTAATGAAATTAGTCCCATTCCTGAACCGTATGGTCATACTACAGGATGGATGTCACCTATCAGGGAATACCTTCAAAATGGAACACTTCCACCTGATAGAGCTGAGAAAGAACAAATCCGGCGACGTGTGGTCAATTTTACTCTTTATGATGGCCCAAAACACCTAGAGAAAATTCTCTACAAACGTGGTTTTGATGGAGTTCTCTTCAGATGTATTGATGGTTAAGAGACAATGGCTATCATAAAAGAAGAGCATGCAGGAGTCTGTGGTGCCCACCAGTCTGGACATAGATTGTCTGATCAAATTCGAAGGCTTGGATACTTTTGGCCTTCAATGATACAAGATTGTGTTGATTTCACAAAGAAGTGTCATTCATGTCATGTACATGCCAACTTCATTCATCAACCTCCAGAGTTGCTTCATACAGCTAAATACTCGTGGCCATTTTCCACATGGGGAATGGTTGTGGTGGGACCTTACCCTTCAGCTACAGCCAAGCAGTTTAAGTACATTCTTACTGCTACTGATTTCTTTTCCAAATGGGCAGAGGCATTACCTCTCAAAGAAGTCAGTTCTAAATGTATTGTTAGCTTCATCAAGTCTAACATCATTTCTAGATTTGGTGTCCCTCATACCATATTGACGGACAACGGCACGAACTTCTGTTCTTCTGAGGTGAATAAATTGTATCAAGAATACAACATTAAATCCAACCATTCATCTCGGTATCATGCGGCGGCTAATGGAAAAATAGAAGCCTTTAACAAGACTCTTTCAAATATACTGTAAAAGATGGTGGATAAAGATAAGAGTTCATGTCCTGATAAACTCTTTCATGCTTTATGGGCTTACCGGACTACCACCCGTAATGCAACGCGGTCAACTCCATATTCGTTGGTATATGGAACAGAAGCAGTCTTGCCAATTGAAGTTCAATTGCCCTCACTCAGAGTAGCCATTTGTGATCAGTTATCTACAGATGAGAAATCCCAAAAGTTATTGAATGAATTGGAACAGTTAGTTGAGAAAAGATTGTGCACTTTGCACCACTTGGAAATCTATCAGAATCGAATAGCACGAGCTTTTAACAAAAAATTTCGTCTTCGTTCATTCATTCAGGGAGAATTGGTATTGGTTCTCAGAACACCAATGATACCAGGAAAGAATCCTCCCAAGCTTGAACCAAAATGGGAAGGACCTTATTCAATACATAAGGTCAACTCCAATGGAGTTTATTCATTAATCTCAATGGATGGAGAACTCATCACGACTCCAACCAATGCCAGATTTCTGATGAAATATTTTGTATAAACACAAAATATGGTCCCCAGAACCAAGATTCTTACAATTGGTTCATACAACTTTGGTCCAGTACGACCTTAAACTGCAACTTCGTCTAACATGACGTTAAACTGTAGGAAAGTCCCTTTTTCGTCCAACATGACGTTAAACTGTAGAAAAGAAGATGTCCCTGCAACATGACACTAAACTGTGCAGCACCAGTTCGTCCTTGCTATATGACGTTAAACTATACAGAAATGGTCCAGCACGACCTTAAACTGCAACTTCGTCCAACATGACGTTAAACTGTAGGAAAGTCCCTTTTTCGTCCAACATGACGTTAAACTGTAGAAAAGAAGATGTCCCCGCAACATGACACTAAACTGTGCAGCACCAGTTCTTCCTTGCTATATGACGTTAAACTATACAGCAATGGTCCAGTATGACCATAAACTGCAACTACGTCCAACATGACGTTAAACTGTAGGAAAATACCTTTTACGTCCAACATGACGTTAAACTGTAGGAAAGTCCCTTACGTCCGGAAAGACATTAAACTACATAAGCACTTAATAGTCCAGTATGAATTTAAACTGCATCATCCTCGGTCTATTCATATGACCTTAAACTATTTGCACTTTCGTCCAACATGACGTTAAACTGTAGAAAAGAACTTGTCCCCGCAACATGACACTAAACTATGCAGCACCAGTTCGTCCTTGCTATATGATGTTAAACTATACAGCAATGGTCCAGTATGACCTTAAACTGCAACTTCGTCCCACACGACATTAAACTGTGAAAAATTTCCCTAAACCGTCCAGCATGACCTTAAACTGCATCATCCCTGGTCCATGCATATGACCCTAAACTATTTGCAAGTCCCTTACGTCCAGCAAGACGTTAAACTGCGACGTCCTAACTACATGACGCTAAACTATATAAAATTCCCTTACGTCCAGCAAGACGTTAAACTGTGACGTCCTAACTACATGACGCTAAACTGTATAAAAGTCCCTTACGTCCAACAAGACGTTAAACTGTGACGTCATAACTACATGACGCTAAACTGTATAAAAGTCCCTTACGTCCGGAAAGATGTTAAACTATATAATCATCAAAGGTCCTGTATGACCTTAAACTACACCACCGTCCAGCATGACATTAAACTGCACCATCCACGGTCCATGCATATGACCTTAAATTATTCACACTTTCGTCCAACATGACGTTAAACTATGGGGAAAAAAATCACCAATGCGTCCAACAGGACGTTAAAATGGTGCACTCTTTTGTCCTCACTGCATGACATTAAACTACACAGTTCCCCCCTTTCGTCCAACATGACGTTAAACTATATTGTTCCCATCGTCCTAACTACATGACGCTAAACTGTACAGAAAATCCTTGATATGTCCTACATGACATTAAACTGTATTTTGTCCCTGCTATAGGACACTAAACTGTGCAGCACCAATAGTCCTAACTGCAAGACTTTAAACTGCATAGTCCCTTTATATGTCCTACATTACATTAAACTATGCATCGTTAAGATTGTTGTTACCTCTTGTTTCTCACACCGAGTATGACTCATGTGAGCTTAGAGAAAACCTCAACCGTAACACTCTCTGTTTGGGCCGCTAACCATGTATAAGTCCCAACAACATTTTTTTATTTATTAGATCATTGTCCCCAAAAACAACTTGATCATTAATTCATTGTTTAATTGAACTACACGGACTTTGATCCTTGCCCTCCAGGATGGGTATGTAGGCAACCTCCCAGGGTTCATGCCCAAAAACAATCTCTTCACATCGGTTCATCACCATCTCATATGATGTTGATTCGTGAAACCGCCCCTAGAATCAATATCTTTACATTGATTCACTTTCTTCCTTGTTATATGACGTTAAACTATGCAACACTTTTGTTCGGTACGACAATAAACTACAATACTCGTTGATTTCCTCATTTGAGAGAGAACTTTTATTGACATTGATTTTTCAATCATGTTTTATTTCAAAAGACTACGTGCATACATGGTAATGCCTAAACTTTTTATCTTGGGTTAAATCATCATTGTAGTAAAGTCCCCTTTCACCCTCCAAATGTACGAACCAAATTTTTACAAAGGGTAGTTCTAGAACTACGTGGACTTGATTCCCATCATTATGGGATACGTAGGAACATTCGAGTGTCCCTCGAATCCAGTCCCAAGTCTTTTGGGCTTAACCCCAAATTTCACTTTCAGTCCCTTGGCTGAAAAGTCCTCATGAAAACACACACTGTGAATTCATTATTATGGTCCGAATTCTATGACCCTAAACTAAGATCTCTCATACTTTCGTCCTGCACGACGTTAAACTGCATTTCAAGAACTACGTATGGCTTGATTCTCATTCTTATGAGATACGTAGTGAAGTCCAAAATTTCAATTCAGGACCCAACCACAACATGATTATAGTTATCATTGACCTATGTATCTCTATATACATTGGACAATACCCATATTTATGTGTTATAATCCTAACCTTAATTATTTTCAGATCTTCATAACCCTTTTCATGACTTCTAGTCACAAAAATTTCAAACTTCTGAGAATTCTTTTGCCTGACTATGCAGCACGTGCCCATAGGTGGCCTTGCATAAACAGTCCACATAACAGACTTGTCAGCCGAAAGATGCTATTTATTTGACCATGAATCCAATGCCCTTAGGTGGCCCTGCATATTTCAACCCCCTAACGGGTTTTTTAAATAATGGTAACTTCATTCTTGGGAAGAATGCCTCTTTTGTCCTTATTTTTCTTAAACGACAGTATGTAGGGATCCGCAAAAAAATAGCCATCCTTAACATATTTGTCCCATATCTTTTTTTCATGATCTGAAAGTATTCAAGTCTATGGTTTATTCTTCTTCCCTACGTTTTGGTCAGACCTTCGTAGGAGTGATATTCATCCAGTTCTTCGATAATCTTATCTGGAAATATCTTCTCCATATTCAAGTACCTCTTTCCATACAACAAACTCTATACTTTAGAAAATTTGAATCTCCATAAACTTTCACTGGCTTTTAAGCACTAGGAAAGTAAATTTCTGGGAGTTCTTTTGCCTGACTATGCAGCACGTTCCCATAGCTGGCCTTGCATAAACAGTCCACATAATAGACTTGTCAGCCGAAAGATTCTAGTTATTTAACCATGCAGCCAATGCCCTTAGGTGGCCCTGCATATTTCAACCCCCTAACGGGTTTTGTTAAATAATAGTAACTTCATTCTTGGAAACTACTTCTTCTAATGCCTTTTAGCCCTTTTTCATATCATTCCTCAGATTCAAATATTCTTAAGCCATAGTTTACATATTTTGCCTCATACTTGAGTATGGTAATATGTTTTTAGATAAATTTTCAAGGAATTGTGTCAATCTTAATACATTTTGGTCAAAGCTATTTCGACCTTAAATATTAGCCCCTTTATATCCGACATGCATGACTTTAAACTGCCAGATTTCTTGTTTTTCTTTTCACCTCAGAGTCAAATCCTTTTTTCTCTCCAGATCGAACTCTGAGGGGGGACTTTTGTTGACTCTCCTTTCCGTCACAGAGTCTAACGACTGAAAAAAAGGAAATACCTTAGTCCAAAGTGATTCATCCTTTTAAGAAACATCAAAAATCGACAAAGGGATGAACAAGGAGAACATTGCCCATAGGTCGCGCAAGTTCCCTCATGGTCGCGCAAGTACACTTGCGCACCGCCTAGTGGTCGTGCAAGTACTTGCACGCTGCCTAGTGGTCATGCAAGTCTACTTGCGCGACGCCTTATGGTCATGCAAGTGACTTGCGTGACCTAAGTGATAACCGCCCGGTAACCGCCCAGGGTCTTTTCCTACATATAAATAGACCCTTTGGTCCCCCCATTCGGGAGGATCTTTTTTCCAGAAACTTGGATTGAAGCTCCTGATGCCCAAGTCTCTTCTCAAAGCTTTCGGAACACTTCTAAGGTAATTTCTTACCTAGAACGGAAGATATGAAGAGAAGGAGGAAGGCCTAAGTGTTGAAACTCATCAACACTTGTGCGCCTGAGTGGTCACCCCTTAAGGGAAGTGACCACACTTGCACGCCTCCTTAGTCCTTCAATAGAATTTGCGCGTCCCTTTTCTGGAAGAACCTTAAGAATATTCTAAAGGGTTTAATAAAGAGTCGCTCAAGTATTTTAATGCTGGTTGAAAATCGCGCAAGTACCCCACATGCCGTGCAGGTATACCTGCGCGACCAATACTTGCGCGCCCACGCAAGACTTGCGCGCCTTTCAAGACTTGCACGCCCCTACCTTTTTGGGTGCCCATCTTGCCCATTTTACCCCTCTTAAGCCATTTCACCTCTCCTATTCAAGATTTAATCTTCAAGATACTCTTCAAAGCCATTTATGGCATGATTTCTTGATTTGACTTCCTTATTTGAAAGGAATTCTGTGGAATATCTCTCAAAACATAGTGATTTATACATCTTTATGTCCCAAAGATTGGGAGTTCATTAATTCAACCTCATCCTTTAAGATGAGAGAATCCTTAACCTGGGTCTCCTTTTTAGGAATAATCCCCAGTTATAAGTCCTTTAATCTGGGCATCTTCCTCAGGAGTAAGCCCCAAATTCATAAAGTTCACAAACATGGGCATCCTCCTCAGGAGTAAGCCCCAAACCTTAATTCCGTAACTTTGGCATCCTCCTTAGGAGTAAGCCCCAATCATAATCCTTTAATATGGGCATCCTTCTTATGAGTAAGCCCCAAGTCCTCTAATTTTGGGTATCCT
The DNA here is from genome assembly GCA_963277665.1 of Viscum album. NCBI lineage: Eukaryota > Viridiplantae > Streptophyta > Magnoliopsida > Santalales > Viscaceae > Viscum > Viscum album. The sequence goes on from OY728148.1 coordinate 1,815,850,070, forward strand.
TCTTAGGAGTAAGCCCCAATCTCAAATATGGGCATCCTTCTTAGGAGTAAGCCCCGAGTCCCTTAATTTGGGCATCCTTCTTTGGAGTAAGACCCAATCTCAAATATGGGAATCCTCCTCAGGAGTAATCCCCAAAACCTTAATCCCTAAACTGGGTCTCCTTTTCAGGAATAAGACTCAGTTGTAATATTGGGCTTCCTTTTCAGGAGTAAGCCCCAAGTCCCCTAACCTGGGCTTCCTTTTTAGGAATAAGTCCCAGTTATAATCTTGGGCTTCCTTTTCAGGAGTAAGCCCCATGTCCCCTAACCTGGGCCTCCTTTTCAGGAATAAGTTCCAGTCATAATCTTGGGCTTCCCTTTCAGGAGTAATCCTTAAGTCCCCTAATTTCTCTTTAACCAGTCCTAATTTTTGTTTGATCTGGGATTCCTTCTTAGGAGTAAAACCTAGTTATCAATCCTCTCCTAATTTGGGCTTCCTTTTCCGGAATAAGTCCCAAGTTAGAGTATTCAAATCTCCATGAAGCACATATACCTTTATGGACCCTGTTCCTGGATGTTCTCCCTAAAATTGAATCCTAAACCTTCATCTATCTGGGTAGTCATACATACATAAGCCCCAAACCATTTCTTATGATTGCATCTTTCATGGAACAATTGTCTAATTTTTACCAATACCTCTTGTTTCTCACACCGAGCATGACTCACGTGAGCTTAGAGTGTAAAAGTAATTATGACATCCTTCTTTGAGCCATCAATCATAAATGTGATACTCCCTTAATCGAACTACGTGGGTTCAGATTCCTTTTCCAAAACAAAGGATACGTAAGTAGCCCATTTATGGGTTCGATCCCAAATTTGAAATAATCCATGTCCTTCTGAACGACGATAAACTTCAAGTGCCCCACTGAGTGACTTTAAAACCAGCCTGGTCATCATAATGACCAAGAGAATTTTTATAAATGTTTTGAAGGATACCATTGACCAAGAATTTCTAAATAGATACAGATGATTCTCTATTAATGAAGAACCTTGAATACATATAAAAGATTCTCTAAATTTCTTACATATTTAATCATTGATTGTTAAAACTGAAGGAAAGCTCATTTTATACTTGGTAATGTAATAAGGATTCACGAACATAACTTAAATCTATAAAGAGAGTCCCGGAGTAGACAATAACTCCCCTCAAAAAGGTGTGATGAGTCCAACCTCCCATCCTCTCGACCATTGTAAATTCCTAAGCCTCATCTGTCCACAAGCTAATGAGCACCTACCTTTGGAAAGTAGGTCCAAACGGATGTGGAATCATTGGATGTTTCCGGTTCTACGAACAAACCCGTTAGAAACCGATCGGATCGTTTGAATCTCCCATCCAGGAGGTCATCCCCGAATTCCGTGCGAAACAAGAATAGAGAATATTCTATTTAATTCTAGTTCTAAACATTCGTTCATCTATTTGATGTTTAGTAGAAATATTCAAACACTGCCTCAAAATTTAGAGGTTGAGTTATCTATGATAAAAGAAAATAGGGCAATTATTGCATCCAATGTATATAACTCCTCGATTAAAATTTTTGGACGGAACCTCCCAGAAAATCTCATCATAATTTCATTATTTGAGTTTGATGTTATCTTGGGAATGTATTGTCTATCATTATACAAAGCCAACATCTACTATTGGGAAAGGGAGATAACTCTTCCCACCCTAAAGCATCCTACAATTCTTTACAAGTGTATGTAGGATGATGAATTTAATTCAGAATCATCATATCAAGTGTGGATAATGGTACATTTTGAGCAAGCATATATCTCACAAATGATTGAGACAAAAGAGATGATACTTCTGAAAGATATGCTCATCGTGAGGGATTACACAGATGTATTACCTAAATAATTTTCTAGTCTTCATAATGATTGAGAGGTTGATTTCTCAATTGAACATATTCTTGGATCCCTACCTATATCAAATTAACCTTATAGAATGGCCACCGTTAATCTAGAAGGGATGAAGAAATAGTAAAAGGAGAATCTAGAGAAGGGTTTTATACACCTGAGTGCTTCACCTTGGGGAGCACCAGTCTTCTTTGTCAAGAAGAAGAATAACTCAAGGGGAATATGATTTAATTATCATGAGCTCAAAATATAACAATAAATAACAAGTTTCCACTAACTCGTATAGATGAATTTTTTTACTAGATTCGTGGGTCCAGTTATTTCTCTAAGGTGGAACTTTGGTCAGAATATAACGAATTAATGAAAGGAAGGAAGATATTTCCATGACATCCTTTGGAATGAGATATGGACACTATGAGTTCATAGTGATGCCCTTTAGATTCACTAATTCTCCAAAAATGTTCAGGGATCTAATGAATGGATTCTTTAGAGATTACCTTGATAAATTTGTGGTAGTATTTATTGATGATATTATGATATACTCCAAGATCATGGAGGAATACGAGGAGCATTTGAAAAATATGATAAAGGGTTTTCAAAGGTAGAAACTATATGTGAAGTACAATAAATGTGAGGTCTGTATGGAGGTAGTATCATTCTTGGGGATTGTTATCACCAACAAAGGGATATCTGTAGACCCTTTCAAGATAAAGGCAATCAAATAATGGCCTAGGAAAACATCTGTAATGGAGATCCATAGAGTCATGGGTATATCTAGGTATTACTGTTGATTTGTGAAGAACTTTTCATAATTTTCAAACCCAATGACAATGAAAACACAAAAGGGGGTGAATTTTTTTGGACTCAAGAATTTGAGGAAATCTTTAAGGATATCAAAAAAGAGGCTTATCATTGTGCCAATACTCACACTCCCAACAAGTGTAGAAATATTTGTGGTTTAAAGTGATGATTCAAATAATGTCTTAGACTGAGTACTAATGAAAAATGATAATGTGATAGCCTATGCCTTAGGACTGTTGAAAATTCATGAGCATAACTATCCCACACATGATCTGAAGTTGGCATATATGATATTTGCATTGAAAATTTTGCGGCATTATCTCTATGGGGGGAACTGTGAGATATTAATTGATCACAATAATCTCAAATATATATTCACATAGAAATATCTTAAAATGTGCTAGAGAATATTGTTATAGATCATCTAGGATTATTACTGCTCAATCCACTACCATCTCAGAATGGAAAATAAGGTGGAAAATTCTCTAAGTAGAAATGATCCTATATCGTTATCAATGATGAGAGTTAAGAAGGATCCAATAATCTTAGATTTTAAGATAATGGACATGGGAATAATTATGGTAGGAACATTATAAATCCTTACTCAAATGGTTTCTCAACCATCCCTCATAGAGAAAATAAAGGATGCTTAAAGCAAAAATGTGGAAATTATGAAAAAGGTGGAAGCTATTAGAAATGGGAAATAATATGAGTTAAAGATTTATGAGGAAGGAGTTGTAAGATTTGGGTCAAAATTATGTGTACCATATGATCCAAATATAAATAGAGAGCTTTTTAATGACACACATAGCTCAAACTTCTCTATTTACCCAGGGAGCACAAATATGTATCGAGATACTCGAGAGAACTTTTGGTGGGACAATATGATGGAGATTTTTGAATATACATCAAAGTGCTGGGTATGTCAACAAGAGAATATTAAACAAAAAAAGTTTAATGAGATGATGAAACCACTACCCATACCAATATTGAAGTAGGAGAACATTACCATGGACTTTTTCATTGGATTTCCAAGGACATATATAGGAAACAATGCTATATGAGTCTTTGTGGATTGTCTTACAAAGAAAGCTCACTTTATCATAATTCAAGAGGAATTATCATTGGATCAACTTGCATAGAAATATATCAAAGAGGTGGTAAGACTACATGGAGTTTCACTATCTACTATATCCGATTGAGATTCTAGATTCACCATGAAGTTCAAGAAAGGTATCCAACATGCTCTACACACTAGGATAAAATTTAGAATGGATTATCATCCTCATTCTAATGTACAATCTGAGTGAACTATTCATAAATTGGAAGATATGTTGAGAGCATGCTCTATAGACTTCAATGGAGTGTTTTATCAACATCTTCCACTGGTTGAATTATCTTAAAAAAATAGTTTCCACTCGAGAATCCGAATGAAACCATATAAGACATTTATGGGAAAAGGTGTAGAACACCGGCTTGCTAGGATGAATTCAGTGAGTGTAAGATACTAGAACCTGAAATGTTCAGAGAAATAGTGAAGAAGGTGAAAACCATTTAGCATCACATCAAGGTATCACAAATCCGACAAAAGAGTTATCAGAAAATAATCAATGAGACCTTGAGTTCAATTTTGGAGACACGGTATTCCTCCCTATATCTCCATGGAATAATGACATGAGGTTTGGGAAGAAAGGATAGATAATTTATTGGTACATCAGCCCCTTCAATATTCTTGATCATGATGGAGTTGTGGCCTATTGACTTGCACTGGTGGGAATCCCACATATACTAACACAATGTTCCCAACAGTTTAAAAAAACCATTGGTAGAAGGATTATATACCATGGGTTATGTAGAACCATTGGAATATTCTTATGGATTTTGTTGTTTCCCTAATGGTATAAGGAAACTGTTGGGTTTAGTTTTGGTTAATAGTTTTTTTTTCAATTGTATAAACAAACCATTGGGTATTGTTTTGAAGAGTTTTTCCCAACGATTGTAAACCGTTTAAATAACAATGCTTTCCCAATGGTTTTTTAAAACCGTTGGGAAAGAAAATCGTCAAATATTAAGGCCTCCAGAGATCTTGAACTCCAGAGATCTCTAAAGTTTTGCCCTAAACAAGAGATGGACACACCATATCAAAATATTTTTCCCTAAACCTTGACCATCTCAATCATTTGTCCCTAAATCTCAACGCAAACCCTACTTCCCAGTACAACAGGTCTAGTTCCCCAATGATTTATTTTTCCAATTTAAATCAGTATGTGTGAGTTAATTTAAATTATATTTTTTCATTCCATTTCATTGTAATGTAGTTTTTATTATCATCCCCTTATGAACAAAAGGAATATATCATTTTAGGTTTTGGTTCGAACCCTACTTCTCAACCTTCTCTTGAGGTTGCTAACTCTAATTTCCCACTGGGTATCTATCTTTGATTCAAGTAATTTTTGTTCTTCCATTTCAAATTGGTACATGTGCCTTCATTTAATTTATATTTTTTCGTTCCATTTCTCTACAATGTACTATGTATTATGACTCCCTTATAAACAAAATCAATATATCATTTTAGGTTGTAGTTTTGTTGCTATTTGTCTGTATAGAATAATTTGATTGATATTGATGAGTTCAATATGATCTTGAGTTATTTTATCCTTGGATTATTTTAAATATAAGGTCCATTGACATGATTTCTTTGGTTAGAAATAAATATAGTAATATTATTTTTTTATGCTAAGAGGAACGATAGGATACCCATTCATTATGAATGTACCCTAAATGTTGTCTTTCAAATATCACACTATAACATTAAGATGATGATACCCACACTATAAGTCATTCAATGAAGTGGTGCTTCCAACTGAATTACTAGAGTGGGTTTGGGGTCATTTTCATGTCTGAATGGTAATAAAACCAAAATTTACTCTATTACATGAACATTTATTCCTACTCCTTCTAGCGGTTCAGTCACACACTAGTAATATTTTTTGAAATTCAAAATGAGTGTTAGGAATTCATGTCACAATTTTCATAGGTAGTTATAAAGCATTATTAAGGTATTTATATGATTTTTTATCCTAGGAAGGAACCTATAATAATGGAGTTTAACCACCATATAACTCACTAATGTTGTTCATGCCTACACATTATTTACTCTCTGATATATATCTCATGAAAAAAATAGCACGGTCATGTCCACATAATTATTCACTGATAGTTGATAGTATTTGAAGTCTATGGAGGTGCACCCGAGGTGTTGTTGTGAAATTTCTAGGATTATAATGTTTTTCTTTTATTATGGGAATTAGGAATCAATATTAGAGTGTTTTATTTTCCTTAATATTTGCGGATAATTATATGGTGATAGGTTTGTGTTGGAAAGGTGAGTTATGAACCCATCTCCCATGGTAATTATAGGTTAATAGGGTTATGAAATTGCACTTCTTGATTGTAAATGTTACCTGGACACCCCACCCCCTGGACAACCCCTACCCCCTTGGACAAAACCCCCAACCCCATAGACATACACACCCCCTAGACAACCCCAACCCCTAGACACCCCCCACCATGGACCTCCCCCACCCCCTGGACACCCCTAACCCCCTGGACAACCACCCCAATCCTTTGGATAGACCCAAATCCCCCAGACCCCCCCACCCCACTGGACACCACCCCAACCTCATGGACACCCCCAACCCCCTGGACAACCCCCACCCCCTGGACACCACCCCACACCCTAGACACCCCTACCCCATGGACAATTCCCTAACCCCTAGACAACCCCACCCCTTGTACACCACCCCACCACCCCACCACCTGGACACCCCCACCCCTGGACACCCCTACCCCATGGACATCACCCCAAACACCCTAGACAACCACACCCCATCTAGACAACCCCCAACCCCCTGGACAGACCCCCATCCCCTGGACACCCCACCCCCTGGACCCCTACCCCCTTAGATAGCCCCTCAACCACCTAGACATCCCCCACCCCTGGACACACCGACCCTCCCGAACACCCCCAACCCCCTAGAAACCCTCACCCCTGGACACCCCACCACCCTGAATATCCCGCCCACCCCCTGGACACCCATACCCCCTGGACAGTCCCGCCACCACCATGGACAGCCCTCTCACACCCCTGGACACCCCGTGCCCCCTGGATAGCCCCACCCCCATGGATTGCCTCACCACCCCTGCCCACCCCCAACCACCCCCTGTACACCCCCATCCCATGGAAACCCCTTCCCCCTGAACACCCCCGACCCCCTTGGACACCCCCACTCCCGTGGACATCTAGCCCACCCCCTGGACACCCCTACCCCTTGGGAAGCCCCCTGGACACCCCATACCCCCATGGAAAACCCCACCCCCTGGACACCCTATGCCCCCATGGATGGCCCCCCCACCCCTGTGGATAGCCCGCCCACCCCCCTCGACACCCGCCCACAACCCCCTAGACACTCCCCATCCCCCTGGACACCCTCAACCCTTGGACACCTTGACCCCCATGGAAATACCCCACCCCCAGGACAACCCCCACCCTCTGGACACCCCCCACCCCTGGACACCCCCACCCCCTTGGGCAGTGTATGTGACCACTCAAATAATCTACTAAAATATAAACTTTCTTCGATCTAAAATTTACTAAACTACTAAATAATTCTCCTCCACAATTGTACATGATCTCATACACTCATGTATAGTTCTTCAAAGTTATTTTTTTATAAATATAGTATTTTTTTGTCTTTTATATTATGATTCTCATATAGAGTCGTGTGTCAGTTATAGATTTATATAATGTGAAAAATTCTCATTTACTTAAATATATTTTCAATTAAACTTCAATCTTATTGAATTGATTTTGACGAAATGACTTATAACAATTTTTTTTAAAGAATGGATAGATGTTGGATGTATGAAATTGATTGGATCTCAAGCGATTTTTAAAATAATTTGGAGATATATTTTGAATTTTAAATTCACAATGCTTTCTATAGTGGTCACATACACTACCCCTACTACTATTATGTTGGAAGACCTTGGTTGAGCCGTGAAGAGGTCCGCTAATACATAACCAAATATGGTTTTCAAGAAAAATACTCAATGTGATATTACAATTGGGAGAAAAATAAATCTCAAATTGATGATGATCCAAATGAGAGGACGGGATTGGAGAATTTATTATATTAAAGATTTTCGTTTATTCGTCATCATGAAAAAGAAAGGATTTCGACCCAAGAAGATTTTGATATTTTCACACATGATGCGTCTAATGAAAATGATTATGTTGTTATGGTGAATAAATTGAATGATGTTGCCACGACTCATGTATATCATCAATGCGGTAAAATGGAAAAATTGAATTTTTTAGTCCTATGCTTCATTGGAAAAATATGTATAGGATTTATAATACTTCCATCGATTAAATTCTTACCTTCTTGAAGGACATACTTCCAGATGATGAAGATATTCCCTCAAACCATTATATTTCATGGATGTTATTTGAAGAACGTGGATTTTCAAGAAAAAAAAATTCATGCTTGCCGAAAATGTTGTAATTTATTCTGGGAGGAAACTACTGAACGAAATGATTTTATAAAATGTGGCACATCCTACTAAAAGGGAAAATATAATGGAACACCATACTATGTGCCACAGAAAGTAATGTGGAACTTTCCATTGATACCCAGAATCCAGAATCTATTTATGACTAATGAAATATCAATAAAAATGCGATGACATGATACAGAGAGAAAAAATACTAATGATGAATTGGTTCACACTATAGATATATTTTCATGGAAGATATTTGATGCTAGATATCTTGATTTTGTAGCTGACGTGTGTAATGTGAGGTTGGGTCTTTCATGTGACAGTTTTAATCAATTTTGGATGATTCTTACATCTCACATCACAAGGCTATTTTTTCATAGAAATTTTTAATCTTCCCCCATGGTTGTGTATGAAAAAACCATTCACTTTAATGAGTATACTCATAAATGACCCTCTTGATCCTGACAATGATATAGACTTGTACCTACAACCTTTAATAAAAGAGTTGAAGCTTCTTTGGGATGTGTGTGATGCATGTTCAAAATATTTATTTCAGATGTGTGTTGTGCTTATGTGGATGATCAAGGATTTTCACACTTATGAAATGATGTCTGGATGGAGCATGAAGGGAAAATTATCATGACCTGTTTTTATGAAGAATACAAAATATATAAGACTGAAACATCATTGTTGTTTTAGTTTTAATGTAAATCGACGATTCTTTACAATAGACCATCCATATAGAAAGAATCATTGAAGATTTGACAATACCATGAAGACTGATGATCCACCTCAATGTATGTTTGGAACTGATGTGCTTAATGAATTGAAAAATTTCAGTTTTTTATTCAGGAAGGGTCAAATGAAATCTGGAATGAGAAAAAATGTTTCCACTAAAACCTGTTACAATTGGAAGAAGGGAAGTATCATCTTTGATTTTCCTTATTGGTCAACCAATTTGTCACGTCATTGGTTAGATGTAATACACATTGAATAAAATATATGTGAATTTTTTTTTTCGATTCTTCTAAATGTTTAGGGATAGACAATAGATGATTTACGGTCTCGGTGTGTCTTGGTGGATTGGGGCATTAGACCAGAATTGCATCCTATGCATATCAGTGAAAATAAATGGAATGTTCCATGTGCTTCTTATGTGATGACACCTAAAAAAATTAATTTCTAGAAGTACTAGATACTATAAATGTTCCTAATGGCTATTCAAGAAACATATCTAAACGGGTCAACAAAAGAGAGTTGAAGCTAAAATATTTGAAGACTCATAATTATCACATCCTTCTACATGAGTTGATTTTAATAGAAATTCGTCATATTTTTTCAAATAATGTAAGGGTGGCTATTATTCAGTTGTTCCATTTGACCAGATATCTTTGTGCTAAGAAGTTTTTCAAGTATTTCTTGCAAAAAATGTTGGCAGATGCCCCATTAATTTTGCGTGAGTTAGAGAAAATATTTCCTCCATCATTTTGCATATGCATCTTACATCAGACTATCCATATTCCAATAAAATACTTCTTATAGGACCTATTTCTTTTTGTTGTATGTATGAAACTAAAAGAAATATGTACACATTAAAGTCTTATGTCTGTAACAAGAATCATCTTGAAGGTTCTATCATGAACAGTTACTTAGATCAAGAATGTTTGGATTTCTTCTCTATGTATTCGTCTGAACTTAATACAAGAATGAACAAACCAATGAGAAATGAATAAGAATAGTATGAGAAAATTGAACTTAGATTTCCATCACTTCCTCAAATAGGGGGAATTCCAGGATCATATACATTGATGACATTAAGCCTTGAAGAGCGTTAGATGGCACAACACACAATTTTTTTTCAACTGTGATTTATTCGATGACTACATATTGTAAGTAAATTGAATATTTATATCTTTATATATATATATATCTGTTAAAATCTTTCTATTTTTATCTATAGAGAACATAAAGTGATGATAAATAGAAAGCATCGTTCTTTATATTTGAGAAGGAGGTAGACATTATATAGCAAACAGTTTTCTGCTTGGTTAAAATTTATGGTAATAATATTACTATTTACAATATTAAAAAATATTTAATTAAGTTTAATATTCATTTATATTTTAGGAATTGAGTTTTCCTGCTGATTATGTCTCTAAGGAAATAAGAGCTTTGACTTTTAGTCATAATACCGGGGTTCATGACTGTAAATCAATTTTTATCAATGGGTAAAAATTTATTATCAATGAAAGAGAAAAGAACATGAGAACACAATATGATGGTGTTATGGTTACTACCACAATAGACTATTATACTATTTCATCAGATAATAGACTGTGATTTGAAAATGTAGGTTATTATAGAGTTGTAGAAAAAAAATATTGGATTATTATTCTCATTGAAGTGTCACGATGATGAAATTATAGTGTTTTGATTTGATGACGAGGCCAGGAACATTTATTGATTTAATATTGATTACAAATATGTTGTATCTAACTTGACCATTATGTGAATTTTCAATGTTTATAGGTTATAATTTTATTTGAATTTTATTTTGTAATTTGAAATTGAACTCTATTCAAACCTACGAAACCAAAATTTCTAACTTGGTGAACATTTCAATGATTTGTTGACCATGTATAAAATTAGTACAACTCTAAGACCTCCTTTTAACATTTTACCAGGTAATGAACATGATGGTTTGTATTCTTCTTCAAAAAAAGTATGAAAATCTTCATCATCTACTTGGGCTAAAGAAATTAAATTTTCCTTAATTTTGGAATTTTATTTACCCCTTATGAATTTGGTAGAATCAATGTTCTGTGATTTTAATAGACTGATGAAACTTAGTAAATAACCATCTTACTAAAAATTAAATTTCTTTATAACATATTGTATGATTTATTGACTTCATTATATATCTATTCAAGCTCACCTAACACAATGAATAGTTAAATTATCCATGAATTCCCATATTCCATCTCATTTATTTTGTTTTTGGGTTACACATTAGTTATCATTTTTTAATTACTTCCATATTTGTTTTCAAATGCAGGAAATGCAACCAAATGAAGAGAGTTGAGAGAAAGAGATGATGGAAAACAATAATCGCATGAATGAGATGGGAATTCACCACTAATACCTGTAGTGAGTATTATATTTCAAATATATATATTTAAATAATATATAACGTCACATGATTAATTATGTTTTAATGATTTTTACAGGATCCACCAATTAGGCAAAAATTATTTGATGAGAAGCCTTGTAGTGGTCCCAGTACTCAGGGTGTTCTTATGGGGGGGTATGAGAGCTAGATGATCTGGTCAGCGTACCCATTTAGACCTTCCCACTCCCACTGATATACTATCCATCTCAAATTCTCATCCCGGTGTGTTGTTAGGGACACATGAGATATTTAGGCCTCCCATGTTTTCACCACCCTTTACATCTGAGCCTCCTCACCCGTCTTTACCATATTCGATGATGATTACCACTCCCCATCCAGTATTCGGCCAGCTATCCATATCATCTTCTTTTACTTCTAATTCCATCGCTCCAAACTTTTATATTTCATCTTCTTAGACTCCCGCTCTTCAAGAGTTTGTCCCTACGGAGCATACATTGGGACCCACTCCACCTGTACAAGTTGTTCCTTCAGTTTCTGTAGATCCAGCGATGCCCATTGATCAGACTACCGCATGTATACTTATACAACCATAACAAATTTTTACACCATTATTTATTTTCATTATAAATGTATTGATAAAATATTTGTTTTTCTTTCATAACAGATACATCTACTAATAGGAGGCGGGGGAGGGTCTGTACACACATGCGTATGGTGTGGAACCACCACACACAGTTGATGGTGGAATATAATGAAGATAGTCAAATGTGTGAAAAAACAGGGCAACAATGTCAGAGTTTTTTTAGAAACGTTGGCCAAATACTCTGACATCATTCTTGTCAGCCTGCTCTCATGGAGACAGTTGCCAAATGAAGGTAAGGATAAAGCTTGTGCATAGATCTGGGTAAAAAATCTTTTACATTTAACGCAATATATTATTTTTCATATTTATATGAATTAATATTTTGGTGTCAGCTTTAGTTTAATTTTCCCGGTGGTGAGGGTGCACGACCAGCACGTCTGAAGGATTTAGGTGGGATTTGGAGATCCTATATGAACGAGTTGTATATTGGACGACATGCTGTAGTTGGAATATAGTTATAGATGGTCCCTGTCATGGATGATTTTCCATTAGAACAGTATCGACAGATGATTACTCATTGGATGATTATTCAGTTTAAGGTATTAATCACATTAGAGGTATTTAAAATAAAATTTTCATGTATTTCATTAATACTAATTATTGAATTTTATTTAGGAATCATCCAGAATAAATAAAAAATACATTTATGATAAATAATACCTACACACATTGGTATGTACTATGATTCTAGATCATGAGAGCAAGAAGGTATGATGGTTTACAATTTTTCTTTATGAATTGCACTTTCTATTCCTTCTTCCATAATTTATTTGATTGCTAAAGTTGTTATATAATTTTAGTTATGAAATTAAATATTGGTATCATATTTTTAAATATGGTTTCCTACATTAAATGTCATTATAGAGGCATAAATTGAATATATAAGGATGTATTCCTCGAGCAAAACTATTTTTATCATGTAGAAGGAAGAAATATAGAAGTGCGGTTAATGAACCGACTTAGTAATAAATTTTATGTTTTACTTTGTTTATTTAAAATTTTAATCTCTATTTCATAACATAATAATCTATTTATAATTGAAATAGACTGATTTAGAGGCCCTTGATGCCCATGAACTTGACAATTTTCGGCCAAACGATCACCTACATCAGGTGTTGGGAGATGAGAACCCCGGTGGAGTATACTACCGACCTGGGAATAGTATAGTTTCGAAAAGGTATTGGCCCTCAAAAAGTATGATTTTTAGTGCCACTGAGTTCTATCAAGTTAAGGGACATATAGGACAGGCTGAAAAAAGTTCCATAGATACGGCAGAACAGTCTACTAGGGAAAAGATAACATTTATGAAACTGATGGAAGTTTTACATAAAACACTTACACCAGAGGCCAACACATCTTGTGATGAATATATGTCATAGATTCATTCAATATATGGTTCAACAGGTGGATGTTCTAGTGGTGTTTGAGATGATTTAGAGGAGGAGGCTGAGGTAGAGGAGGAGGAGGGAGAGGTGGAGACTGAGGCGGAGGATGAGGGAAAAGAGGAGGCCAAGAAGGAGAAGGAGGGAGATGAGGAGGCCAAGGATGAGTATGAGGGTGGGGAGGAGGGTGTTGAGGTGGGTGGGGATGATGATGGGGATGAATATGAAGATGAGGGTGAAGCTAATGATGACAGTGATGATAGTGATGGTGATGAGGGAAATATTGATCCGTTATATTTTTGACTGATATTACTAACCATTGATGTTTATTGATCTGTTGTTACTGAATATATGTGAAATTTGGTAGGAAAAATCAACATTATTTTTATCTATAAATAATAAAACATGACTTGATGACTTGCTGTGACTGATTCAGCCCTCTCCTCGACACCCTCCGAGACAGCCCACCCACCACCCTAGACACCCCCTACCCACTAGATAGCCTTGACACCCCCGTGGAAAGCCCACCCACCCCCTGGACACCCCATACCCATGGACATCCCCACCACCCCCATGGACAGCCTTCCCACCCCCTGAACACCTCGTACCCCCTAGAAATCCCCACCCCTATGGACATTTCACCCACCCCTGGACACCACGTACCCCCTGGACAGACCCACCACTTTCATGGATAGCCCGCCTACCCCCTGGACACCACCTACCCTCGTGGATAGCCCCCCAGCTCGTGGACAGCCCACCCGCCCCCTAGACATCCTGTACCCCCTAGACAGCCCCACCACCCCCATGGACAACTCACCCACCCCTCCAGACATCCTCATACCCCCCTGAACAGCCCTGCCACCCCCAGGATATCCCCCACCCCTATGGAAACCCCCAACCCCTGTGGATAGCCTACCCACCCCTGGACACCCCTACCACCTTGGACAACCCCGCCACACCCTAGAGACACCCGCCACCCCCTGGACACCTCCTCACACCCCTAGACAACCATGAAACCCCTATTGACAGCCCTCCCACCCTCCAAGACACCCCTACCCCCTGGAGAACCCCTCCACCCCCGTGGACAGCTCACCCACCCCCTGAACACCCCCGACCCCCTGGACAGCCCCCACCCCTGGAAAGAACACCCACCAACCTGGACACCCCTACCCTCTAGACAACCTCGCCACCCCCGTGGACAGCTCGCCCACCCCCTAAACACCTTGTACCACTGGAAAGCCCCA